>CM076571.1:964412788-965008650 GCA_034641835.2 Pinus albicaulis | reverse complement strand
AATCAGGGGAGGAGTCGGAGTGCGGACTCGAAGGTGGACTGGCTCGACGACGGCGGTGCGGAGCAGGTCGATCAACCGGAAACTGAGGGTGAAGGCCAAGAAGTCTCCGGGAAAGGCGCCTTGGGGGCACAATGATGACAGGAAGAAGGAAACCGACAGGGGCAAAAAGGGGACAGAATCAATTACGGTCAAGGGCAGAAAAGGTGCAGTGACAATTGATTTTAGAGTCTTTGCCGGGCGGTGTTAACCAGGCGCTTCTTCACTTAGGGTCAGTGTGTGGCGTGCGTTAATTTTAATTTTTAAACCCTTTCCGTTTTGAGAGCAAGAGAAAAGTGTGCTGCGTAGCTGAAAATAAACCTACAGAGAACAGAATAAAATGCTGAAATAACAGAAAAATAACAGCTACTTGTGCATCTATCTAACCCAAGAAAGTGGGTCTCTCAAAACTATGCTGAAAAGAAAGGGAAAAACTATGTAAACACACACAAGGGAAGCTCAACAAATCAAAACACAGATGCATCCGGAGGATAAAGCTGGAGATAAGGGGTGCAGATCACAGCCAAGAGACAGGGGCAGGGTGGCTGGAAAAAAGGGAAATCAGCAAAAAGCCGGGAGGGGCAAGGCAGAGGCCTTTAGGGGAGGTCCAAACAAAACGACAAGAGGTGATTTGAAAGGAAAAGAGGCTGATTACGATGGATCTGGAAGTGAGGTCACAGATCTGGAAAAAGAAAGGGCTGAAGCTCTGAAACCGACGGCTGAAACAGCTGAAACTCTTCCACAAAAAGTGAAGGGTACTGAAGCCCCTGAAGTGGGTTCCCATAGATAGTGAAACGGATCCAGATCTTGGCAAGGCGGTGGGAGCCGGTGGAAGACACGACGAGGAAGGCTGCTGACAAAACCCCGAGAAAAAGTGCGGAAAAATGCGGAAAAAAGGCGGGTCGCGAGTTTCGGCATTTGAAGTACGAGAGTGCGGAGTCGCGAGAAAACGAGGCTGAAAGTGCGACTGGAGGTCCGAATCACGAGGTTTAGGCCAAAAAATGCGACCCCCTGTTCGGTTGTCTCGACGGCAGTTTTCGGAGAAAGTTGCGTCTCGATTCTTGTTTGTGTCGCTTACTGCGCAATAGGGCAGAAACACACGGAAGTTAGAAATTTTAATGTTTTAGGGTTTTATGTGAGAAAAATGACATAAAAAGAGGAAAACTAAGCGGCTGAAAAGAAGCCCTAGGGCCTGAAGTAGCTGGATATGCAGGAATATGAAAAACGACAGCGGTCGTAATTTAAAACCCGTGTGGAGTCGCCATTTGTTAGTATGAATTCTTCGTCGAAGTGTACGAAAAAGAACCACTTTAGCTACGCATAACTATTAGCCCTAACAACAATAGAGGCTGCCAAACATCTTCAGATCTGCGATTAGTAGTTAAAATGCTGCAACAAACAGATCTATAAATGGAAAGACATTAAGCAGTAAAGTAGAGAGTTTGCTCCATGCATCCAACAGACAAGACAAGAACACGATTTTTGAATGAATTTTTATATTACAGGGCACCTGGGAGGAAACAAGAAGGTGTATCCAGATCTCCTCAATGGGATGGGTTCTTTGTAGTCCTCGGCACTTCAGATCTAAGCTTTCTCTCTCTTGTAGATGTAGAAAACCCAATGCAGAAAGTAGAGCTCAATGGGAGCAAAATGGTAGAAATGAGACCAAGTGTATAGATCCAGAGTGATCTAATAGGCAACCAAAGGTGAAGAATGATGGGGAAAACCCTCCTATTTATAACAAAATATTGGGTCATTCTAGATCTTGGTGCATGATTAAAATAATGTTAATCAAATCTAGATCCACCTCTATGGAATATTTATTATTATTTGTTGGAGGGAAAGGGTGTTTGACTTGGCTCAAATCCCTTGATTAGTGAAGAATAAATAAATAAATGATTTATTTATCTTTTTAAGGAAGTGGTTGGGATATAATCAAATAAATAATGATTTATTTAATTAATGGTGGTTGATTTGGTCATATTTAACAAGGAATATTATTTAAATAGTTATTCCTAGAAAATAATAAGATAACTATGGGTTTATCTCATTAATTTCTTTGTTTTTGGGTTAAACATGACTGGGAATAATAATTAAATTATGGTTTAATTAATTATTCCTTTTGGGGTCTCCTAATTAACATGGTGAAAGAAGTTTTACTTGGGGTAAAACTGGTCTTACATGGTGTACTTGGGCCCATCTAATGATGAAAGGTTAGATGACCAAAAAATGGTGTAACACAAAGGGTAATTGTCTTTGAGTGAGGCTCTATTAAGATTCCTAAAGTCTATACACAATCTGATTTCCCCTGTTTTCTTCCTCACAACCACTAAGTTTGATACCCACTCAGAGAACCTCACGGGCACAATTATACCTGCTTCATATATCTTCTTGATCTCTTTCTCTACTGCAGGCAGTTGTTTAGGATTGATCCTACGAAGCTTTTGTCTGAAGGGCTTCTGGTTTTCTTTCAAGGGTATTTTGTGCTGAATCATATTTGTGTAATAGGCCTTTAAGTCCTCATAACTCCATGCAAACATATCAATGAATTCCTTGAAAAGGTCAATGTATTTTTTCTTCATGTCCGCAAGTAAAGACTTCACCAATTTAATCATTTTTGGATTATCTGCTGTGCCTATGTTGTATTCTTCCATGTCAGAGTCTGCATGTTCAATAGTGGGCTTTTTTGCTACATCATCAAAGTAAAAAAGATCTTCTAAGGGGGCCAGGCCTCTGGGTATATTCTTATCTTTGGCCTGTAGCACCTCTACTTCTTCACTATCTGCCTTTTCACAATTTCTGCTTGAATTTCCAGTTTCCTCATCTAAAGAGTTTATTTCTATGTTACAAGGTGTTTCTTCCTCATCTGAGGATTCTTCACTTAGGCAGCTACTGTCAGATTTGGAGTTTGAATCAGAAAACTCAAACTCGTTTCTTCCTACCAGAAAATCTTCAATCTGTTTATCACCTTCAAAAACCTGCCAATATTTTTCGTTATTCGGCACAGCAGGTCTAAATTTGGTCTGAATGATGATCTGTTGGTCTCTGGGAGTCTTGGGGTAGGAACTGGCTAGGCAAGCTAATCCATTTGTAATGACATTTTGAATCCTAGGAACGAACACTAATTTGTATTCAACAAAATTTTTCAGTAGATCCATGGTGTCATTCCTATATGCTCTTAGCCTAGGATGTTTCACTGTGTATTCCCCGTTTACCTGTTTTATCACCAGCTCAGAATCTCCCTGCACGGCTATCTTACGGGATCCTAATTTCATCAACAGATTTAGACCCAGGATCGGAGCCTTGTATTCAGCAACATTATTCGTGCATTTGAAATGCAGACTGCAGGCATGGCTCTCAGCATATTCGTTTTCTGTATTGTGTAACCATACCCCTGCTCTGACAGTTCTCTTGGTGCATGACCCATCAAATTTCATCACCCACAGGGGTTCACACTTGGTTTTGGTATCATTCTTTTCCCTATGCCTGGGTTCGCCATTATGTTGCTCTACAGGGTCTGTGCGGTGTTGTGGATCACCTTGTTCCTCGTGAAATGTATGAGTTTCAAGGATCTGGCTGGGTGGCTATTTACGCTCTTTTTCTTGTTCATTCAGAGTTAGGTTTCCACTGCATATCCTACAGGTTTCGTTGTGGTTTTCTTCTTCGTTGTCCTCTAAATCCATAGCAGCCATTATGTTAAAATCAACAGCTTCTGCCTCTCCATTTGTATCTCTGTTTTGGGACTCTGAACTTTCTAAGGATTCATCATTACAAAAGATGAAGGAGTCAAGGTCTGTATGTACAGAATAAACAGGTGAATTTTCTGGCTTTTCGGGGCTACTGACTAGGAATTTCATCTGTGCCTCCCTATACAGTTTTCTAAGTTGGCCAAAGATTGGGATTGTAGCATATGAGCCATCCATCTGCATTGTACCCTGCAGCTTGGCTCCCCATGATCTTGATAACAACATGCCATACTTGGGTGGCACATCTGCCACCACAACATCCATGACCGTACATTGGCTGGGATTTGAGTCAAGCTCACACATAAGTCTTTGATCAGGCCTAGGCATTTTACTCTGCTAGAGTCGAAAGAGTATAAATCTTTGTAAGGTCTGGTTATCTCTAGACCTAACCTCTCCATGACTACCTTAGGCATTAGGTTGTGAGATGCTCTAGAATAATGCATTGCATTATGCAGGATCTTGTCATGAATGTTGAGACTGATATAGAAAGGTGGGACTACCCCCTCCTAAAACTTCCCCTCTATCTTAGGTCCAAACAGAAGGGTAGGCTGATCATTGTTCAGATTTATGGAGTCACCATTCTCGCCTAAGTTCAAAGCTCTCAAAATATAGCCTTTATATTCATCTTGAGTGGCCAGCTCAGAAAGTGGGACAGAGATTTTAATTCTTGCAATCTCACTCTCCAAATTGAAAGTGGACTGACTCTTGGGAATGCTCAACTCTGTTTTGTTTGTCACTGCTTTAATGGCTAAATCAGTGTGTTGATTCTCATTATGTATAGTGTTTTTGATAGTTTTATCAGGAGCACTAACTATAGTGCTAGTGCTACTAGTTGGTTTACCTTGTGCATCAGTGTTTTGGTTGTCCCTTTATTTATTCTTTCCAAAACTCTCAGCTGTTGATTTGTTGGTTTCAAAATTTGCTTTAGAAGTTTTCTCAGGCCTTTTCTTGATGGTGACCTCAAAAGCTTTTGGTTTGGGAGTTTCTTGGCTCTTTTTTCTTCTAAGTTTGTATCGTTCTCTGACCTGCATCATGGCATTTTCAAACCCTAATCTGTAATCTTCAGATTCAAACCATTCCTCCTCCCAACCAGAGGGTGAGGGCTAATCTTCTTCTAAGTAACAGCTATGGATTGAATCTTCTGTTTCGAACATGTTTATTGTGTTTCCCTCAGACTCTTCTATGATTCCCTCATCTTCATCAAGAAAATTCTCTTGAAATGGGGGGATGACTTGTTGATATGATTCTCTTTGTCTGTTGGGAGTGTTATTGTTTCTTCTAAAGTTCTGGTTCTGGTTCTTGTTCTAATTGCTAACTGTGACAACCATCTTTTCCATCATTTGTTGTAACCTTTCCACATTTTTAGACAGCTTATCATAATTTTGGTCAGATGTGGAGGCTACATTGTCATATCTATATGTTACCCTTCTCTCAACTTTTAGTCTTGCTCTTTTCTCAATCAGGTTGGCTTCTATATTCATTGCTCCTTTCTGCATGTCCTCTAATGTGTTGTATTCCTTATCCCTAAGCTCATAGGCCATGTCAGCATCAAAGCCTTCAGGGTAATTTTCTGGGGCCATGCCTTGTGGAGGTTTCATATGTGGAGGGAGAGCATTATAAATGCTGTTGAACCTCGTTGTGTAATTGTGGACACTCTCTCATACGTTTCTCTTAAGGGTCATGTATTCTGCCAAGAGTTGGCGAGGATTCGCCCTAGTTTCCCATTTGTTTATGAAAGTATGATATAAGCCCGTAAGATCATTTATGCTACCTAGAGGTAGGCCCTTAAACCATTTCTTCACATCACCCCCTAAGCTTTGGGCGAAGATTCTCATTTTGACTGTATCATCATCAATTTCCATGTAGTCAAAAGAATCCTCCATCTTATCTACATGTTGTTGGGCTGTGATGGACTCCTTTGTAGTCAAGTGTGGAATCTTAGACTGATAATCATTCGGTAAGGGTACTAGAGGCTGGGGTAAAACCAGAGGTGCATACCAGGATGCCATGATGATATTTTGATGCGCTAAAGGGGCCTAGGTAGTAGGTATATGGATTACAGGGATATTATGACCAACAGAGGACTAATGAGTAGACCTAGGGTGACTGAGCCCAAAGTTTTGTATGAAATTTAAATCGGGAGGCGTAGATGGAGGGGTCTTTCTATTCCCAAGGTGTCTACCACTTTGCTGTGGTGAATCAGGAAACTCAGGGTCTGGCTGGTCTAAGCTACTGAATGACTTAGTTCTGGATAAGCTGTTAGGTAGGTCTAGGTCAAGGTGAAAGTGTGATAGAGCTGTAAGATCTTCTGGTGCAGAATTAGCTCTATGGATGTGTTTGGAAATAGTTGATATTTTAAGTGTAGTAGCTCTCTTGAGGATGCTCTCGGGGTTATCGACTATTTCAGGTGGGTCTGGGTTAGCGTAAGCTCTTGTATGGACAGGTCTAGAAGCCAGAATGTTGTTTCCGACCAAGTAGGTTAACCCTGCTTGTTACTTCTACTGTGGTTGATGTTGTTATGGAGGCTGGTCTCCCAGTGGAGTCTATTGTGAACCAAGATAATCAACAGGCCTACTGATCACCAGTGGAGTCTTTAAATCTTTTAGGAGCTATGGAGTCGCCAGGTGGAAGGTTTAGGATTTTTTTGGATGGTACATTGTCCACCACAGTGCTTATGATATGTCCCTTTTCAGGAATATCTTCCAAGCACAGCAAAATATAACCAGAGACTGACTGGGAGGGCATTTACCAGATATGTCACCTCTGAAAGAGTGTGAGATCTGGAGGCTACCTGGCTCTTTCCAGACTCTGTCCAAGAGTATGGGAAATCACCACAAATGGTATAGATGTTGATGTGAGAATAGGAGTGTTTAACAGCCAACCTAACCATAGATTGTAGGTTTTCTGAGGCTTATGATATAGTAATGTGAGGAAAACTCAGAAAGTTCCCCAGCAGAGTCGCCATTATGTTGGGGTTCCCATGTTTTGGCCAGATTGGCAAGACCAAAAGATGAGACAACATCAGAACCACTTTCAGACCTCAGGATCTAGCCCTCCTAGGTCCAAACAGGGATATCTCTAGTTTGAGCAAAGTTTTATGTCTATGAAGCTCAAAGTTTAAGATGTTAGGCTAGTTATAGGCACGGGTTTGTTTGTTTGATTGTTTGTTTTGGTTGATGGTTATCAAGAAAGAAGGGTTTAATGTAAGACCAGGATGAGAAAAGAGGGATAAGGCAGAGGTGAAATATTCTAGGAAATATTCAAAACCATTGGGCAATGGAGTCAGGGAAGGATTTGCTTGCTACTCAATAGGCAGGCTTTCAATTGGGCTAGTCATCTGAAACATAGGATCTTCAAGATGATTATGTGGTGTGGAAAGTAGAAGGGGAGGAGATAACACATATTCAGAGCACAGAGTTACAGATCAATAGGTCGTACAAGGATCCTAGTGGACAGGGCTAACTCTAATCCCCAGTGTTCCCAAATCTTCCAACTAAATCAATAACAAGAAACATCCAAGAACTGAATTCATTTAATTCATACATCAGAGAGCAGGCAATAACATCCACTACACTGGTTAAACCAACTAAAATAATTTCTCAGATAATACATTCAGAAGAGAAACATAAATGGAAAGGAAAGCAGGAACATAGGGTACCTAACAAGGGTAAATCCTATGCCAAATTTCTGATGCAAGCCAGTAGAAATGGAATGAAATGAATGTAAACACAAACACAGAAAAAAATCACCGCTGCTTCAG
This sequence comes from Pinus albicaulis, assembly GCA_034641835.2. NCBI lineage: Eukaryota > Viridiplantae > Streptophyta > Pinopsida > Pinales > Pinaceae > Pinus > Pinus albicaulis. Next base: position 965,001,108 of record CM076571.1, on the reverse strand, counting down.
GTTAGGATCCAAATAAATGCGCTTGTCATATTAAATAGCAATACAAATCAAGTACAACAACGCCAATAGCTGAATACTCAGTCTGAAAACCTCTCCTTCAACCTATCTTACAATATTTACATAGAGACTGTGTCTCAAAAGAAACTACTTGCAGTTCTCTGATAACTGATTAACAACCTTTACAATGTTTTTCTCATGAGTTTTATAGCTGAAGAGAAGTAGAGAAGGTAGGTAGAAGACTAAATGCAGTATTAAACTTCCGAAAAGAAAGAGGGCCGAAGCCCATTCTGTTTTAAATCCCGTGCATTCAATTCCTAGTGTTCTTTGGGTGCATGAATGATATCCACCAGACTCCAGATTACTCTAATATGATTCTGAAGTACTCTGACTGCAGTACTGTGTGGTGCTATAGGTGAATAAACAAAAGATGAATGAATGATAAATAAGTCTGCCATACTGATGAAATAAATGCTTTGATAGTACCGGGGCTGTTTTCAGGGTAGGAAATCTCTCTAGAAGACGGCATAGATTGAACACTGCATGGGCGCTATGTCCTTGTTTAGGAAAAACATGCTGCTGTTGTATAAACCCCTGATATGCATTTATTTGTGCGTGTTGTACCTTCTGCGTGATCCCTGGGCTTTCAATCTGATTTTTCCCCTTTAAAATACTGGATTAGGACTTAAGATCTTCATTGATGTACATAAGAACTCCCCAACTCTTGTGCTGATATTCCTTGCCACTTCAACGGTCTCTGTCAGTGGGAAAAACAAGATTTAATGGCGCTGGAAATATTTGCGGAGTCTGAACTCTGCTCTTCTTCAATGCAAGTCCTGTCAGCCACCCTCTTTGACAATTTCATGGTGGTACCAGCTTCCAGATTCAATCATGTCTGCGCAACCCACCATTAAAGTTGTTCATATGGATCGTTGCACCTTTCACGCATCTTGAAACCCTGCAAAAACACGAAACTTGTTAAGAAAACAATGGCTGGGAGCAGATGATGTGGATGACTGTGACCAGGGTAGCATGGTGTGGACGAAGATAACGAATGCAGAGGATACTGTGGGAGTAAACGTGGCACAGTAGGAACTGCATGGAAAGACGTCGGAGTAGACAATTTAACGTAAAAACAATGAAATTTGGACTTGGAATGGATATATGTCATGGGGATGGACAAATGTAAGAAGGAGACAGGTGGACGAATGAAATGGAGGACCGGGCGATGGCGGAATAGTCAACAGCGGGGGAAATTGAATGTGAACCGTCCGATCTTGGGAGGAGATCGATGGCTGAAGATGCATCGGAGGGCGACGGATGGCGGGCCATACCCTGAGTTATCGTGTGTGCATCTGGGTTAACTACCGTGCATATTTGGCAAGCTATAGCCGTTGGATGGCCCACCCCATATTGGACGGTCCACGGAAATATCGCTGGGCATCCGTATCCGAACAATAATGCGTGATGGATGGTGTTAACGTGCGAGGACGAAGGTTTTGAAATTATACAGGGGGATGCGTGTCGAGATGTGTATGGAATCGCTGGCCGATGACGGAATACTGCATACCGCTCGAAGGCGGTGTGATGAAAACTAGGTTGTTTCATGGCATGGTGCACGTCGGGGACCACAGTGGTGGACACCCTCCGAACCATTGATCTGGCGGTGAATTATCGGCGCTGGCACGATCGATGGTTTGAACCGGTGAATCACAAGCGCTGCGGGGTTTAATGATCATCGTCCGATCTATATGGATCAACGGTTGAGAAAGCACTCGATAAACATATGGGACAAGCACCTTCGGGGCTAGCGCTTTGGTCACCGCGCTGGGTTATGTGGAGAGAAAGGTTATGGGGCTAGCGAAGAAGGTGTTGAGGCCTATTATATGGTTCAAAAGTGGGTTTTTAACCATTTTTAAATCATTTTGAGGCCTGAGGAGGGTAACGATAGGGAGATAGAGGGGAAATTTGGGAAAACAAAGGGTGTAGGGATTTTTAGAGGGGATTCCTGGGATGGAAAGGGGGAACATAGGAGGAAGAAAAGGGACTTTGAGGAAAGGAACACAAGGGTGAAAATGAAGCGTTTTGCAAGGGTATAAAGGGCAGAATAAAGCCTTTTGGAGCATAGTTATTTATCAGCAAGGCTTATTTACTCAGAACAGCAGAGGGAAACAGTCACAATGCAGGGAACATGAAAAGGCTGCAAGGATGATGTGTTTTCAAGGGAAATGCATTCCTTGCAGGCTTATGAAACAAATTATCCCCTTGCTTGCTTTGTCAAGGAAATCATAAGGGGCTAACAGACTCATCAGATATACATCAAATAATATTTTCATCCTATAAGACAACCTCAGAGAAGAATGAACCACGACTTAAAGAACATTGTTAAAGACAAGATTCAAAAGTTACTAGATGCAGGATTCATTTACCCCATCTCGAAGAACGAGTGGGTGTCTCCGCTAGTTATTGTTCCCAAGAAGAATGGTAAATGGTGAATTTGCATGGACTATAGGTAATTAAGCAAAGAAACTTATAAATATCATTTCCATTTGCCGTTCATTGACCAAGTCCTGGATACCTTGGCTGGGAAGAAGTTTTTCTCCTTCCTAGATGGGTTTAGTGGGTATAATCAGATCCAGATAGCCCTTTAGGACCAAGATAAAACCACCTTCACATGCCCCTTGGGAATATTTGCATATCGAGTCCTATCATTCGGTCTTGGTAATGTGCATGAAACATTCCAGAGGGAAATATTGGGGATTTTTTCTAATCTAGTCGACGATAATGTTGAGATTTATATGGATGACTTTACTCCATGCAAGGATTCATTTGAAGAAGGATTGGAAAATTTAGAAAAAGTGCTCAAAATTTCTCTCTGAGTACGGTAGAGGTAATTTAGAAAACCCATGTCGCTCTGAGTATGGTTAAATGTCACATGATGAGGGAAGAAGGAATAGTTTTGAGATACCTACTCTTAGCTACTGGAATTCGAGTTGATATGCCCAAGGTAGAGGTAATTTTTCATTTTCCTGTACCTAACACACCCACACAGGGATGTATTATAGGCATTTTATAGAATTTTTTTCTAAAATAGCATCCCCACTTTTTCAGCTGCTAACTAAAGATGTAGAATTTTTGTGGATAGATGATTCTGAAGAAAATTTTAGAAAAATAAAGAAACGTTTTGTGGAGCTCCAATCCTGTGAGGACTGGATTGGGAACTTCCATTTCACATCCATACTGATGCCTCTCAGACATCATTTGGGGTAGTTCTAGGACAATAGGAAGATAAGAAACCATATGCAATTTACTATGTCAGCAATAATTTGACTCCTGTTGAACTGAACTACATGGTAACTGAAAAGGAATTCCTAATTGTTATCTATGCCATCAAAAAAATTCGACACTACATTACTGGGTATCCTACTTTTTTACATACTGATAATGAATCAATCAAGTATTTGATGAATAAACCTATCACCCCTAGTCGCATTACAAGATGGTTGTTATTGCTTCAAGAATTTGATATTACAATAGTAGATAAAATAGGGAAGGATAATGTAGTTACTGATTTTCTGTCTAGATCAGATAATAATGATGAAGGCACACCCAGAGAGGACAATTTTCCAGATGAACATATTTTTTTAATTTCCACTAATCCTTCGTTGTATGCAGATGTTGCTAACTATCTTGCTACAGGAAAGGTGCCTCGTCATTTATCATACAGGGAACAATGAAGGATCATTCATCATGGTGCCCAATGCTCCTGGATAGCAGGAGATCTATTTCATACAGGTGTCGATAAGCAAGTCCTTCGGTGTGTATCTAAGGATGAAATTTATGAAGTTCTGAAGACTACTCATGATGGTCCTTGTGGAGGGAATTTTGCGTATAGGAGGACATGACATAAGGTATTACGGATGGGATATTATTGGTCCTCTATCTTCTAGGATGCTCGAGACTATGCCTGTGCATGTGACAGTTGCTAACGAATGGGTCAACCTGGTCGATCAGATGAAATTCCACTGCAGCCCTAGGTAGTCCTTGAACCTTTCGAAAAGTGGGATATCAATTTTGTTGGTCCATTTAATCCACCTTCACATCAGAAGGTCCACATTTTGGTTTACACATACTATGTGACTGGTGGAAGGGAAGGCTGTTGTGAAAGCAACAGAGCAGGCTATTTCAAATTTTCTATTTGAAGAGATTTTTTCTCGTTATGGTGCTCCGAGAGAGATTGTTTCAGATGGAGCACAATTAACATCACACATGATAGAGAGGCTTATGAAGAAATATCGAATAAAACATAGAGCCATATCTATGTATCATCCCCAGGAGAATGGTCAGGTGGAAAGCACGAAAACATTATTTGAAAATATATTGACAAAGGTTGTAGCAAGACAACATCGGGATTGGGCTGAAAAATGTCATGAATCTCTCTGGGCATATAGAACAACATGGAAGAACACAATAGGGTTTTCACCATTTGAGTTGGTCTATCATAAATCCCCCTTGTTTGCAATACAATTTGATATTAGTACACTTAGAACAATTCTTGTGGTAGGAATGGATCTGTCAGATGCCTATAAGCACTGGTTGGAACAGCTAAATGAATTAGATGAAATTCGATCGATGGATGTCTAGAAGACTGTTGCAATTTAGCATAAGAGAACAAAATGGCATGATAGATGTATTAAAAATAAGTGTTTCACAGAGGATATTGGGCATTAATTTATGATTCCCATTTTAAGGATTTCAAGGGAAAGCTTTGCGCTCATTGGATGGGGCCTTATGAAGTGGACACAATTTTTGATAATGGAACAATCAGACTTGTCACAATTGATGATACTCATGCTTCTTTCATAGTAAATGAACATCGTATGAGACCGTATCATCATTGAACTTCTAAGGACGCCTTCATTAAAAATCTCTCTGAAAAATCTGGTCTGAAGGTTGTTAGTGTACAGAATTCCTCCTCTGCATCCTTGAATTATATATATATATATATATATATATATATATATATATATATATATATATGAATAGAATATTGTTACTACTCAATTGTTTTTGTTTTGCAGGAACTAATATTCATGTGCAATTTTGCAGAACTGAAATTTTTTCTAAGTACCCAGTGTTGTTACTCCTATGATGTTGTTACTCTGGAAAAATTTTCTCAGTGTTGGATGCTGTTACTCCGAAAATTTTCTAAGTATTGGGTGTTGTTACTTCGGAAAATTTTTCTAAGTGTTGGATGTTGTTACTCTTATAATTTTGTTACTCTAGAAACTTTTCTAAGTATTGGGTGTTGTTACTCCTCTTGTGCCATTACTCACCCAGTGTTGTTACTCTAGAAATTTTTGTAAGTGTCCGGCATTGTTACTTCCTCACTTTTGTTACTCTATCGGTGTTGTTACTCTATTGAGGTAAGTTTCCAGGTATGTCCATATCGAATTTTATGGATTTGATTAAATATTCCATTTAAAATACATTTGACATGCCCGTGGACGGTCATTTATTAGTTGGGGGTTGTGTTGTCATAACCGAATAACAACATAATCAAATCACAGTAATTATTTTCCAACGTCATCATTAGAACCCGTTTCGATAGTACATCCCACGATTTTCACTATTATTTTGCATAATTATTGAACGCATCGGGACTCGAAGTATGTACATTCTGAAAATCCAATCAGTCCTTTATAAATATTGCGAAATAATTACCATTACCATTCATCATTATTACCATAATCTATTTTAATTTTCCTCATTTTTCAAAAAAAAATCCGTTTTTATTTCTTACCATTACCTCATTCCATTTTCTACCATGCTATCATCACAAGAGATTAACTGCCGACACTCCCTCCCAATAGTCCTCTACTATTCCCATGTGCTGCTACAGAATTTTTGCGGGATGGGTGGATTGGTTGTGATACATGAACCCGAAAATACAGCTTTGGTCCATAGTAATGCAATTACATGGCAGGTTTTTATAAACGCAGGCTAGGATGTATATTTCGGGAGATTCCAGGGATCTGATGAGAGAGTTACAGCATAATGTTCTATAAATTTGGACAAGGATAATTCCAGAGCGTGGGGCTTAGAAGTTACTGTCACAGAGGAGGTCATTTCAGTGGTCAGTGGACTACCATAGCAAGGGCAGAAATGGTTTTCATGAAAAACTCCCCTGCTAGAATTTTGAGAGTTGTTTCTGCAAGCTGGAGAGAGGACAGTTCTGAAAGGGAGAGGATACGATCAGAATTATCTGCCACATCCATGGGAAGAGGTGGCATACTTTGTTACGACGTATATAAATTGTGAGGGATGATTTACTACCCTATTCAAGTATCACTTTAAGCTCCTAGCTCACCTCTGATATTGACAGGCACAAGTTCACTCCCTAAACATGCCTTTATTTCTTTTGAAAAATCTCCAGCTTATGGCAAAGTATTCTCATCGCTCGTGGTAGGTATTGGCGGTTCTCACAAATCATGGTCTGGTTCATCTACTGGTAATGCATGCATTGGCTCAATTTCATGTTCCCTGGGAATAATTTCTTGAGGTGATAGAGGAAGAAGTGGAAGTTGTGATAGTTGCGAGAGAGGAATATGAGCCAGAAGAAATGGAGGAAGACGATCCAACATCTCCTTCTGGACCATCTAAGGAAGATGAGCCAGAAGAAATGGAATAATAAGAACCATCGTCTCCTACTGGTTTAACAGAAGAAGATGATGCAGAGGAGATGGAGGAAGAAGAACCATCATCCACTGTTGGTTCAACAGAAGAAGGGAAACCAGAGGAAATGGAGGAAGAAGAGGTCACAGTTGATGCTGCTACAAAAGGACCAGCATCTCCTATTGGTTCATTAGAGGAAGAGGAACCAAAGGAAATGGAGGAAGAAGAAACCAAAGTTGATGTTGTGACACAAGAACCAACATATCCTGTTGGCCTGATAGAGAAAGAGGAAGCAGAAAGAATGGATTTAGAAGAGGCCACAATATATGTTGTTAGACAAGAACCAGCATCACATGTTGGCACAACAGAAGAAGAAACAATAAATATGGAAGGTGGCAAGTCGAGGCTACTACACAAGAACCAGCCTCGCCTATGGGACCAATTGATGTGGGAATTATGGAAATAGAGGATAGAGTTGATGCTGTTCCTCAGGAATCGAAATCCACTATGGAGGCACAAAAATAATTAGCACTAGTTGAAGGGCTAGCATGTGATGTTTTTACACAAGAACCAACACCAATTATCCAAGAAAATTTAGATCTTGAAGAAGGTAGTGGCGCTACACAAGAAACACCACTAATTTAGACGAGCCAGGAGATTATGGAAAAGATAAGTCCTATAGTCGACACCGTTCCACAAGAACTAGTGTAGAATATAGGACAAAAAGGTGACGAAGAAGAAGGCTTGGTCCAAATAGAGAATAAATTTGGTGAAGAGAAAGAGCTTGAGGTGGCAGAAATGACTAGAACAGACATAGAGGAGAATGTCCCTCATTCTCTGTTTCTTTCCACTCTACCGAGAGGTGAAAATAATTTTCACTCTCCTCGACGCTTTATAGAAGAAGTATTTGTCCCTCCAGTCTTATAATTTTTTGGGTCCAGTTTGTACACAGTTGCTGGTAAAATCACTTGCGAAGAAGTGCCTGTTGATTGACATCCAGAGCGGGCCGAAAATTTTAATGTGGAAATAGAATAACCCATGTTTACAGAAGGATTGGTGATGGATGATGCCACTCCATATGTGGAAATTATTGAGACTTAAGCTGATCTACAAGGGTCAAAATAAATTTCTGAGCCTTTAGAAGAAAACCTTGTAGCAAAACAAGAACAAAGGATGGATATCAAAGGTGTCATCCAAGTGACTGTAGAAATTCCTGAACCAGGAAAGGAAAATGAAGGGATTGCTCCCGAGGAGAGGGGATAATTTAGGGAGGACTTGGTGAAAAAGGAGCCAATTGACATTTTTGTTGACATCAACCCACCATTCCCTGAACCAGCTGCGGTGCTAGTAGAAGAGGTTGTTGTTAAGAAAGAAGTTGTAGAAAAATTCACGAGAAGGAGACCACCTCTCAAGGAGAGATATCAGCTTCAATTCAAGGAAACTGTGCAGTTAAAAATGAAAATTTGTCGGCTAAGGAAGCAGGTATTGCGACTAAAGAAGAAGGTGAGGAAATACAAAGGAGAAAATGTGAAGCCAAAGGTCGAGGTTGTCTCGATTGCTACACAGACCGAACCTCTAGAATATTTGTTCGAAGCTCGTTAATTTATCCTATCTACTGAAATCCAGAAATGGCAAGCTGCCTTGGCCTGTCTCTGGAAAGGGACCATCACATTGAAAGAAAATAGAGAGGAGATGAAGAGGGTCCATGAGCAAGCAGCCCAAACCATTAATTGGTATATACATAAGCTAGACAGAGCAAAGCATAAGCAAGAGAAGAAAAAGAAAAATATTGAAAGCTTAGAGGAGCATGTGTTGATGCTGAAGGATGATAAGGAGGAAATGTTTACCTTGAAATAGTAGGTAATGGCCTACCAACCTCCTGCTCATGGTTATGCCTTGTTTCTCCATGAAAAATTCCTTTTATTTTTCATGGAGAGTATTCATAGTGAGATTAGTCATAAAATTGAAGATCCAATACAGTTTCGTCGCATCATGAGGATTCACGATGTTGTGAATCAACATTTAATGTGTGAATTATACATGCATGACTATTTCTTGAGTGATGACCGAACCTTCAATCCAATCCCATCTGTGGGGGACGTCCATTTGAGAGCTTTTACCTCCTACACCATTAATCAGGTTAATTGGAAAAGGAATTTTGTGACGTTTGAAGAGAACCAAGCTACAAGGTCACTTATGATAAGAAGAGAGAACAGTAAGTATATGAACATCTACAACAAGCATGCCACCTTTTTACAGATTGAGGGACATAAGGAACAAATGCTTTCCACACAAAAATGGGGTATTAATCTCTGTAGAAAACATGTCATTACTTTCACATATGATGCTCGCGACGACTGTCAAAGGAGATGGATGTTGTCATCATCACTCGTCAGACACCGAGAGCCTTTTGGGGCACCTAAATTTTCATGAGAATTAGAGAGATTACCATGATACATTGCATGAATCCATACTTGTGGGGTCTAGTGGATGGGATTGAGGTTTCAATTCCCCATTTTTTGGTTTCCAGTATAACAATATACTCTGGCATAAAACATGGGCAATGATGGGTGGAAGGAAATTCTTCTAAAAAATGGATATAAACCCTTGGGGATAGAGATGGAAGATCAATATGACCTCGTTTAACTTCATTTTGACCACATTTGTCCAAACCAGACCTGCAGAGGTGACGACCTGCATGAGGACATGCAGAAAGACCAGTTGGGGGGAGATGTTGGGAGGCAAACCTGTAAATCTTTTCCTTCCATTTTTACCCACTTTATTTACCCATTTGTATCATTAACATTCAAGTTATGTTATAAAGTGCACAGGTAAATCCCTCTATATGTATTCTTGGAATATATAGCAAAAGAAGTAAAGTCACGAGGATTATTACCTAAAGTGATTTACTAATTTCATTATTTTCACTGATTCAGTGGTCGGATGACCATATCCACAATTCCTAGGACAAATCCGAGTTAGCAGTGCTATTTTGGGAAATTTTGCAACAACACAAGTACTCCAGATCCTTTCTCTGCCTTCTTTAGCATTCATTTTGTCTATTATAATGATGTTTAATTGTAGGCACTAGTTGCTGGGATTTCAAGAACATTCATTGAAAACATTTGTATAAGAAGGGCTCTGAAGTTGTGAGTCGGGGGTTGGCGATGTAAGGAATTGAGTTTTGTAACGAAACATTATTATCAAGTTAATGCAAGTTATGTTCCAGTTAATTTTGTGAGTTTGTAAGTATATCGCAGCCCTAATTAAAGAGTTGTGCCCATTCCCCTGATCAGGTGCTGCGTGCTTTCTGTGTGTTGTTAATCCTATTTCCTTTTTTTGTACATTTCGTGATTGTTGTGACAGTAGATGTAATTGTTGATACTTTTATTTTCGTGAATGCATTGAAATCTTTACAATTTATTACAACTATTTACTTATTGTTGTTACAGTGATTGTTTCTTTTCTTAATTATCAAATCCACGATTGATATAGAATTGTGCTATCGTCATCTACATATATTTTGTGAATCAACCTTGCAATAAAAAACACACCCGTATTGATGAGTTAATGTGGGAAAGGGTTTGAATAATCATGCACACTTGGACACCAACACATACCATGGTTTTTGTTGCACAAAATCACTAATTGAAACATTAATTTCACGATTCTCTTCTATGAACTTATTGAGCAACTCTATCTAAGTGGTGTCCAAAATATGTTTTGCATGTTCTTTGCACTAATTTCATGCTATTGTTCGTCACATCACATCCCTTACTTTTGGTGAAACACGTGAATTTTTCATCCAATATTCATATATTATTTTTTTAACATCTTATCCAAGTCTATCTTTATATGACTGCCTACAAATAATTGTCCAACAAGCGAGTTCATCATTTATATCTATTTGCAATCGAAAGTTCCGATGTTTATGCAAATTTTTCATGAGGTCCCTAATGCTTGTGCCATAGATTTTACCAAGTGATTCTCTTTAGTACTTTATGAAACCATTGCCATTTTTATTTCTCTACATGCATCTAAATCACTTTTCTTTCTAGATATTCCAATTGACTTTTGAGAACTATTTATATTTTGTATCACAATTTCCTTCATTTTTTTATTATCTTTTGTTGATTTTCGAATACCTGATAAAGTCATAACTTATTTTAATTTATTTTATGTTAAGATAATTTTCAAAATTTGGGCTTGAACTACCACATTTTCATCTTTGAAGAAAGTATCAATAATGTGGTTAACACGATATCGTATAACATGGTCAGCTTTTTTATCTCCATATGTGTTAGTGTCAACATTTTCTAACATCTCATCATTGATATTGATTTCATCTGTATATATTAGAATTAAATGTACAAAATGATTTTACATATTCAATAAATAAATAAATTAATAAATATGTATAATTTGAATAATATACATTCAACATATATATACATACCTGGTGATTCAATTTCTTCACTTGAATTTCTTTCAACATTTTCAACATCTTCAATCATTGGTTCAATATCTCTTTCACTTTCTCTTTCAAAATATTCTATCTCATCATCAATGTTTTTAGGAATATCTCTCTCTCTTTACATTGCAAAATATTTTTCAAATTAGTTCATCAAATAAAAATTAAGTTTCACAATACACTAGTCAAATTTTAAATATCAAATTTATAATATTTACATTTTCATACCTGCTTCAACTTCTAGTTGAGGTTGATTTTCCCTTTCAATATTTGAGCGTTATTCTCTCTTTTTTTTGTGATATTCTCTCCCTTGTTCTCTACGAGCCTCAAGGTCTCTTGGTTGGTCATATTTTCTCTTGCAATTCCTTTGATTTCCCATGATAATTTAGTATGAAACTAAAAAAATTACCTTCAAAATCCTGTAATAAAAACTCACTATCAAAATTTAGAAAAAAAAATCAATTCAAAAAAGCATCACAAAAGATTTAATTTCAAAAAAACTATGTTTAAATTTTTTCACAAAAGACATACTTCAACCCAAAACACTTTAAAAATTTTGCCAAAAAATTTCTTTTAAAAACGAAATGAAGCTTAGAATATTTCCTTCGATGTTCTGAAAAAAAAATTCACTTATAAAATTAGAAAAAAAATTACTTAAAAAATCATTATAAGAGAATTACTTCAAACCAAAACACTTTAAAAAATACCTCCAAAAAATGTCCTTTGAAAATTAAGCCCAAAAAAATTCCTTTGAAAATTAAACCCAAAAAAATTCCTTTGCAAAGTCAACCTTGAAAATTAAGCTTTAAATAAAACAATATTATTGGTTCTATAATATTTGATTAATAATCAAAGTAGTTCATCTCTTTTTGCAAAAGAGCTCCCCTCAAGTCATGCATAGTAGGGACTTTGAAACTCTTTCCTTTAGCTATAATAGAGTCCCATATGGCATGGTAATAAGGTGAATGAGCAACATTAAATGGGATATATGCATCATACCACCATCTAGAAATCTATTGTAAAGAATATTCTTTGCACAATTACAAGACATGCCGTATAACCCTCGATGATGGAGAGCTTGAGCTTCACATCTTTGTTTGAAAGCTTGTATTTCCATATGGGGGTGACAATAAAGGTGATTTATTAGCATATATGGTAGCACCAATCAACCCTCATTTTGGAGGAAACAATGGGAAGAAGGATCCTTTTGGACGATCGACGACTTTAATACATTGACAGAGGCAAGCAAAGATGTATGAAAACTAATGTATCCAGAATTTCATTTCTCTATCAATATTTATTCGCGAGAAAATGAAAATTCCCCTTAATCTGAAAGGATGCCAAGTTTATGGACCCAAGCTCATGCAGTGGACCAGAGACAATATCGAAACCCTTGAAATGTCACCATATTAGAGCTTGAAGGTGTGGTCGTGGATCAGAGACAAGATCAAAACCCCTGCAACATCACCATCTCAGAGCTCGAAGGCATGACCTGCAATAATCATTGGGTTTTCAAGCTTAGCTTCATGGGATTTGGCCTCGGTGGAACAATCATTCCTCTCATTTTCAACTGCACCAATTTAGACTCCCTCGACTTGTTGGCAAACAGTTTGACTGACGAGATACCAACAAAGCTCTAGTATCTGGTAAATCTTGCAATCTGATTCCCTTGTCATGAATCCTTTATGCTTATCTAAATGTCATATATCTCCACGATAACATGCTCACATGAAACGGTGGTGGACTTTGGACATTCAAAGAATGGATCCACTCTAGATCAGACTCATGTAAGTACTACAGTGAAAGGTAGTTTTTACCCTTGTGTACCTTGATCTTGAATACTTTTGAAGGCAATAACTGGCAAAGATTCTGATGTGTATTATTTTTGAGTAGTGTTAGTGGAGGTCTTGTGTGGAAGGGAAACACTTAATCTTGTTTTTCCCAGAGAAAAAATTAATATAGCAGAGTCAGAAATGCATTGACTGAAAAATTCCAAGCTCAAAAAAATCATTGACCCTCACCTTATGGGGACCATCAACCTTGGTTCTCTAAAAATGTTTAGGGATACTTCCGAAAAGTTCTTGGAAGAGAATGGAATCGATGGGCATTCCATGGGAGATGTTATATGGAACTTGGAATATGCATTTCAACTCTAGGAGATATCCATGCAAAATGATCTAGATGAGAATAGTACAAATCATATTGCAGATGTTCCTTTATTCTATTGAGACCCTGAGCCTTTTGGTCCAATTTTAGTATGACTTCAATTGTTATACGAAAGTTCTCAATTTATAGATTTCATTAATGACCATGTGGAAATTTTGAATTCTCAACATCCCACAGAGGGATAGTTGTGAGAATTTACCCGTTGTTTGGAACGTGTTCTCATTTAATGGATATGACACATAGCGGATCCATACCTTAGTGCAACAGTTCCTTACCTTGGGCTGTTTGCACAAGATTCAGGGCAAAGTGAACACACAACACTAGTGGCTTTGGTTTGTGAGGAGAGCTATGAAAATGTAGAGGAGATTGAGGGCACATGCATTATGTTCCTTTTCACCACCTAGATCCTGAGAATTTTTATACTAGCATTATTGGATGAGGTGTTGGTGGAAGTGATGATGATTTAGAAAATGAAAACTTAAGTGTTGTGTTCTCACAATTGGTTAATCCTTGTGGGAGGTGATCAGAAAACAATACTCCCTTGCCATGTTTCAAATTTATCAAATTATCACATGCAGAGAGAACATTGGTGAATGTGAAATGGTGTTGGTCCTTGTAATTGTCATTTACTTCCATTACATTTTCACTTATATTTCCATATTATCACCTTAAATCCACCTCCATTTCATTACATTTACCTTACCATTACTACTATTGGGTTACATTTATGTTTTTACAATATTTATTAATTCCTAGTATCTTTAAGTGAATTTGTGGTTAAAAATTAGAAAATTATATGCACATACTTATACCTAACAAGTGGAATGAGTTTGTTGCCATGTGTAGGTCAAAACGAAGCTTACAGAATACCCTTATGTGGCCTCCTAAGGCCAAATTCGAATTTGAATGGAAAATATCATGGGATCATTGGGATATGTGTCTAATTTCCTATTTGTATTGTAACTCTAAGAAGAAATGTGCCTTTTCACTTCCTATTTGGATTGTAACTCTAGAGATATAGGGAGAGATTCATGGAATCTCATCAATGAGATAGCTTCTCATATTTTTTATAAATAGGGGAAGATTTCTCCTATCAAATCATGTGTAAAATTGGAGTTATGCTCAAGGTTTGAATACAGAATTAGATTGTGGCACCTTACTCATGAATGTTCTTTCATTTTGAATTGGTTTTGCTTACATATGGAGCATCTCGATTTACCATCTCTCATACTTTTAGATCAGCTACCTAAAATGTGTGAGATTTACTTTCTTTTATATATTACAATTTATTTTCTTTCTTAAGTATTAGTTTTAGAATGACTGTGTAATCTTTTCTTTCCAAAAATATCTCAAGAAGGTAGATTCATCTATTTTCCAATTGAATTAAATTTGAGGCAATAGAGCTCATAGTTTTTTAGTTTCCTTTCATTTTCTGTTATTTACTTGCCTATGCAATCATTGAGCTTTGATTTTAGATGATTTTACATTGTTTTCAAGATTAAGATCCTCAGTCAATTGTATAATTGGGGGTTCCTAAAGATGAGGCCAAGAAGGTGACTTATCATACTTGGGTGCTCGAATGTCTAACGTATTAAATCATTGAGCATTGCTTTTACATGATTTTACATTTTTTTCTAGATGAAGATCGTCAGTCAATTGTATAATTGGGTATTCCTAAAGATCAGGCCAAGAAGGTGACTTATCATACTTGGGTGCTCGAATGTCTAACCTATGCAATTATTAAGTTTTCCCTTTGCATGATTTAATTTCTTTCCTATATCTAAAGACTAAAGTATAATTGGTTGCTTGTACATAATCTCAAGAGGGTGATTCTATCATACTCTCATATTGGATTCTAGAGTGATTGAATGTACCTTAGTTGTTTTCCTTTACTGCTAGGTCCCTATATTACTAGTATAGTCCCTTATTGTTGTTATTGTAACCCCCTTATTTTTATTTTTATACCCCTGTAACCCCCAGGGCAAGAAAGTGATCCTTAAGCTAATTTTGGCTTAGCCAAGCCATAATTAAAGTTCTGCCTCTTTGGGAAGAAGACTTTTTAATGATGTAGAATTTAATCTAAATGCAATATTATTCTAAGATGTAAGAAAAAGAAACTATTTTAATCCTATCTCAATTAGGCAGATATAGATCTCTCCCAACTAAGAGCAAGATATTTGAAATAATTGGGATTTAAATATGTTTGTTTTAAATGAATATCAAGCTAAAGAAATAGTTCAATTAATTGATATTGTGAATACCAAACACATCCAACCTAGAGACCTCTTAACTTAAATAATCAATCAACAACACTAAGGAAGTAGTTCTCAAATGATATTGATCATTTAATAAGTAACTTGAATAATTAAACAATAACATATGGAAATATTTCACAAAATATAACTATTAAATAAATCAGTTTTATAAGACAGATTACTGAGTAAACAGTTACTCAGAAATCAGAATTCAACCCATAAGAGTAGAGACAAATAATAACATACATTGAGGCAAATTACTCATACCAATAGAAGTGCACAAGTATGCGAGTAAATTGACATTTTCTTGATATCATAAAATGAAACTAGCATTTAAAATAATAGCATTATAAATACCAATTTATTAAGTCCATTTCTCTAGCTCCGGTCTCAAACAATATTTTATAATGCCTGAACTTCTACTTTCAAAATCAGAGCTATAGTAGTGCAAGACTCTGTTCATTATACATAACTCAGAATGTAAAATAAAAACCTAAATAATCTCCAGATCTGAGATTCCTCTCCTCTCACCCTACACCTCTAAATCTTCTAGACAATAGTGCCATCAAGAATTCCAGAATGTCAAGTGATGGTTGCAAATGGAGGAACTATAAATTTCTCTGGAAAATTTCGTAATATCAAGCTAACCATGGGGGAATATGTATTTAATATTCTAATGATTTCCATTCCTATGGGAGGTTCTGATGTTGTACTAGGAGTACAATGGTTATAAGCTTTGGAGATGGTAGCTTTTAATTTTCAAGAAATTTTCTTGAATTTTTTTCAGAAGGAAAGAAAGTTGAATTACGGGGTATTGCAAGGAAGATGGGAAAGATAATAAGCTCTAATTTCATGAAAAATCTTCTAAATAAATAACAATGAAGCGTAATTTCAAAATTATGCTCACTAGAGGTTCGAACATCAAAATCATCTATTTCTACAGACCTCCAAAAAGTCTTGGACAATTATTCCAAGGTGTTTGAAACTCCCAAAGGAATCCCACCTATTTGTGCTCATGATCATGCTATTCATTTGATTCCAGGAATTGTTCCTCCAAACATCAGACCTTATAGATATCCTTATGTCCAAAAGAGAGAAATTGAACGTATGATTGTAGAAATGTTAGAGGCGAGCATAATTCAACCTAGTCAAAGTTCTTTCTCTGCTCCTGTAGTATTGGTACACAAGAAGGATGGATCATGGTGCATGTGTCTGGATTATATGGAACTCAATAAGCTCACCATTAAAGATAAATTTCCCATTCGTGTGATCGATGAATTATTGGATGAATTGCATGGAGCAATTTATTTTACCAAGTTGGATATTCATTCAGGATATCATCAAATTAGAATGAAGACTGAAGATATTCTGAAAACAGGATTTCAAACTCATGAGGGTCATTATGAATTTTTGGTTATGCCTTTTGGCCTTACCAATGCACCTTCTACAAACAAATGTCCGTCAATCAAGCTAAGAAGGATAATAAATTATCGCCAAAGTACTATGGTCCTTACAAGGTGTTGCAAAATATTGGTACTATGGCATACAAATTGGAGCTTCCTACTTCTTCACGAGTGCATCTAGTTTTCCATGTTTAATTATTAAAGAAGGTTATAGGTGAAAATATTCCAGTTCAAATAATATTTCCAGAACTCGATGAGGAAGGAAAAATCAGACTGGAACCTGAAGCGGTCATGGAAAGAAGAACTCGACGGCTATAAAATCCATCAATTTCAGAGTATCTCATAAAGTGGAAGAACTTACGCACTGAATATTCTACATGGGATGATGAGAATTTTATACAGAGGCACCCAGAGCTACTGAAGCATTGAGGAAAACACTTTATTGAATGAGAGTGGCATGTTAGGTCCCTTTATTACTAGTATAGTCCCTTATTGTTGTTAGTGTAACCCCCTTATTGTTATTATTGTACCCCTGTAAAGCCATATTGTTATTATTGTGCCCTTAAATTATTATTGTTAGGTCGGCTAAGATTACATTGTGGCCCCCCTAGGATTACATTGTGGCCCCATGGACTCCTATATATAGAAAGGAGGTTTTGTAATTTGTATCATCCAAGAATTGTTCATTCATGTAATGTATTGGAGGTTGCCCCCTCGAAGTGGCTTATTTCTAAGGCGTTGATATCTCTTTTCTTCTCTTTTTGGAGCTGGTTTCACAACATTTACATGCTTTGAAATGCTTTCTTATATTAAAATTTCAGTTCCTGCCAGTGTGATTGCGCACACTATATTTTACTTTGAATTTGTTTTTTTCTTTTCGTTACTTGATTTCATAGGTTAGTTGAATTAACTTTTATTATTTGATTTCATAGATTAGATGAATTGGTTTTCATTATTTTGTAGTTAGATTGATCTAATATCAAAGACAAGTTCTAGCACATACAATGCACACATGCTTCACAAGTTTACGAAACCCCCAGGTTGAAAAATTAAATGATAGGCAATCACTTTGCCCCAACATTTTGGCGTCGTTGCCGGGGAAGTGTGCATAGGAACTATCTTTCAATCTAGAGTGTATTTTATTTTTTTGCTTTTACTATCCATTTATGGATAGAGGATCTAGAATGCAGCCCAAAGACTACAATGAGGAATGGTATCAAAGAGCGATTGCACCACAACATTCATCAATTCTTCAAGAGATCCTTGTGGCAAATCGAACGATCAAGATGATTCTTCATATCCTTACAAACAATCAGGTACATTTTTCCAGTTTGGATATGAGGATTTAAAAAATTCTAATCCGTAAATAGCTTCATTGGAAGCATGAATATACTTAAAAATAATTAAAAAAACGGTTTTTTAGATTTATCATTTTAGGATAAATTTGATGATTTGTGGTGCAGTAAGAACCACCCATCTGCAAATCCTTAGCAGGAAATATTTGCAATAAAATAAATGATTGAAAAGAAGGAGCACAAACGAAGATCACGAGCAATAATTTAGGGTATTAGATCGATCCTTTTCATTTTAGTTTTTGCAAAATTTACAGAGGAATCGATTGATAAAATCTTGACTATGCTAACAAAATAAAAAATTCTCTTGAGTATTCTCTCCTTCTGTACTTTGTGTGACCAGGAGGATCTAGAATTTTTTTTTTTTGTTAGTATATCATAAAATATAAAAAATTATTTAGCTACAGAATGCAATTCTGTAGCTAAAATTTTGTTTCCATCATTTGATTTAATTTGATTTGATTTTTCAATAAACTTTAAAATTAAAAAAAAAATCATTTTCTTTATTAATAAACTGTTTTTTTTAATATATATATATATATATATATATATATATATATATATATATATATATTAATGTATCATATATAACTTTTTTAGACAAAACTAAAACATTTGAAAGAAAATTGTTCTGTTTAAATTAAAAATATATATGTATGTATTTTTAAATTTCTAAAATTATAACATATATAATTTTTTTAAAAACTAAAACATAAAAAAAAATCAAATAATTAGAGCCTTGATTTGACAATACATCTAATTTTTTTTGTTGCTCTCCCTGCACATTGACCTCTCCCGTCAGACCAATGAGCTTAGCCAAGCCATTACACAGCAATTCCGCTAGTTCTTGCTTTCTAAATACAAGTTTAATTCTCACAGCACCTCCTAGGTTTCGAATAAAGTTTGGTCAACCTACTGCGATGACAACGCCTAGCCAAATTTCAATCATTATCAACAGGATGAAGTTTTTGCTCATTTAGGCCACCTCGAGCTTCAGTAATAATAAGTTCAGAGGTAAAAAGTGCTATACAATTGCCCATTTGTTTACCTTCAGATCAAATCAAGAACATTATTACGATAATTATCTGCATCTTCTCAATTACGATTTCCATGATAATTGAAATCATTGTTATGTATTCAATTCAAGACTATAGGTATCGTCTTGGAATATATAACATTCGACCTCACATCAATCAAAACCTGCAAATAAAAAAATAAAACCACAACAATTTTATTTTGTTGTAGAAATGATTGCCAGAAAGCGTAACTATTTTGACACCCGACTTTAAACACATTTTTTGAGAAAACTGAGGCGAATTAGGAAAAAATAAAACATGATTTTTTCAGGAATAGGGGCAATTAGGTAATGCGTGAGCGATTTTCTGGATTTCACATATATTTGGGATAAATTCAGGGTTCTTCAGAGCTCCGTTTTGCTGATTGCATCGAGAATTTTTTTTTTTTAAACATACAGGGAACAAGTTTCAAAAATGCACCCTCCAAGAAGAAGAATTAAAATTGAAATCAAAATCTATTCGATCCACATAGAGTCCAATTTGATTTACTAATCAGAAGGGCATGCGTTTTGACGTCGGGGCTCGAACTGCTTTGGCATTTGCGACATTGCGGAGTGAGGATGAATGTGAATTTATGTTTTACATAAATCCAAATGCAGATGTGTTACTCCACGAATCAGAGCTTGAAGTGGATCTCATCAGAAAGACTTTATTGGAAGCCTTAGTTAAAGTTGTAGCTTGATTTTTAATTATTATTATCAAAGATTAACCATGTTCATTAATGTGGTTACCTAAAACTGAAAGCTTTGTAATTCAAAAGAGCTATGCGTCTCTGAGGTGATTTTTGTGTTTTGGGAATTCCATTTAAACAATTTCTAATAATTGTTCTGCAATTATGATTCAAAAATAAAAAATAAAAAATAAAATACTAATAAAATACTAATAATAATAATAATTTGCAACACATATGATGATTCAATTTGACAGTGACTTGCAGAACAATCAAAATAATATTTGGATGATTTCTCAATTTTTGGCATTAAAAAAAAAATTGTTGTGTATTTTTATATGAAGCTTTAACTTGTAGGACACATCAAATATTTGTGATGCCAATCATATTACTGAGCACAGTGCATGAAGTCATCCGACAACAGGGAGTTTATTTATTTTTCATGGTTATTTCTTAAAAATGGATTGTTACCAAGATCATAAATTGGACTGAATATAAAAATTTTTATTTTCCTTAATCTGTTTCATTTGGAATTCAAATTTTTGCATAAAAATCAAAGAGGAATTGGAAATTTCCTTTTTAACACACTTATGTTCTTTATGCCAAGTTTTTTTTGCAGGTTTCAGACGATTGAATGATCATTGAAGAAAACTAATTTTTCACACTTGGTCTTCGAAGGACTGATTTCATGAGAAACATAAGAAAAATTCCATGTCCAGATCCATCAAGACCATTAAATTTCCTCCCTTTTGATTTATAAATCCAACCAAGCAATTCAAAGAAAACCACAATTATTTTCCTAGCAAGAGTGAAACGTTCATTTTCCTTTATTCACATACA
This sequence comes from Pinus albicaulis, assembly GCA_034641835.2. NCBI lineage: Eukaryota > Viridiplantae > Streptophyta > Pinopsida > Pinales > Pinaceae > Pinus > Pinus albicaulis. The sequence continues at coordinate 964,980,203 of CM076571.1, read as the reverse complement.
CTTTCCATTGCTTTTTGTCTACTTCTAACCCACAAATAAAAGAAATAAGCTCACTTACATGCTTATTTCCCATTGCAATTTTCCTTTGTCATATTCCATTTCCATTTTCCTTCTCCTATCCTTTTCATTTCACAAATAAACCTTGCTTCAATGAAAATTATTGAGTCCATAGTCCTTTTGGTCTAAAATCCTTGAAAAAACACCTTGAGGCTTGCATGCCCTAATGGAAAGTCTTTTTGCTGACGAACAGTGGAAATACATTAATGTCCCTTGTTCATTGGATCTTCTAGGTACTCAACAACAAAAAATTATTCATACCTAGAAATATGTGTTTGGGCATCTTGACTCTCATTGTCATCAATGGTGAGAGTCATTGTGTTGACTAGTGGCATCCATTAATGGCCAACAAGTCAACAATTTCCTACTATGTTCAAAATCAAAAAATCTATTCACATAGCAGGAATTATGCCAATGAGTTTTGAAGACATGAAGACTATCATTTTCAGCATTTTGGAGCAAATGAAGAAGATATACAACTACAACAGATCAACACCATTTTGTAGCTGTAGAATCATATGGCGGCTACAAAATCAGATGACAGCTGCAGAATCAGATGACAGCTATAGAATCAGAGGGCAGAAATAGAATCAACACCATTTTGTAGCTACATAATCAATTGTTAGTTGCAGAATCAGATGGCAGCTGTAGAATCAGAGGACAAATACATAATGAACATCATTTCATAGCAAATTCAATAGTTTTAGTAGAAGAAATAAAAAATCATCTTGACTCTTTTATCCATAACTTGTATAACCACTTGGAGAATATTATGATCAACATTTTGCAACCACCACACATGCATCTTATCCATTTCCAAAGGGTAAGTTAAGGTATGTCATTTTCTAACATATTTCTGTAGAATTCCTTGAAAAGCTAGAATGATAATTTTTGGAAAAAAGACTTTTTTTCCTCATTTCATAAAATTGCCAATACCATTAGTTGGGGGGGGGTACATTCCTATTCACATTTTTCCACATTCATATGGCATTCAAAATCCCAAATACTTTCAAAATATATTAACTATTACATTATTATTATTATGAGCATACAATGGCTTTTCAAAAGTACTTAAAAGATAATTGGATGCAAACACAATCATGGTTGTCACACAGGAACCAACCATCATGCAATCTAATAAAGATATACTTTGCAACAATAATCAAATTATCATTATGAAAAGTTAAAAATTGAGTGCAACAAAAAAATATGGTTGAAAGATAAGAACTAACCATGTTGCAATTCAACTAAAAGACTTTGCAGAAGTATGAAGTTATCAAATGATAGCATGCAAAGTTAAGCAAAGCTCAAACGATAAAAAGAATTAATGTAATAGATTGCATGAGGACATGCAATAGCTTTTAGTTTGGGGGTATGTTGGGCCTTGAAATTGTCATTTACTTCCATTATATTTTCACTTATATTTCCATATTATCACCTTCACTCTACCTCCATTTCATTACATTTACCTTACCATTACCGCTATTGGGTTACATTTATGTTTTTCCAAACATTATTAATTCCTAGTATTTTAAAGTGAATATGTGGTTAAAAATTAGAAAATAATATGCACATACTTATACCTAACAAGTGGAATGAGCTTGTTGCCATGTGTAGGTCAAAACAAAGCTTCCAGAAGATCTTTATGTGGCCTCCTATGGCCAAATTCGAATTTGAATGGAGAAGATTATGGGATCATGAGGATATGTGTCTCATTTCCTATTTGTATTGTAAATCTAATAACACATGTGCCTTAACACTTCCTATTTGGATTGTAAATCTAATAACACATGTGCCTTAACACTTCCTATTTGGATTGTAACTCTAGAGATATAGGGAGAGATTCATGGAATCTCATAAATGAGATAGATTCTCATGTTTTATATAAATAGGGTAAGCTTTCTCCTATCAAATCATGTGTAAAATTGGAGTTATGCTCAAACTTTGAATACAAAGTCAGATTGTGTTACCTTACTCATGAATGTTCTTTAATTTTGACTTGGTTTTGCTTACATATGGAGCATCTCAATTTACCATCTCTTATACTTTTAGATCAGCTACCTAAAATGTGTGACATTTACTTGATTTTATAGATTAAAATTTATTTGCTTTCTTAATTATTAGTTTTATAATGAATGTGTAATATTTTCTTTCCTAAAACATCTCAAGAAGGTAGATTCATCTATTTTCCAATTGGATTGAATTTGAGGCAATTGAGCTCATAGTTTTTTAGTTTCCTTTCATGTTCTGTTATTTACTTTCCTATGTAATCATTGAGCTTTGATTTTACATGTTTTTACATTGTTTTCCAGATTAAGATCCTCAGTCAATTGTATAATTAGGTGTTCCTAAAGATGAGGCCAAGAAGGTGACTTATCATACTTGGGTGCTCGAATGTCTAACCTATGAAATAATTGAGCTTTGATTTTACATGCTTTTACATTGTTTTCTAGATTAAGATGCTTAGTCAATTGTATAATTGGGTATTCCTAAATATCAATCCAAGAAGGTGAATTATCATACTTGGGTGCTCGAATGTCTAACCTATGCAATTATTGAGTTTTCCCTTTGCATGCTTTAATTGCTTTCCTAGATTTAAAGACTAAAGTATAATCGGTTTCTTGTACATCATCTCAAGAGGGTGATTCTATCATACTCTCATATTGGATGCTGAAGAGATTGAACGTACCTTATTTGTTTTCCTTGACATGCTTTGCAATCCTTTCTTAGATTAAAATTTCAATTCCTATAAGTGTGATTGCGCGCGCTATATTTTCTTTTGAATTTGTTTTTCTTTTTCCTTTTCGTTACTTGATTTCATAGGTTAGTTGGATTTCATTTTCATTATTTGATTTCATAGATTATATGAATTGGTTTTCATTATTTTGTAGTTATATTGATCTAAACTGAAAGACAATTTCTAGCACATACAATGCACGCATGCTTCACAAGTTTACGAAACCTCGGGTTGACAAATTAAATGACAAGCAATCACTTTGCCCCAACAAATGGTCAAGTTTAGTACTTTTTGTTTCATATCACATTAAAAATCAATTTCCTCCTCGTAAATCCTCGCCTCGTATAATCAACCACCATTAAAGATGATTACACCAAATTTGGTTTAGACATTTACTTAAGTAGGTAGGGTACCCCTATCTCTCATCTCCCTATAGAGTAATATGGTAAGGACTTTTTTCTTCTATGACACTTTTTCCTCTCTCTCAATTCCTCTCTCTCGTCCTTCCTCTCTCTCCCTTTCTCTCCTACCTACCTCTCTCTTCCCCTATCTCTCTCTCTCTCTCCCTCTATCCTTCTCTCTCTCCCCCTTCAATCTTTGTGTTTCTCCCTCTCTTACCCTTCTCTACCTCTCTCACTCCTCTCCCTCTCTCTCTCTCTCTCTCTCCCTCTCCATTCCTTCTCTCCCCTATCCTTCATTTTATCTCCATCTCTCCCTTGTGGCTCCCCCTATCTCTCCACCCCTATCACTCTATGTCTTTGTTCTTCCTTCTCATATATATGTAGAGTTAATATATATCATCATATATTAATATATATTATAATATAAAAAATTGAACATTGTAAATTAACCAAAACGTATTAAATTTAATAATATTAATATTATAATATATTACTATGAATATTATAATTAATAATAATAATAATATTATAATATATTAATATGAATAATATAATTAATAATAATAATAATAATAATAATAATAATATTTTTATATTGATATTAGGGTTAATGTTTTTTTTGCACATAAATAAGAAAAGATGTTTTATTTATTTAACATATTTATGGTTTATTTATATTTTATTTATTTACCATATTTATGGTTTATTTATATTTTATTTATTTACAAAGAGGATTAGAGAGTAAATATAAAAAGATGTTTTATTTATTTACCAAATTTATGGTTTATTTATATTTTATGTATTTACCATACCTCTATTATTTACCATGGTATTTGGCTCATAGGCTTGGTATATAATTAGATGTTGATTTCTAATCCTATTTGATATAATTTTATTTATTTACCATACTTCTTTATATCTCTTTTATATTTATTTATTTACCATACATCTTTTATAAATATGGTATTTCGCCTATGGTATTAAAATGGTATTTTTCCCATAGGCTTCACCTAAATAAAACCTATTTTTTGAGTTTCCTTAAATATAAACAGGTTTATGGAGTAAATATAAAAAGAGGTTTTATCTACTTACCGTACCTTTAGTTTATTTATATCTTTATTTATTTTACATACTTTTGCAGCAAGTATTAAAATAGGTTTTATTTATTTACCATAACTCAGTTGATTTATATTTTTATTTATTTACCAGATCTTTTTTTTTTAGTGATATTAACCCTATTTATATTTTAAATTTATAGATCTACCCATACTGGACTAGAAACTCATAATCATGCTTCTTTAGTGAAATGTTCAATGCAATCCCTTACACATTTTATGAATGTACTTCCAATTTTAAAATCCTTATTTTTTATTATTTACAAAATTGATAAATAGTATTTTTTCAATTTTTCCTCCTAAACCTCTTGAAGATCTTACTAAGCTTCTTCATTGTTTTGTGGACATTAAATTTATTTCTGAATTCCAGATCCACTGGTTGGCAACTCTAAAGTCCGTTAAATTTTTTTCACATTAAGCATAATCAACATTTTCTTACATTTCACCATATACAGGTAATATTATTTTGGTACATTTATGTATCTGAACTTCTATTTTAAGCTGTCTCTACTTCAAACACCCAATATTTTACATATTTTACATATAACAGAAGATGATAATTCATTTCTTTGTCATGATTTCAAAAAGAGAATGTTCAAGACGATTCCATTAGGTTTTCTTGTTGCATTTTTTGAACTGACAGATATTAAATCATTGATTTTAAGTAGAAAGCTTGAAAGAAACGAGACATCAAGGCTGCTACAATGGCAAGGGGATATTTTGATCCAGATAACCCTTTTCAAGTTGATATCCCCACTGAGGTTCTGTGCACAAAACCTACATCTCAGATTGCACTTTGATATCCCCACTTAGGTTTCGTGCACAAACCCTAAACATTGGATTTTTTTTTACTTGAAGATAATTTTATTACATAATTTCTGTAAAATATTTATTTTTTCGCCAGTAAAAAAAACCCTAATTTCTTTCTGTGATTGAAATATTAATTGTGCTTGGTTTCCTTCAGTAAAACCTAATTCTTCTTGGTTTCTATGTATACAAATTTGATTTGGTGTTTTCCTTGTGAATGTTAGTTTCCAGTTAAAGCGAAGAAACAAGTCTGATGCTCTTTAAAAACCCGTTTACCCAAATTCTTGAGTAGAATAATGTTTTGAGGGAAAGGAAAATATTCAAACCTAGACAATATTTTTTCGACATTCTACAAGAAGGAAATTTTCCTTGCTAAAGATAACATCATTTTAACATTAAGTTGCTTAAATGAGTATGGTTGATTAATCACGCCAAATCCATATACCATAATAATGGTTTATAAGATTGTCTCAGAAACTATTGAGAAATCACTGCATGCAACCAACATATTGTAAGCATTTGATCACATTTGGAGATAACTAACTTTAGTGATGCATTGATGGCCCATGGTTTGTTGAATTATTTTCCATGAGAATTAAACCCTCAATGTATTTTTTTTTCTTTTTTTAAGGGTTCACTTCTTAGGAAAATAATACCATAGTTTACAATCTTTCTTCTTTTTGTATTCTTCTCAAATATACAAAGTATACCCAGGATTTAAAAATATTTCATTTATTTCAATTGAATATACAAGAGATTTGTGGCTTATAACCTTTTTGTAGTTTGGTTTTAAAGAAATTTTGTACTTTTCCTTTTGTGGAGACATAGAAGCCTGTTCTTTTAAGCAATGAAAATTATTTTCCTACAACATGACATGTATGATTGAGGAGTTATCTTCAACTGAACAAGCTAACAAGTATATTATTTTTCCTGAACCTTGAGACTATAAACCATGCCACAATCATTCACTCGTTATATGGAAGCCCAAATAAAATACCTTTATCCATGAAAATTCTTGTTTCTCTAAATTGGTAGGAAACTTGGGTGCATCTCTAAATTTACAGTGATGGAAATATTATATGAATTCATTGATAAAAATTAGAAGAACATCTGCTGAAGTATAGATAAAATGCTACTAAATTTTTTGTTCACCCATCTAATAGAATGAGTAACATCGATATTTTTTAAATTTACTTCAAAGAAGTATATAGTTATAATGCTTGAAACTATTGTTTTTGGTAATGGTTGACTAGTAGGTTTCTAGAAAAAAATAATGAGGGGAACATATATAAGATGTTGCAGATATTTAGTAGAAATTCCAAAACTATGGTCTCACTACATATTCCTTGTTTTGGTAGTAAAAGGAAAATTGAAAGAAATATTGTAGTATATTGTTTAGACGTTGTTCAACAGGTTTTCTCAACATATAATATATAATATCTCAAGGGTTTTTTAAAGATTCCTTCAATTTAAATTCAATATACAAAATTAAAAGTTAGAACCACACACATGTGGCACATAGTTGTTTATGATTTTCTTATGCTTTAGTTTTTCTATGTGACTGGGTGGGGGATGGAGGGATGTGTAGCAATCTTGAATTCTTTATTTTCAGCTTAGTTTCCTTTTTCAAATAAACTCATTATACTAATAGACTTATTTAGGAGGTAGGTGCATGATAACAGGTGCATATATGTAGTAGACAACAGGAATTGGGATTACTTGAAAAAAAGAGTTCAATATTCCCTAAGCCCTGAAGGAACTACTTGCTTTTGGAAAGTTGCCACTAAAAGATCCAGTTTGGTCTCCTATGACCCCTCTAAAACAATATTGTATCAACTTGTATAAGTTATTAAGACTCCCTAGGAAAATATATGACCTTAATGTGTTAATCATGTTGGAGGTCTTGGTTGAGGAGATATTATTTTCATGTATGCACATGCAAGAACATTAATTCGAAAGTTCAATGGAGTGGCATTTTCGCCTTTTGTGATGGAATGATGAGATGCATATCTACCTCAAAAAAAGGTTGTAAAGGGAATATTTTTCTTTGAACATAAAGGGAAAGGAATTTTTCAGCTTGGAATTTCAACTACAAGAGTATCTTAAATGAGTACAATGGTGGTTCCATGGTTCTTCAAGATAATGGTCTTTTTATGCAGCACTGGTTTCCCCTTTATACCCCCAATGAGGTAGGTTTTAAAAAAATTTCTTGTATGGTCATATTGTCTTATTTTCTTGATGATTTTAAGGTTCAAGAACAATTGGCAAAGATACATGGGTTGGATTAAGGAAATTCTTTAAGTTACTAGATTATCTATTTAATATAGTTAAATAAAAAACAAATGTGCACCCTTAATTATTTCCTCAAATATTGGGATAAGTGCAAGTGACCCACCACATGAAAAAACCCATATATAAATGGTACTCTCTAATGGTTAATTTTTTGAGTATAGGCTTGGTTTCCCAAGGATGATTTTTTTCCAACCAACTACATATATCCTTGACTTATTTTTGCCAACCAAATATAGTTAGTGTATTAACACCATTTTCTGAAAAAGGTTTATAAATTCATCGTTGCAGGCGATATGATTTTTTTTTTCATTGATGAGAAGTATCATGAAATTTTATTTCATGTTTCTATCATTTCAATGGTTGGTACATTGTACATAATTTTTGATTTCGTTTTTTTCCTCCATTAAGGTAGATTTGGATTTTGGAATTTATGCTCACTCTTTTATCCATGTTTTGCAGTTATGTGCTAGAATTATGCATGGTTGTTAGTTAAAGATAATGGTTATCAAGAAATAGTGTGATATTTAAACATGCTGCTCCATTAATGGGAAAATATCCTATCACATTTCATTATATTGGTGCCACTATGGATAGTTGAAAATTGGCCAATCCAAAAATTGACCAATGTCAATTTAATGTACTATGGATGCCATATTTTTTTAATGTACTTTAAACATGTTAAAATTAGTAGATTTTCGTTGTTGGTTATTTTTTTCTTATCATATTTATTTTTCTCACTCTAATCCTATTCTCTATGGATCTTTTTTTTATACCCCTAGATCTATTCTATAAAGGTAAAGGGCGGATGAAGTGTGTTTTGTAATGTGTATCTTTTTTTCTTTGAGGTTCTTGTCTTCACACCCCTTTGCTAGTAGAAGTAATTGTGGGAGGACATATTTATCATTGAGAGTTAGAGAGTGCTTTTCTTATATGTATACAATTACATATTTGGATACTTATGCTTGTTGTGGATTTGGAAGTGTCTGAATGCCCCTTTGATATTTTTTTGGTGCAACATATATTAGCCAAACTTTGTAATTACATTTTTTAACATGTGTTTAGTGGTTAAGTTTCATGATCATTGTTATTTATTTTTTTATTTTGACATATTTAATTAATTAATAATGAGAACCACTACCAATTAGTTTCTAGACCCCATAGCCAGTAGGATTCTAGCATGTAGCTCATTATTTATATTTGCATCATATATACTCATTGTTTTTGGATCTTTGGCATGCAAAACAATGTCTTAGAGGCTGATTTTTATGTCGTCACAACATATTTACATGATTGAAAAAGTGAGAAATCAATATTTGGTGTAATTTCATATTTCAGATTTGATAATTGTAAGTCATTTATAGGCTATCAATTTCTTTAAAGTTTCACTTCTAATTGAGTATTTAACTGAAAATATTTAGTATCTTATACATGACTATTTTTTCCTCTACCTAGTTTTCATAAATTCCATAACCATTAGATAAAAACTTCGATCCTATTTTTCTTGTTTAGTAAAATATTTTCCAAGACTTTACAAAGTTTTATATTTTATTGAAAGTTGTAGAATTTACAGTTTATAAAGTTTCAAGATCTATTTTTTTAAAGCTTAATTCTTTAAAGGGTGTTAGCTAAATGGAACATCACTTGATTTGCAAGAACAAGGTTGGAGATTTGATTCCATCAAGCCCTGATATTTATATGGAATGGAGCCGATCAATATTTAGTGGTAGAGACTTTTTTACCATACCCAATGGGCTGATGGTGACATTTTTTGACCCTCACCAAAATATGAAATGGTGATAGGAAATGAACGCCATCATATATATATGCATCAATAGTGATGACCATGAAAGGTACATCACCATAAATTGATGTTGTTCATATGAAATGGCGACAGTCAATATCCATCATTATAATCATTATTCGTGACGAACCTTGAATGTCACCACAACACTTATACTTTTGGAAATGCCACATTTGGTGACGTTCACTTTTTTGGCGACGGAGGTTAAATTTCATCACCATTTCATATGTGAAATGTTGATGGTCACTATCTATCATTATAACCATTATTGGTAATGGACCTTGAATTTCACCAGAACGCTTGTACTTTTGGTGATGCCACCTTTTGTGACGTTCAATTTTTAGTGATGAAGGCTCTTTTGACCATCACCAATGAGCTTATGGTGACATTTTGTGACCCTCACAAATGTCCTTTTTTATTGTAGTGTAATTGAGGATCAAACATTGGTGGTATTGTTGTAATATGTTAAATTATTTTTTGTATTGAATCAAGTGTTTTTTGTTAAATATCAATCAATGAGTTATATATTGGAAATTACAAGTATGGTAAATATGGGAAAAATATTGGTGCTTTGCATGTAAATCTACAAAACATATCAAAACAAATCTTATTTTATCTTTTCATTATAATGATCATTGGTGTTTTGAGTTTGAGTAATTAAGGATGGCCATAGGTGTTCCCTCAAATTGGAAGTTTGGTGTTGGAATTCAGTGTGGATTTTCCATTCAAGAATCATATAGCAACTGGAATATGAAAGTTACATTCCAAAATAAACCTTTTTGGGGGATTACTAGTGGTTATTGCTACATATTTCGATGTTGTAAATTTTCTCCAAATCATAGCTAATATATTGTACCACATGTGAGGAACACAATGGGAAGGGAATTGTATTTGAAATTTATCCACTTATATTGTAGTGATCCATAAATATAAGAAAAACATTAATAATCTGATATAGACTAGTTAGTGTATTCATATGTGATAATGGAGCCAAATAGTTGTAATTATTTGAAGAAATGCTCATCATACTTGGGAATTCTTGACATCATCGACCTCTAGCCTTGGACTTATTCACTTAGTGTTCTCCATTATCCAGTTATATACATGTTTAAAAGGCTATGCTATTATTGTATACCTTTTACTTCATTTCATTTTATTCTAGACTTAGCTTTGGCATTTTCTAGGATTTTTGTTTGCACTCCCACATTGTATAAGTAATCTACAACTTGATATTTTTAGCATGTAACTTAGTTGGCATGATTATGCCTAATATTTCCTGGAATGTTGAATACTAATTTTACTAAGGTGTTATTTTCTATGGAGACATTTTATTTTCTTTGTTTACACATAGAAGCCAGTATTTCCTAACTGAAGAAAACTAGTTCGAGTTTCTTGATTTTATGGAGGAAAGTGGCATTAACAATATTGTTGATGTTGAGGTATATATTGTGTAAATCCTTTCTAGTATACTTTACTTTATATTCTAGTGTTCACCATATTTAATGTCTTACACTCTGCATTGTATCTTCTTTATTTTTCAGAAAAGGAACTCAGTATTGATGGTAAGAAGCAGGAATCGAAGAAAGAGGAGAAAAATGACATTGAAGTGAAAAAACGAAGACTAAAGAGAGAGAGAAGAGAATTGGTCTAGTGGTACCTATAGAGTCAATATCCCACATAAGAGACACACACAGATTGATGGTCAAGTTTTCAGAGTTGGTGAATTCACCTGTAATGATTTGTAAACAAAATGATAATGTTTTGAAGTGATGAAACAATATTTCGTGTGTAAATTGTACTCCAATCAATATTAAGTTGGAAACTCATATTGTAATACTTGATATTTTATACAACATAATTTATGTAGTTAAAATTATTTAAATTTGCACTTCATAGTATTTAGTATTTTAATTAACATATGTAACTTTGTATTTTCATATTAGATGAACATGTAGATTGTATGTCAATTTTTTTTAATTTAGTCACAAAATCATACTAATTAATTTATGTTGATTTGTAATGAACAAATAAAATCAATCTAAAACTACTAAATTAGTAGTTTATGTTTATTAATGAACACAAATAAAATGAATATACGACTAAATTAGTTTCTTATAATAATTGTTAATGAAATTAAATGAAATGAATATAAAATAATAAAGTAGTCATTAATATAATGAATATGAAACTACCAAAAAAGATAAATCACTGCTACAAATGATCAATTTTTTATTACAAATGACGACTAAATTTTGCATATATACGACTATTAGTAGCTAAATTATAGCATCTTATAACACAACCAAAATTTAGACATATTTCTTTGCTCATTAATTGATTTCAAACGATGACTAAAATTTTCATATAGATGATTATTAGTAGCTAATTTAAAGTACCTTATAACACGACCAAAATTTAGTAATATCTCTTTGGTCATTAATTGGCTTCAAACAATAACTAAAATTTGCATATATATATATGACTATTAGTAGACAATTTACAGTATCTTATAACAAGACCAACATTTTGGACATATTTCTTTGGTCATTAATTGGTTTTCTAGGGTGATCATTTAGTAATATATTTTGTTGTATATTTGGTCATTAATTATGAAAATCAATGACTAAATCAATGACTAAATTAATGACTAAATTTATGACTAAATATACCACTAGACATAAAGTTGAGACAACTATTTAATGACTAAGCTAAAAACACCTAAAAGTTGGTTGCATTGTAAGATACTGTAAATTAGCTATTATTGGTCACCAACTGAAAAATAGTCATTTATATGAAAATTTTAGTCATTTGTTTAGTAACTAATTAGCCATTTTGTAATAGGGATTACCAACGATACTCCTCCCCTCTCCCATTAAAATAGTTTCCTAGAATATAAGGGGTCTCAACTCAAAAGGAAATATGAGGTACCTTAGAGAAAATATACATAAAGAAAAACAAAATATCATTGTATTGCAGGAAACGAAGGTCTCGTAGGAAAAACTGCCAAAAATAAAAGGTAGATTTTCGCCTCTAGCGGAGTGTATGGAAATCGATGATAAGGGTAGTACATGTGGACTTGGGATCATTTGGGATTCTAGATCCATCTCATTCGGAACATGGTTTGCAAGTCCCAACATTTTATTAGGCTAATTAGAATCTATTGGCTTGTTGCCACAAGTATGGTTATTTCAAGTTTATGACCCATCCACTCCTGGAGAAAAGTAGAGTTTTCTAAGAAATTTATTGAATATGAGAGGTATACAAGGAGATACAGGCTGCATATTTGTTGGAGAATTCAATATGATCAAGAAAATGAACAAGAAGAAAGGTGGATTTTGTAGGCTTGACCTAATATCACGTTCATTTCAGGGAAACCATCCAAGATCTTAAGGTAGAAGATATTTATTTTTTCAATGACAACTTCACTTGGAACAATTTTTGAGGGGGTAAGCATCATATCACTTCTCTCCTAACTTGTTTTCTTATTTCTTATTATATCCTTCATCACTGTTTGTTCCTCCAAGCTTCTATCCTCCCCTATTTGGGTTCATATCACTGGTGCATCTGAATGGAAATTTATTTGGGAATGACACCAGGAACCAACCATTCTTTTTTGAAGCATTTTGGTTAGAGAGGTTGGACATTATCTCTGAAATGGAGGAGTGGTGGAATGATATCAGGGTTTCAGGCCATTTCCACATGGAAACCTTTCAGATGAAACTTAAGGAGAATAAGAAAAGGATAAAGCAGTGGAAATAATATCATTTTGGTAACATCCACAAGGAGAAAAGGGCTCTCGAAGATGAAATGAAGGATATCCAACAAAATATCATTCTGGAAGGAAGGAGAGAGGCCTTAAAGCTATAGGTAGGGTGAATCCTCTCAGAATTAGTGCACAAATATAAGCATGAGGATATTTTATGGAAAAAATAGTTGAGAGTTCAATGGAATAGAGTAGGAGAACGTAATACTAAGTTATTCCACAAAACAATTCTAGGTATCGATAAGACAATCAATTTTTTTCACTAAATTTATAAGAAGTCCAATGAATTATGCACTAAGAGGAAATTACTGAGGAATTCATGATAGAAGAGAAGCTATACATAAGGTCAAAAAATTCATTCCATGATTGGTCACAGAGGAATATAACAAGGTTCTTATGGAGGTAATCTCTTATGGATAAGTCGAAGAGGTGGTTAGAGCTCTCCCATGAAACAAAGCTCTAGACCCATACAAATTTACCTTTGACTTTTTCAAATTCGGTTTGAATTTCTTTCATCCAGAAATTCGTGAAGTGGTTGAGGAATCTCGTTGAACGCACAGGATTTGGTCAGGCCTCAATGCCAATTTTCTCTCTCTCATCCCTAAGAAATGTGAAGTTCTTAATCCGAGTGCTTTTAGGATGAGATCCCCTGATAATGGTTTAGTTTTTGACTCCTCTTATGAAATAAATAATAGGGCCTGAGCATATTGAATTCGTCGAAGGAAGGAAAATCATGGATGTAATTATAGTAGCACATGCAGTTGTGCACTATACGAAATCAACTAAATTACTAGGTATGATAATCAAACTGGACTTGTCCAAGGCCTATGATCGCCTTAATTGGAATTATCTCTTAACTATCCTTAATTTTTTTGGGTTCTCTCAAACCTAGATAACTTGGATTCAATATTTGATTGGAACCCCATTTTACTCTATAATAGCCAGTGGCTCTCCATCTCATTCATTCTGAGGTTCTAGAGGTCTAAGATAGGGAGATACTCTCTCCCCCTTCCTCCTTATCATTGGTGTATAAGGGTTTAGCCGCTATTTAAAAGTTTCATCTAGGCCAGGTCTTCTCTAGGGGTTGCATCTCACCTCAGGGAGCCTCTTATTACCCATCAATATTTTGTCGATCAAAACATGTTATTCGGCAAGCCATCCTTGAGAGAAGAAAGACAACTTGGTATTATGTTGTAATATTTCCACAGAACCTCTAGATTTGTAATCAATGGACAGAAATAAAATATATTTGTCTTCAATTCACAACCTAGAATTTAGAGGCATCTGGCTGAGACCCTTGGGTTCCTGTTGGCTCGAGATCGAGGTCCTATCTAAAGGCCCCTCTTGTTCCCCACTCTCTTCATAGCACATGTTGGAAGGATATTTTGAACCTTATAGACCAAAAATTCTCAAGGTAGAGCTTTAGGGTACTAAATTCAGCTTGTAGATTAACTCTTTTGAAATTCGTTCTGCAGCCTCTCCCAATTTAATAACATTTTAGCTCTTCCATCCCCAAAAAACATATACAAGGAAATCATTACAAAATATTAAAAACAATTTTGGTCAAGCATCCAAATGGGAAATAAATGGTACCTAGTTGAATGGGATAAACTCTGCAAGCCCAAAATTCATGGAAATATTGGACTAAAAGATCCCGAGTTACTGTCTAAGGTCCTAGGCACCAAATTAAGGTGGAGGTGGCTGGAGGGCGACTCAAAAATTTGGAAGGAACTATAGACTAAAAATTATGGTAATAATGAAAGAACAGATATATTATCAAATCAACAAAAATTCCCCAATGGTTCAACCATATGGAATATAGTGAGGGATAGAAAAGATCTCATCTAGGACCACTTATTTTAGGATGTTAGCAATGGTCATTCTGCCAAAATTTGGGAAGATTCCTGGATGCAAAGAAAAAAATAATTTTATACGAGGACCTTAGGGATATCCGAGCCTTGACAATTGAAATAGGAGTAATGAAAGTTAAATATTTTTGGCAGGAATCCAATCAGACATCAAAATGGAGAGAATGGAAATCCCAAAGACATTGGTCAATGCATGACCCTCCTTTGCCATAGGATACCTTGTATAAACTTCTTGGAGAGCTTCTCATCCTTAATTTCTAGGATCCAGATAAAATTAGTTGGGACCATCTTCCTCATGGCTCATTCTCAGTAAACGAGGTCTGCTCCTTAGCATCATCCTCCGCTGAAATACCTCAGGAGAAAGTCCAGAAGAAAATATGGTATTTACGTCTATGGCCAAAACTATCCTTTTTTATATGGATTATTGGGCATGAAAAGATTCTCACCTGGGAAAAGATCAGGAAAAAGGGATTTAATAGCCCATCAAGGTGCCCATTTGTGCCAATCGGGAATAAATGATGGATCACCTTCTAAATTAGTGTGTCCTAGCGGAGTTACTTTGGAACCAAATAACTCAATTTTTTGGTGCTATAGATAGATCTCGGAATGGTGTAAAGGAATTTCTAGAGCTATGGATAAGGAAAATATTAAAAAGTACTATAGCAAACAGAGATTGGTACCTCTCTCGAGGCTTCGTCCTCTCGAACTCCAGGAATAGGGTGGTGTTTCATTCAGAATAAATCAAGGTTGATTATATGTGGGTTGTGGTCAAGAAAAATATAAAGGAATCCATCGTTGTGGAGAAATCGTAAGAAGAGGATTAGAAGGTGGAAGGGAAATAATTGAAGAATCCTTGGGGATATGGACCTTCACCTGAAGTTGATATTCTCGGGGGTTCCCTGCAACCCCCCTCTAAGGGGTAGCTCAACTGGTCAATTTGTCTTCCCACTTGCTGGATTTTTCAAAATTAACTTTGATGGAGCATCCTAAGGAAACCCTACCCCTATGGGCCTAGGAGGTCTAATTTGTAATGACCAAGGCAAGGTCGTGAAACTATATGCAACTTCCTATGGTAACGCAACAAAAAATGTAACCAAATTTCTAGCTTTGGACAAGTGCCTTCAAATGGCAGAACACATGGGTTTGGCTGAACTCCAAATAACTGGGGATTCACAAATTGTAGTATATATGCCGCATAAACTTATAAATGGTTCCCCACCTGATAATGTTGCATCCAATTGGAGGATTGAGCTCATTATCGAAATAATATGCTGTTATTTATCCTCCTTCTAATATTTATTCACTAAACACATGAGGCGACAGGGGAAACAAGTGGCAGAGAAACTAGAAAACTGGGGGAGTGATCACCAAAATTAGTAACCGCTCCATGATTGGTCGATCAACTGTAGGCCCCTTCAACTTGAAGATTTGGTTCATATAATTGCCAACGAGGACAAATCCCTGATGGGGGTGTATGATCCTGAGGATGAGTAGCTTTATCCATTGTTGCGTAGGCTATGCCAGGTGGCATACAAAAGACAATAAAGAAGGAAGGGGGTGGTCGTTGTGCGTGCATGTGATATGTTACCATAGGGAAGGTAGTTGAAATAAGGAAACTTGATGTAGAAGGTTGTGAGAAACTTGGGTTATTTTGTGATCAAAGACATTGGTATAGCAGGTTCAATGATGAGGGTTGTATCGATGTGGATGGACATGAATATTTTGGAGGAGGCAGAGTGGTGGTGGAGGTTGAGGAATTGGAAATTTAAAGGGGGTTGGTGTCGTTGCGCTCCTTGTTTTTCACTTGTGGGAGGTAAGTTTTCCAGACTCATCTTCTATGTCCCTATTATCTCATCTTGATTTTTTTGCCGATAAGCAAGCTATTTCCCCACTCTTTCCACTCTAGGTTCGGTGGTCTTTTACTCATTCTCACTGTGAGATCGTTTGGGTGGTGACTAGATGAGGTATCGTTGATGAGGTTTTCTGGGTTGGATTTTTTCTTGGTCAAATCTTGTTTTATGGCGGTGCACTCTGATTTTGATTTTGGTATCTTCCATCTGGGCTTGATTAACAACGTTAGTTGCTATAAATTTGTACTAGATCACGTGGTGGGTGAAACATTTATTTTAAGGGAGTTGAGTGACCCTAGTACTTTTGGTCCTCTTTTGTCGTTGTTTGGGGCTCAATGGAGGTTTCAGTTGAGGCAGGGGTGCCTTCCAGTGCATGTTTGGAATTATATTATTTTCATTTTGTGGGGGTTGTTAGGGCTTAAGGTTCCAGTGTGTCTCAGGCCTTAGAAGTACTTTGGTGCATCCTTTTTGCTTTGAATTGGGTGTTTGGCCTTGGATCTAGTGAAGCCCTTTCTGTCTGTGGCTACACCCACTGCCATTTAATTTGGGTTTTTCTTATTTATTTTGGGGAGAATCCCTAAGGTAGATTCTCTTCTGAAGTGGAGTGTGGGCACAGCACACACCCATTCGATAGGAGTGCTTTGTGGACTGGTTAGGTGTCGTTTGGTGGGGATCCGTGTGTTCACAATGAAACTAGCCTCAAGGTGTAAGTAGGATAATAATACCCTTCTAGTAACGATAGAAAATCGGGGGTGGGTTTAGAGAGGGTAGGATTTTAGCACATGTGCCCGTGGAGGAGAAATATTCTCGCAATGTGGTCGATGGAGTGGAGGATGCAGACAAACTTAGGGCACCCAAAATTGTGGTAGTATTACTCGCAGGCGTGGAAGTCGGTGCAGTGGAGAAGGCATTGTTAGGCATGGGATTATCGATCTACCTAGACATTCTGCAGCTCAGTGGAACCTGATACATTATTTGCGTGACATTATAAAGGCACAAGATAGGATTCACAAGGAAGAACATGAAGTTGTGATGCAGATGCTTAATAAACTGCATTATTTTCAAAGCCACATCCATGAAAGAATAGTGGTGGTCTACCTAGAAAGGTAGACAAGATGGAAACCTGGCTAACTCACTTCGAGCAACGTGTTAGATGCACATATAGCCCTCCTCCCCCTCCAGGGATAGGGCGAGATAATACAACTTCGGTTACTTCAAATGATTAAGCATGGTAATATGTTTTTTCTATTTTGAATTTTTTTTGGTTCTTTTTGACTTTCAAGTTATGGACTTCTCCTTTTAGTCTCTTTTTTCTTTTACGTAATGCTTAGTTATCTCTGGTCAACAAACCTGGTTAGGGTAATACCAATTATTTTTTGCTATCTATGTACTCCTTTTCTGAATAATGAATAGATTATTGACTTACGAAATAAAAATAAATAACCAAAAATTAAAATTTTAAACTAACAAAAATTAGAATAAATTAAAATAAATAGTTAAAAAAATTAAATAAAAAAAATTTAAATAAAAAAATTTAAAATATTTAAAAAAAAATATCAATGTAATTTTAAAAATTCTAAAATATAAAATAAAACAAAATTTTAAACTTTAAAAGGTAAAAAAGAAAGAAAAAATATATTTAAACTTTAAAATTTTATTAATTAAATTAAATTAAATTAAAAATAAAAATAAAAGCTTAAAGTCCTTTCGGGCATAGAATAGACTATGATGGGTTGTATTGTTAACTCTCTTCATGATGTGAAGGTCACTAGTTCAAAACTCTATTGGAAAAAATCCAATCATGTTAAGGGTTGATGTGGTCGAGGCCGGGTGTGATCTCCGGGTGATTTTGATGGCTTATATGCCCCTGGGTCACGATGTCTCAAGAAAAAGGTTAAGCCTGTAGTCATCTATAGAGGAAACATAAAACTGGACAAAAAAGATATAAAACCATAAAAAATCAAAACTAAAATTTAGTTAAAAGATTTAAAAATAAATTGAAAAATAAATACACATAAGAATACATTAAAAAAACACTTATGTAGTATATGGAGTGGAGGATCAAAACGTTAGGCATCACCTAAATGGTCATGTGGGTGGAGGGGAAATGTTTGATATCGTCCTCCCCCACACAAAACAAATTGTTTTTTGTGGGGGAGGAAGATGTTAAGCATTCCCC
Organism: Pinus albicaulis; assembly: GCA_034641835.2. NCBI lineage: Eukaryota > Viridiplantae > Streptophyta > Pinopsida > Pinales > Pinaceae > Pinus > Pinus albicaulis. The sequence continues at coordinate 964,961,333 of CM076571.1, read as the reverse complement.
TCCATCCATGTGGCAGGAAAAGCTTGGGATGTGTTGCAGCTGCCTAGCCTTTTGCGTGGACAAAAGCATTGTCCTCCCCCACACGCATCACATATTTAATTTATTTTTTGTATTTTTTATTTTTTGTTAATTATTTTTTTTGTTCAACACTTAATCTGCCAGGGTTAGTGTGGACACATCTGAACTATCATGAAAGTCCAAGAGACCTCTAGGAATATCAAACCAAGGGTCACACATATGTATTAATATGTACATATTTGTCAATAATATGAATTACACGATTTATCCTAAATTTGTATATTTGTTCATGTGAAATTTAACATAATACCATAGCAAGTTTGGTGTTGACAGTGCTGGACCTGCCAACATTTAGGAGGTCTCTTCAATATGAAGTCCCAATTAGACCTCACACCATTGGGAGTAGGAGCCCCATATGGAATATGTCTTGGTTGAAGAAATAATGGGATTTAGTGGTATGGCTTTGCTGAGATAACACATAGAATAACGTACTCATGACTTTGGTGAAACAAGTGTATAACTTTGTGAGGAGTCAAGTGAAATTCATGAAAGGATCCATCAAAACAAGAGGGAAGTAAGTGGGCCCATTAGAAGCCTATAATAGTACGCAACTTGAAAGGAACACATGAGCATAAAAGGAATCATCGGTTAGCCTGAAAAATATCTCACAAGGTAACCATGATTGAAATACATAACAACACACATTGAACAAGATTCATAATAATGCAAACAAAATCATTTATAACTGCCAACATAAATGAAATAACATATATTGCAACATATTAAAAATAATCCTTCTACGTTCACAACATATGCATGAAGACGTCTCATCTCTGAGCTTTTATTAAAGTGAAAGTCCCAAACATACATATACAATTGACAAAACACTACTGTAAATAGTGGAATTGTTGGGTGTGTGTTATATTATACCCATGACTATTCGCACAAACGGGGATGTCATAAGGGGGGAAATAGCCCCCCCTGGTCGTTGCACCAGGCGCATGAGGGGGGTTGTAGCCCCCCTACCTAGGGTTGGGGGAAATGTCCTAGGAATTTTTTTTTGGACCCTATAATAGGTGGGAGAACCTACCTATGGTTTAGTGCATGGGTTTTGCACATGGTTTTCGGCACGATGGTTTTCTACCCATGGTATTTTGTAGGTTCAGTTAAGGGAACTACAGTTATGCTCTAATCCATGGTTAATGGATTTGGGTTTAAAAGTTATTAGAAATGTATATATATGCATTTTAACATTGAAAGGAATATAATGAAAAATCAATCTGGTAGTCCCATTTTTTGGATCTAGGGGAAAATATTTGTGTATATTTGTTTTATGTTATTGCCATTGTTTATTTTTCTGTTTTAAGGATTTGTTTGCAAGCGATTTACGTACAGGGTTAAAACCTACAAGAACATGAAGCCAACACCTACTCCTCAAAATAAAGATACTCCTTCTTCACTAAGGAGAAGCCAAGGATCTCAATAATACTCCCCAGTTTTTTATCCTAAACCAAAAACTCAACCATAAGCCCTTTACATGAATAATGAGGGTATATTTATAAAAAACAAGATGATTATCCTTCTCCCTCTGTAACTATTTGAATTCCCTCGTGACCTTTTAACTTCTTTTACATAATAACTTTTCATATTCCAAAATTGACACTTGGACTTCCACTTACAAAAATATTTTAAATACAATATTACATATACCCATTTAACATAAAATTGGGTAGGGTTAACTAGACAAGCCTAATAAGATAAAACTTTCAAGCTTTATTTTGGGGAAACTCCAACTCAACCACTTCAACTTGTAGTTTCTTGGTGACATAGCAATGGAAAGGTTCAAGATGTGCGATGAATTCCCAAAGCCTTGAGATGGATCAAGCTGGAAGAAAATATTGCCTCCATTGCATCTGGGTACATGGTCTTGGATCCTATTTGTGTTTCCTTTTTTAACAAGAATACCATTGGGTTTATCTTGGTAGGGCCAAAAATATAATTTTTCATATCATGTATGTTAACATTATAATCTCCTTGAGTAGTGATCTGATTGAATTTGCCCAAGTATTCCTTGACTTCATGTTTGACCTTGCTTCTGCATTTAGATTTGGTGAGTGTGTCGACTGAGGGGATATTGTGTGAATTCACTAAGAAATCCACACCACTATATAACTATGCATAAGAGGCTTGAATGTTGGTGATGAATGAGCCAAGATGTTTGTTTCTTTGGATGAGCATTTGAACCCCTAATTTCTCCAACTCATTCTGTTATCTTGTCTTCTTCACAAAATTAGGAGGTGAACCTCTGTATTGCATTCAGCACTCATGCACTCATTTTATTAACAAACTAGAGAGATTTATAAATCTCTTTCCATTTCTACTGCATTCCATGCAGACATATTTTTTTTTTTGCGAATGGTGATTAGCTACTCATAGTGTCTCCCAATGCCAATACTTCACCAAGTATGGCTCCCTATGTTAAAACAGAGCATGGAAAGCACAATTTATATCTATATACTGATATTATTAACATACATTTTCATATATGTGAAATAAGGATAACATAAGATTAAAATTTATGAGATTATAGAGAAAAAAAAATGCTCAAACGCATACCATTGCTGTCTCAACACTATATTTGCGACATTGTCTTTGATTTCATTCAAAACAAATATTTTACAATAGCTCCCTTGCAAATAAAAACTATAGAGCCCTTCAAATGGCTTGATTTGGACTACATATAGGAAATACAAGTCATGAAACCTCATAGGGTCTAAATAATATCCAAAAAAAATCATAATTACATCAGGTGAGTCACTTCCTAGAATCTAGGGGAGTTAGAAACCATTCCCTCAAATTCATCTAAAAACTAGGAGTGTGTGTCTCCTTTATTTAATTCCATGTTTCCTCATCACAAAAGGCCAAAAAAACTCAATTACCCAAATGAAACCTCATGGGCCAACTAAAATTTGAATTATAGAGTTTACCTAGCTTGAAAACTGTCCAAATGGAATCCAATGCAGAAACGTAGTGCCATTTATAGAAACGTCACGCCTCTCTAGTAGAAGCATCATGTCTATTTAGAGGTGAATTTGACCCAGTTTAAAAAATCTATTTTCAATTCTGAAGGTTGGGCTAGGTAGCCTTATGTTTCTACTTTCCAATTCACCTTCAAAATGGATAAAACATCCAATATAAAACTTTCAAAACTTGATTCCGCAACCTCACACCAGAAGCACCGCGCGTGATCAAAATCACTGGAAGAAACATAAAAAAGAGGAAGTTTTTTTAATATTTCTCCATAATTAAGAGGTTTCATGAAAAACCACGACTTGATATAGAATGTAAAAGTGAAAATCCATCCATCTACATAAGCCATTCTTCATTTGAGTGCCCTACGAAAAAGCATCATGCCGTTGCACGACGCTTTTGTGAAAGCCAAATTTCCAGAATTTCCAAAAAATCACCAAAAATGCTCAAAATGCTCAAGATATATCAAAGTTTTTTTTATGACACATGTGGATGATATGATAGAAAAATAATGATGCCTCAGGAAATAGGTCCAAGTTATCCTTCTCCTTGAGCTTAATTTGGGTTTCCTTGAGCTTTTTCTTCAATTGCTTCAGCCCGATTTGGGAGATTTTGTTTCTAGTGCGATAATGGTTTGCCATATGCCTCTGGATGTCATTGTTCTTTTTGAATTTCTTCAAAATATTCTCAAGATTTCCATTCACCCTGCCAAGCCAATACTCTCTATCTTCATTGATTTCAGCGGTAATTAATTCATCAAAATTTAGCCGTGATGGAGGAGCTGATTCTTTTTCTTTCTCCAGGAGGCCTCTTGTCCTTGGTTTCCTTGATTTTGTTTCAAATTCTGTATCCTCCTACTGATTGGCATCTATTATTTCTTTTCCTTTATCTTTTTCTTCCTAAATATGCATGTTTGGCTTGTCTTGGAAGAGTTGTTTCACTTTTAACTATAGATTCTCTTGTTGTAAGAAGGTTATCTCAAAGTTTTCCCTTGAGAGGCTCTCCCTCAACTCTGATATCTCTGCATATTTTTCCTTTATGATTTCCTTAGCTGACTTTTCCTTCACATGCTCTAACATGTAAACCTCTAGGGGCGCTTGTTCATCATGCCACTACAATGGTGACTCACCATCATGAGTAGGTGGTTGCTCTACTATTTGTCTTTGCTCAGATGTAGCTTTAGGTACAAGTACACCTTTGGTGGTATTAGAAGAGAAAACCATGATTTTACCCTTCTCATAGGTTTGAGTGATCTCAACCCTAGGATATTTTGAAGCCTCTTCTTTCTTACTTGAAGAGCCAACCTCCTTTGGTTGTGATGATGTTGATGATGTGCTATGAACAATAGGTGGACTAGTAGCAGGCACTGATGCAACTTTCTCCATGAAGGTTCCCCAAGTCATATTGTTTGCTGATAGCTGGTACAAGACAAAAAGCTTGAAAAAACCATGGTGGAACAAAATAGGGGGATCATTTTTACCTTTTCTCTATACGTTTTCTTCCATTTTGACCAAACTCCTGAATAAATTAGTTAGGAAAATTGTTTGATTTGGTGGTTGTGAAGTGCATTAGTAACCTGACATGGTATTGGTACAATCTTGAAAATCTCCCTTCGCATGTAAAATATTTCATGACTAACTTCATCAATGGGGCATTATTATCAAGTAAATCCCTAAAAGGGAAAACATGCTCAGGTTCATCTCTGCAATGAGGTTTTAGGAACATTATGTAGATCTCAGGGTCAAATTCCATGCCTTTTTACCAGACTTCTCCTTTATTTGGAATACATGTTGCTGAAGTGATAACATCTGCTAATAAAGTGAACTCAATTGCTACTAGATGGCCTTGTCTCTACTAAATTTTGTGGAAAAAAGGCCAGTCAATTGAGCATGACAGCCTAATTCCATGATTATCTCACAAAACCTCAAAAAACACTATTTTCAAAACATCTATGGGCATAAGGGGAAGCATTGAGTTCTTGTAAACTGGATAGATCAAACCTGAAATGGTGGCCTCCCTTATGAATCTTCTTTTAACCCTCGATAGTGCTTGTGAATAGGATGGAATCCTAACTAGATGGAGTGGGTAGGGAAAGTGTATTTTTGGAAAGTAGGGGATAGGGATATGCTAACTTTAGGGGTTGAGATGAGGTGTAAGGAAGCTAAGGAAAATTCCCCCAAAAAAATTGAGGAGGTAGGGTGATGTGTTAGCTTTAGGCTACAAGTGAAATTTATTGAAATGGGTGTTAGGGTCCCGTGATTTGGCCGATTGGCGAGCCAAATGACGATGTAACATCAAACCAAGCTTTGGAGCCCAAGGACCTGGGCCTCTCTTCTGACTCGGTAGAGGCTTATTGTATGTAAAGATATCTGTGTTTCAAGCAGGTGTTCGATATGAGAAGGTTATGAAGTGAGTTTAGTTTTTAAGCTTGTGAGGGATAAAACTGATCAAATACATAAACTGGATAACAAGGTGTAGATAAATTGGGCTATGGGGTCAAACAGGTCAAGGAAGCTATGAGGTGATGATGTAAGGCTGCTGTAGGGCCGATTTGATTCACGGTAGAAGGGATCTTGGGGAAAAATGGGTTAAATGGACAACAAGTTGGTGAAAGACAAAGGGATTTCAAGTGTAACTAGTTGATAGCAGACATAAACATTTTATAGCAAGCCATTAATCATGTTAAATGTAACTATGAGCTAATTAATACATAGAAATCAAACATTCCAGCCATACATAGAAGTATAAGACCCTCTAACTTTGGGAAATGGCTATCAGACTTTGGGGAAAACACATAAGATAGACTAACAACTCATAAAACTATGCCGGAATGCCTAAACATAGTCTTTAAGTTATTGGGCACTTGGAAAAACAAGCTTTCATAGTTTTAGGCAAAGGGCTAGATCGGGACTAGGCCTCCTTGGTTCAACAAGATGATAAGCTAATCAGTCAAAGAGATAGTTTTATGGACAGAACTATGGACAATCATAGGTAGGCAGGGCACACCATACATCCTACTCAAGATACATAGAACTTATGAATAAAACTAGCAACAATACCTTAAGTTACTAAATATCAGTTAAGAATTATTTAGTATAACTAAGAAAGAAGAAAACATAAAGCTATGAAGATTCAGGAATTTTGAGGTGCCTCCATGGGCATATCTCAAAATTAATCTCTACTGATCTATAGCAGCAAGAAGAATGTATCATGAATGAAAACTAGAAGACAACAACAAAGTAAGAAACACTATACCATTCTACCATGTCATGGAATCCATCACCAATCCTTCATCATTCATCAAAAGCATCCAAGAGGCAGTCCAAAAATCATAACACAAGTATGTTCTTCAAAGCTCATATGACCAATATATTGATTATTCTCTCAATTTCAGCCTTTTTTTACAATGAAGCCTTGTGGAATAAATAGGCTTGAGTGAGGAAAACCTCATGGAGCAACTAGATATCCCATTGGCCTAATCAAAATATCTAAACTTGTCCTTGAGGCTTTGCAAATCCCAAGGCACAAAATATCTCATAAAATATCTAAAAAATGCTAAAAATGGAAATTATATTGACTTTGCATCATTTTCCAAGTGTAAAAATAGCTAAACGCACATTTGGAAAAAGCAGATTTTTGAGGTTCAAAAATTGCAAAAATACTTCAAATTTACATCAGAAAAAGGTCCCCTGACTTGCTGGAGACAAACGGCAGCCTTCCTGGTGTCGAAACAAGGCTCATGATAGCTCGTTGGAAATCTTTCTGTGTCTACTTTTCGGCGCAACTAAAATTACCTCAATCTGATGCCCGGAAGTCCTCCAAATCTATACCTGTGTGTAAAAAGCCAGGAAATAGCAGACTGTTGATATGATGGGCAGAATGTGCAAAATGCGAGCATTTTTCGCCAATTTGAGGGGGCGAATGATCTCCAAATGCTCTAAAAATCGCTGGGGACCTGCTCATAGAATTATGGTATCCATTGGTATCATCCTTCTCCCTTGAAAAATCCTCAAACTGAAATGGCGAAATTATGAGTTTTCGACCAAAAACCCAAAAAATGTCAAAAAACAAAAAGTTGTCGAAACGGGCCCAAAATCGGCACATATGACCCTCAGGGGTCCCTAGCAACATGCTCCGAAGCTGAGGCCAAAATGTCAAGAGCTGATGTGCTTTTATCCTCTTTCCGTGCCGGGCGCTTCCCCTTTGTCTTCTTCAATTTCTCTTGGGCTGCCTTTAGTTTGCGCCTGGCAAACTGATTCAACTTTTGAAAGTAATGAGTTCTCTTCCTTTGTAGCTCTAGATCTCTGTTCGCTCTCTCAAGCTTCATCTCCAAGTGCTTGTTAGCTCTTTCAAGCCATGCCTCTTTGTTTTCTTCAATTTCCTGCTCAAGGAGTGCAGTGAGAGGAAAAGCTTGGAGCTGGGCTTGTTCTTCTGCTTTCTGCTTTTCCAAGGCTCTTTTAAGCCCTATGGTCCTAGGCCTCTTCCGCCTAGGCTAGTCTTCCTCCTCTTCCTCATCAAACTCACCAATGAGTTCTTCTATCCTTGCTTGCGCCTTAGCTGCCTCATTCTTATATTTGATCGCCCGTGCCTCATGAACAACTGTGTGAACATTCATCTGTTTGTTTTGAATCTCTAAGAAGTGGTTGAAGTTCCTTGCCCTTTGAAGATCCTCCTCTAATGCCTCAATTTGCCCCTCTTTATGAATTAGGAGGTTTTCAAGAAGGCGGGCCTCATTATCACTATCATTGCTTTGGATAGGGATGACAGCCAATGCACTTTCATGCTTTGTACTTTCTCCAATTTTGCTTTTTCCTTTGAAGGCCAATCTTGCGCTTTTCCTCCTTGGCATGCTAGTAGGTGTCCTTTTGGGCGATCTCCTTTTGCTAGGAACAACCTTTGTCACTATTAGAGTGGCAACCTTAGACCCTCTCTTCCTTGCTGTGCTGAGCTTTGTTCTTTTGGGAGGAGGAGAAACAACTGATTTACCTTTGACATCTTCCTGAACTTGCTGCTCTCCTTGAAGCTGCTGGATGTCTTCTTCTTATTGTTCACTTGGCTGCCCCTGTTCGCCAACATTAGCTTGCTGTTCTTCATCAATGCCTTGTTCATTTGGTGCTTCAAACTGCTGCCCTTCTTTGCCAAAATCAAGCTGCTGCTGTTCTTCATCTTGTACTTGCTGACCTTCACCTTCTGTTTGCTGTTGTTCCTCATCTTCTATCTGCTGCTGCTCATCCCTTTCCTCTTGCTGTTGTTTACTACCCTCTCCTTCTTCCTGTGGACTTGGCTGTCCTGTAGTCATTCTGAGCCTTCTAGGAGTAGGCCTACTGGACAAGGGCACCGGGCGATGGATAGGCTGAGTGGGAGATACATGTACAGGAGGAACAGTAGATAAATCTGGATGACTGATGAATACATCCCATGGAACCTCTTTTTTCTCTAGCTGGTGTAGGAAGATAATCTTGATCAGAGAATGATGGAAAAGGGAAGGTATTTGCAGAGGTGGGGCCTTCTTCTGGACAGTAGATGCCATCTTCTCGATGCTCTTGAATAAAAAGTAAGGGAGGTTTAGTTGCCTTCTTCTAGTAAAATGCATCAATAATCGAACATGGTAAGCATAAATTCGATCAAACCTCCCTTCACAAGTGAAATATTTCATTATGACTTTCATAAGAGGAGCATAGCTGTCAAGGAGATATGAAAAAGGGAAAATAGCAGTGAAAGCATCTCTATGTTCAGGCTTGATGAAAGGCTTGTAATCTTCTAAGTCAAGATGAGCCTGTTTGAACCATTTTTCGCCATGATACGGAATCTTGGTGGCCTTGGACACATACCGTGGAGAAATCTTAAAATCAAGACCAGCCACTTGGAAATGTTTTTCTTTGAATCTCAGGGTGCACAAGTGTGTTAATGGCGAAAAACTTTTGACCTCTTCTATCTTCTGGCAGAAATCTAGGCAACCTACTTCATGGAAGTTGAAAAGGACAGATGGATGAGCATTAACCTCTTCTGTAGAGATAGGCTCATATCTTTTGTGCGGACCGCTCCTGCTGTCTTGCCTTGGAGGCATTTTTGACCTAAATATGCTTTGGAAGAAACAAACTGCCTCACTGTGTGTAAAATGCCCTTTTGGAGTCAAACTGTGTCAATGTACTACTTTGGCAGAGAAACAATGTGATTTGGATGGTTTGCAACAAGTTTCTTATAATACACAACCTCTGCTCTCTTTAAAAAGTAGCCTTCTACCTTGAATGTACCTCAGCCAGGCAGATTTCTCAATAGGATACCATATAGTAAGAAGGAGACAGACTGCTGGGTAAATTCCCTGTGCACAATGTTAAGGAATCACTTTTTCTTGTGAATTTTTAAGAGGTCAATCAACACATCTATATCTGTATCTCCAAGGTAAAATTCCCAATCATTAAAAACCTGCTCTTTGAGAAAGTGGCCTTCCACCTTGAAAATATCTCAGTCAATAACTTCTCAGTAAGAAATAATACAGTGAAATGAAGGGCAGACTGCTAAGAGGAGTTTGCTGTGAGAAGTGCTTTGCCCATGGTAGACCTTGAAATCATTTAAAACCTGCTCTTCTTGGTGTGCTAATGAATCAACAGACTTATGGCTATGCAATCAAACTTCAGTGTAGGTATACAATCAAATTCATAGTTCTGAACAAGGTGACAGAGTTTTGGAAAATGCCTCAAAAAGTTTCAACAAGGCCTACAAGAGTCTTTACTTTGCAAAATAAGCAGGACCTCTTACCAATGTAACACCTCTGTTTATGTTTAGAAAAACCTTTACTTTGCATGGATATCAACTTATCAGTAAGCTTGAAAAAGGCAGTCAACCAACAAACACAGTGAATACTGTCCTTTTGTGAGAAGTGTGAGCAACCTTTCCTTGTAGCTTTCAACCTATATACTGCCCTTTGTCAACACCCTTTTTTCTGATTACACTTCACTGTTTAATAATGTGGCAATGTTTTGAAGATAGTGTGAAATGCTTTCCTTTAGATATAAGCCCTGTCTCTCTATAACAAAGCCTTATTTTTGCCTTTTTAGAGGTTTCTTTTGAAGTGGAAATCAAAGATCTCTCAACCAACAAACTCCTTTTAAGCAAAACACTTTTCTTAGTTCAATCACATATTCTTTTCTGTAGGTGCTTTAAACAACACATTTAACATATTATTACAGCTTTACACCTCGAAACCTCACACAGCAAAAGACACTATTTTTCTGGTATAGTGACAGAGTTTTGAAAGTTCTGTTATGCTATGTTATGAGGAAATTGTAAAAGTCAAACACACTGTTTTCTCTTAGGTACTTTTAGCAGTGAATCTATCATTCAAACACAGCTTCATTAGGTCAAACTTGACAATTTTTTCCAACCCTTACTCTCACACCACAGTTTGATTTAAACCTTCATGTCACTTCAGCACTTTTGAAACCGAGGGGAATGGTATGTAAAAATACCTTCAAATTCGATGGAAATCCTTTGGGGAAAGCCAGAGTTGCACTGGAGGTCTTCAAGCCCGCACGGCACTCTGCAGGGAAAGAACGGCGCGCAAAAAAACGGTGTCGGGTGGCTCTGTCGGGTCGGGCGGGCGCCGTGTACAGGCGCGTCGTGCAATTGTACAGGCGCGTCGCGCATATACTGACCGCCTGTGCAAAATCGCTTCCAGGCGCGTCGCGCGGTTTTCCAGGCACGTCGCGCGGTCACAAACAAACGGAAAATCTTTCAAATTGCTCAAAAACTATTTTGATGCCTGGAGATTGCAGAGGAAAACTCAACTTCTCGCATGGTGTATTGAACATGAAAGTTTTGACCTTCGACCCTCACTTTTTTGATATGTCAAACCCCCAACGGTCTTAAACTTTTTGAAATGTAAACTTGACATTCAACTCCGTTTTTGTTTTTAATCTTTGTAATGCTGCCTTGATGTATCTCTTGAGATTTGAGATCACGCTGACTTCACTTGAGAGGTGCTCCTCTTTTAAAATGATTTCGGCCACAGAACATTTATCCCCTTTTAAAAATGTCAATAAAGTTTTCAACTCTTTTTCAAAGAAAACAAACACAGTTTTTTTAAAAGGCCAGAACTCTGTCTATTTAGGCATATAGGTCTGAGGGGTGATTCCTGTTGATTTTGTCCTTTTTGGTGACAATTCAACACCAAAAGTCGAACTTTGGATAATACCTTGCTGATGATACTCATTATGTAACCCACTTCAAAACTGTTTTGAAAAAAAATGAAGACTGCTTTGTTGTTGAAAAGATAGGGTTTGGATTGTCAACATGCTTTGACAGTCTCTGTCTTTACTTGCTCCTTCAGCCCTTTTCCCACTGTAGATGACAAGTTTGCTGACCCTATTTGGACTTGATCATGGCCCTCTGATTTGAGAAAGGCGCCTCTTTTTTCAAAATACTTCCCTGCCTGTAGGTGTATCATCTATGATATATCTGTCCTTTGTAATAATGAAAAATTGTGTTTGTTTCAAATCATCTAAACAATGACAGTCTATCAAAACAAACTTCTTTTTCCTATTCATAAAATTGTATGCCTATTCACAATGTCCTCTTGGGAACTAATCTTGAATTGCCTCCCATCATCTGTGATGTATATCTGAAAGGAGAAGCTTATGAAGCAGAAAAAACAGGGCTTTTTGAAACACAGTTATCATTTCCTTGACCAGTGCATTGATCTTTTGTAATAGAACCATTCCAAAGCTCAACTCTGTCCACTGTTTTACCTTTTTGGTGATAAAAAAGAAAAAACCACTCAAGATCTGTTGAAGAGCTTTGAAAGCTGTTTTGTCATTTTTTAAAAAGGAGATGGTCTGTCTTCTTCCAATTTGTTTGATAATTTCTGCTTCCAGGTGATTTATAAGCTCCTCTTTGGATTGTAAGTGCCATATTTTAGTTGCATCCATTCATACTTTCTTTCTCTGTCTATTTGAAAGGAACTCTTTTAGACTTCTTGGACAGTGATAGTGAGGTGTTGTTTGACCCCTTCCCTTAAGGAAACTGCCCCTTTTTTATATCAATGGCCTGCATATTCAAATTGTCTCCTGTCCACTATGAGGTATAGTTTGACAGACATTTTCCTATGGGTAGGAAAACCAATACTTTTTGAAACATAAACACCATCTGTCACCTGTGTAAAGGCTTTTTCTTTCTTTCTTTGTCTCTTTCCACTGCATCTTTTGACCAATCAGTCTTCAAAAACATTCAATGCCTTGGCCATCTGCTCATGAACGAAGGAGGCCCTTCACTTGGAAAAGTATCTGAAGATTGTTTGATAAGCCTGCCTGACAAGGGTTTTTCTTGGATGTGATAGTAAGCAAACAAACTTGAAAAACATTAATACTGTCACCTCTGCTTGCAATCACTACTGTGCTTCAGAAAAATCCTAGTCAAAGTGTCACTGTCTCACTGCACTGCTCTGAGGGGAACTGAAATGTCATCATTTTCTTTGGTCAACTTATGAAAAATTATTTGAAAGATAGTCTCTGTGACTATGGAGGTCAGCATCCTTTTGAGAAACAAACACCTTTTCTTCTGCCTGTGTAATGACATGATTTGTCAGCATCTCTTCAATTTGGTCTTGTGGAAAAGAAGGCTATTTATGATTAGAATTGTTTTTACTAATGATGTGTCTCTCCAAGGTTTTATCAATTCACATGATTTGAAAACTTCACAGGACTTCCTTTTCAAGACCAAACTCTGTTTCCCCTTGAACTTGCATACTTCAGACTCTAGCCCTGTTATGATCATCACTCATACTCAGAAAAACCTAGAGTCACTATTTCACTGTTCAGTAAAAAGCAAACCTGGGCTTCTGCAATCCTTTAAGTCAATACTGGCCAGCGCCCTCTGCTTGTAGATGAAGGAGGTGCCCTAACCCTCTGCTTGTAAATGAAGGAGGTTCTGGGCCATGAAAAATTACCAGTTTGCTGTGACAGTGGTGTCTTTCTCTTACTGTGATTTTCATGCTGGAAGGAAAACTGCAAGGTCTTGATGAGTGACTCTCTATTTTGCAGATATATCTCAGGCTCATGTTACATTTAGAAGCAGTTGTTCTTCTAACTGTAGATTCAAGCATTTCCTCCTGAGATGAAGTTATATTTCATGTCTTTGTAGAATCCATAAAACACTATGAAACACCTAATAATCAGCTTGAGACTGTGGTTTATGCAGCGCTGAGACCTAGGGGTGTGTAAGTGGCGCGACTTAGAGCTGTTGTTAATTTCATTTGCAGAGTGTGAGGTCAGTCATGATTGGTCTGTAGCAGATGGAGGTTTTTTGGCCTTTTGAGGGTTGCCAAGGGTAAAATGCCTTAAAGCGCCATTTCCTAACATAGGGGAGACTTTTGAAACAGACTTGGACTCGCCTTTTAAAGCTGATGGGCAGACCAGTAGGGATGAAGCTAGAAAAATAGTGATAATGGATTTTAACTTTGACAAGGGCAGACTGAAAAGTAAGAGGGCGAAAAAAGTTTTATGAGGGTTTTCTAGATGACAGATTGACATATGGAATTCAGCTTCTAGAAAACTCAGCTATGGATATAGTCATCACTAACATGTAAAAAATACTGATGGCTAACAATGGGTATGAGGAGATTGACCAGAATGTAAAAACAAAGGGATTTCCTAGTTTTCCTATGGAAATGTAGTGCGAAAATAAGGTTTTGATGAAAATAATGGTTGAGAGGGTTGTGAATGATAGGGAGTGTTAGGATAGGGTCTGTGGAATATATGTGAAGGTATTATATGGTGGGATGAGGTTTTAAATAATCAAACCCAATCAAGGATGAAAGGCACTAAAAACATAGTGGAGAAAAACCCTAAGGAGGGAACCGACTCATATGTTGATGAATTGAATTGAGAGAGGTATTGAGAGTGTCCACTTACTGATTAGGAGAGCTCTTAAGCTTTCCTCACTTTATTTGAATCTTGAATGACTGAATTGGAGGCTAAGACCCAAAAACATAACACTCTTGGCAAAAATTCACGCAGTGGCAGAAGCATAGCACAAGCACCAAGAAATGTCGCACCAATACTAAAAAACAACACACTACCTTCCAGAATCATAGAAGAATTACTTTGGTTTCAAACTTCATTGGTTTTCTTCCACATGTGTGTTGGGTATGTGTTATATTCTTTCCAAGACTAGTCGCGCGCGAGGGGGTCACAAGGAGGGTGATAGACCCCCCTATACATTATGCCGGGCGCAGTAGGGGGGTTTTTTGGACCCTATTTTTTGGTGGGCGGACCCGCCCATGGTTTTGTGCATGGGTTTGCACATGGTTTTGGGGCATGATGGTTTTTGGCCCCTGGTATTTTTTTGATCCGGTCAAGGGAACTACGGTTATGTTCTAATCTAGGGTTAATGGATTGGGGTTTATGTATGCATCAACATGTATATATATGTGTTGTAACACTAAAAGAAATATAATGAAAAATCAAGATGGTTGTCCCAATTTGGGATCCAAGGGAAAATCTCTGTGTATATCTGTTTCATATTTTATTCTCTCACTATTGTTTATTTTCTGTTTTTAAGATTTGTTTGCAGATAATTTCTGTACAGGGTTAAAACCTACATTTGGTATCAGAGATTTTTCGGCTTCAAGGGGATGCCTTTGCTACTGAGGGGTTTTTTTCTTGGGCCTGTGGTAGACCCTGTTCAGTGGGAGATCTGCAGGATTGATTCTTGCGGTGAAAGAAGATGGCGAGAAGTGGAAAGATAGAGATTGAGAAATTTAATGGTCAGAGTTTTGAGTTGTGGAAGCTCAAGATGGAGGATATGCTGGTGGATAAAGACCAGTGGATCACGGTAGATCCAGGTACTAAACCAACGAAAATGTCAGATGAGACTGGAAAAAGTTTGATCGGAAGGCAAAGAGCACAATACGGTTGTGTGTCTCAGATTCAGTATTGTTGAATGTATCTGGGGAAGGTACGACGAAGAATTTGTGGGAAAAACTTGGGACTTTGTACCAATCTAAGTCTCTGGTGAATAAATTTTTCCTGTGGACAAAGCTGTATAGCTTAAGGATGAAGGACGGAGACTCGATGACAGAGCATCTGAACGCCTTCAATACTGTGGTAAGTCAGTTGTCATCTATTGATATTAAAATATTACATGAAGATAAGTGAATCAATTTGTTGTGTTCTATATGAGACTCGTGGGATAGTCTGGTTATTGCAATAGGTAGAAATACAACTACCTTGAATTTTGATGACATTGTCTCAGCCTTGCTGTTGGAGGAAATGAGACGGAGAAATATGGAGGTTCAGAATGGAGATGCCTTATCTGTAGGGGAAAGGTCTCAAAATAGAAACAAAAATAAGGTTTCAAGTGGGAGATATAAATCAACTAGAAAGTTTGTAAAGGTGTGCTGGAAATGCAGAAAGGAAGGGCACTACAAAATGGATTGTAGATCTAAAGCTCTTGAGAAAGGAAATGGATCTTATGATGCTCCTTCTGTGGAGGAAAAAACCACCTCGGATGAAGGTGGGGATGTGTATTTGGCTTCTTATTCAAATACACATGTAGATCATGAGTCATGGTTGATTGACTCGGGTGCATCCTTTCACTTCACTCCCCATAGGGAGTGGTTCTGCGAGTATTAGAAATATGACGTCAGTGATTTCTTCTTAGGCGATAATAGGAAGGCCATAATTGTCAGACGTGGAAAATTAAAGCTGGAGCTACAAGGTGGAAGGATTAGAACACTTCCTGGTGTTCTGCACATTCCTGCATTGGCCAGAAATCTGATTTCTATAAGCAAGATGGATGATGCAGGTGTAAAAACAGTGTTGGAGAAAGATACCTATAAGATGGTTCCGGGAGCACTAGTATTAATGTGGGGAAATCGGATTGGAACTCTGTACAAGCTTCAGGGCAGCACTATTATTTATGGCTGCAACAATTCTATGGTTACTGAAAGTGGAGCGAAAAGCCTAGTAGTCTCTGGAGAAAATACCATGCTATGGCATCAAAGGCTTGGACATATTGGAGAGAAGGGCCTTTGGATACTGCATGGAAATGGTATGGTAGAAGGTAAGTCTAATAGTTCTCTGGATTTCGATTTCTGTGAACATTGTGTATATGGGAAGTAGAATCGGGTGAGTTTTCCTTCTGGTTCTAAGAGGGAAAACAAGATATTAGAGCGTGTGCATAATGATGTGTTTGGACCTTTGTCGGTTCCATCACTGGTTAAGTCTGTGTACTATGTTTCATTCATATATGACTTTTCAAGGAATACATGGATATATTTCTTGAGGAAGAAATCTGATGTCTTTGACAGATTTAAATAATTTAAGGCTCTGGTGGAAAACTAGAAAGAGAAGAAGATAAATGTGCTGAGGATAGATAATGGTGGGGAGTTCTGCAAGAAAGAATTTGAAGAGTTCTATAAGAAGTGTGGTATAGCATAGGAGAAGACTACTCCATACACACCTCAACAAAATGGAGTTGCAAAAAGAATGAACAGAACACTGATGGAAAAGGAATGAAGCATGCTCAGTGGTACCGGGTTAGGACAATAATTCTGGGCAGAGGCAGTGGAGACTGCATGTTACTTGGTTAATAGATCACCTTCATCAGCGTTGGAGGATAAGACTCCACATGATGTATGGATCGGTAAGAAAACCTCTCTTTCACATCTGAGGGTATTTGAATGTGATGCATATTTACATGTTCCAAAGGAGAAAAGGACTAAGTTGGATAGTAAATCTAAAAGGTGCATCTTTATTGGGTATAAGGATGGTTTAAAGGGTTACAAGCTTTGGAACCTGGAAACAAGCAAGGTTGTGTACAATCGAGATGTGGTGTTTATAGAGGTGAAAGATGTTGTTAAACATGAAGTACTACCAAAGGAACCTAATAAGATAGAGTTTTTTTTGTGAAACCAGCTCCAAAAATAGAAGAAAAGAGATATCAACGCCTTAGAAATAAGCCACTTCGAGGGGGCAACCTCCAATACATTACATGAATGAAAAATTCTTGGATGATAAAAATTATAAAACCTCATTTCTATATATAGGAGTCCATGTGGCCACAATGTAATCCTAGTGGGGCCACAATTTAATCCTAGCCGACCTAACAATAATAATTTAAGAGCACAATAATAATAATATGGGGGTTACAAGGGTACAATAATAACAATAAGGGGGTTATAGTAACAAAAATAAGGGACTATACTAGTAATTTAGGGACCTAACATGCCCCTATCCTTCAGAAAAGTGTTTTCCTCAATGCTTGAGTAGGTCTGGGTGCTTTTGTATACAATTCTCATCCTCCCATGTAGAATCTTCAGTGGGTAAATTCTTCCACTTGATGCGATACTCTGAAATTGATCGATTTCGTAGCTGTCGACTTCTTCTTTCCATGACCACTTCAGGTTCCAATATGATTTTTCCTTCCTCATCAAGTTCTGGAAATATTGTTTGAACTGGAATATTTTCACCTATAATCTTCTTCAAGCATGAAACATGGAAAATTGGATGCACTATTGAAGAAGCAGGAAGCTCCAATTTGTATGCCATAGTACCAATCTTTTGCAACACCTTGTAAGGACCATAGTACTTTGGCGATAATTTATTATCCTTCTTAGATTGCTTGAGGGACATTTTTTTGTATGGTTGTAGCCGTAAAAATACCCAGTTTCCTACATTAAAACTTCTCTCGCTATGATGTTGATTTGTCTGTTATTTCATTCGATTTTGTGCCAAATTCAGGTTGTCCTCTAAGAGTTGGAGAACTTCTTGTTGATGCTCGATGTGATCTTCCACTTCTTTAACCTTTGAATTTTCTCTTAAAGATGATGTGATGGATGGTGGATGATATCCATAAAGTTCCATAAATGGGGTCATTTTTACTGCAGCATGGAAGGAAGTGTTATACCACCACTCAGCGAGAGGTAACCACTTGACCCATTGTGTTTGTTTATCATACACAAAACAACGAAGATACCTTCCAAAAATTTATTTGCTATCTCAGTTTGATCATTGGATTGAGGATGATAAGATGAGCAATGAGCTAATCGAGTACCCAAACAAGAAAATAACTCCGTCCAAAAATTTCCAGTAAAAATGGGATCTCTATTGCTCACAATAACCCTTGGGTTTCCATGTAGCTTTTGAGCTGTGTCCATAAATGTAGTAGCAACTGTACTTTCTTTAAATGGATGAGATCATGCAAAAAAGTGTTCATACTTGGTAAGTCTATCAACTACCACCATGATGACACTCTTTCCTTCGGACTTAGGCAAACTTGTGAAAAATCCATTGAAATCTCCTCCCAACATTGACTTGGAATGGATAAAGGATTTAGAAGACCCAGGGTCTTAATTGTCTCAACTTGATTTTATTGGCAAACCAAACATTCCGCCACAAACTTTTGAATATCAAATTTAAGGCCATCCCAAAAAAATTCTTTCTTCACCCTCTGGTAAGTTTTTAAAAATCCTGAGTGTCCTCCTAAAGGAGAAGTGTGCAATTCCAAAAGAATATTTTGTTTTAGTTGGGAATTCTTACAAAGATACAAGAAATATTTGTACCATAAGGAATCATTTTTCTAACTAAATGTGTCAGATGTACTAGGATATTGCTACAACTTTAGAATGAGTGTCCACACTTCTTCTTCCTTCTTCCATTCATCTCTTACTTTGGTTATCCAATCTGGTTGGATAATAGAAATGGCACAAATCAATGCTTCAACCTCTTCATTCTTTCTTGAGAGTGCATATGCAACAACATTTAGCTTCCCTTTTTTGTAGATTATTTCAAATTCATAACCCAACATCTTTGTGACCCATTTTTTCTTCTCTTCTAAAGATAGTCTTTTTTCCAAAAAGTGTTTAAGACTATCATGTTCAGTTTTTACCTTGAAGTGTCTTCCCATGAAGTAAGTTCTCCATTTCTTTAGTGCATGAAGTATTGCTAACATTTCCTTCTCATAAATAGATTCTGTAAATATTTTCCTTTGATTGGATGACTTTCAAAAGAAACGGGTGTTCCCTATTGCATTAAAACAACACAAATTCCATTTCCCGAGGTATCACATTCCACAATAAAGGGTTCTATGAAAGTCTGGTGTAGCTAAGACCGGTGATAGGCACATTTATTTTTTAAGATGTTCAAAGGCCTTAGTTGCTTCAGGTGTCCATGAAAATGCATCTTTCTTCAATAATGTTGTTAGAGGTGCTTCTATTCTCCCATAATTCTTAACAAACTTGTGATAATACCCTGTTAATCCAAGAAATCCTCGTAACTGCTTTATGGTTGTGGGGACTTTCCATTCCTTAATGGCTTTAATTTTTTTAGGGTCTACCTTAACACCCTCGTGAGATACAATATGACCCAGATATTCCATCTATTGTACTCCAAAAAAACATTTGGATGTTTTTTCATATAATTATTTCTCCTGTAATAATTTTAGCACCCTATCAACATGTTGAACATGATCCTTCCTAGACCTACTGTAGATTAGTATATCATCAAAAAATACTAGCACAAATTTTCTAAGGAAGGGTTTGAAAATGGAATTCATCAACCCTTGAAATGTAGAAGGTGCATTGGTAAGGCCAAAAGGCATGACCAAAAAATTCATAATGACCCTCATGAGTTCGAAATGCTGTTTTTGGAATATCTTCAGTCTTCATTCTAATTTGATGATATCCTAAACGAAGATCCAACTTGGTAAAATAAATTGCTCCATGTAATTCATCCCATAATTCATTAATCACAGAAATGGGAAATTTGTCTTTAATGGTGAGCTTATTGAGCTCCCTATAATCCGGACACATTCGCCATGATCCATCCTTCTTGTGTACCAATACTACAGGAGCAGAGAAAGAACTTTGACTAAGTTGAATTATACCCGCCTCTAACATTTCTGCAATCATACGTTCAATTTCGCTCTTTTGGAAGTAAGGATATCTATAAGGCCTGATGTTTGGAGGAACACTTCCTGGAATCAAATGAATAGCATGATCATGATCACGAATAGGTGGGAGCCCTTTGGGAGTTTCAAACACCTTGGAATGATTGTCCAAGACTTTTTGGAGATCTATAGAAATAGATGATTTTGATGTTGGAACTTCTAGTGAGCATAATTGTGCAATTATGCCTCGTTGTTCTTTCTTTAGAAGCTTTTTCATGACATTAGAGCTTATTATCTTTCCCGGATTCCCTGCAATACCTCGTAGTTCGACTTCCTTTCCTTCTGAAAAAAAAAATCAAGAAAAGTTCTTGAAAATTAAAAGCTACCATCCCCAGAGATTGTAACCATTATACTCCTAGTACAAAATCAGCACCTCCCAAAGGAATGGAAATCATTGGACTATTCAATACATATTCCCCCATAGTTAGCTTTATATTATGGCATTTTCTAGAGAAATTTATAGTTCCTCCATTTGCAACCATCACTTGACATTCTGGTGCTGGGTATAGGAAAAAATTCAATTCTTTGGCTACCTTACAATGAATAAAATTATGGGTACTACCTAAATCAATCAACACTATTGCCTTTTTCTTCTTGATATGTCCTTCTATGTTGAGAGTTTGAGGAGTGGTAATTCCTACCAATGCATTACATGATATGGTCAGACTCATTTCTTCCTCTTCTAGGGTTGGTTCTTGGTGTATATCCTCTTCTTGTTCATTTTCTTCTTCCTCTTCACAGTCTATGTAAATAATTTCTTCTCAGCACACTTATGACCTTTAGTGTATTTTCTATCACAACTGTAGCAAAGCCCTTTTGCTATTTTTTCTTCCAATTGTTGTGGTGTCAACCTTTTAGGTTGTGGAAATCTAGGAGTAGCAACACTTCCCTCTTTATAGAATTGAGTGGTAGGCTTCCTTATCGCCATAATTTTACATTCAATTTTTCTTGCCAACATGAATGCCTTCTCCAATGAATTAGGTTCCAAAATGCTAAATTCATGTTGGATGTTATCCTTTAAAGTACCTATGAAGAGATCAATCATGTGTTCCTCTGGAATATCAGTTACCCTTATATTCAATTTTTGGAAGTCCTCAATGTGCTCCTCCACTAAGCCCTTTTGTTTGAGATTTATCAATTGGCTAAAGAAGGTGTTGCTCTTTGTATCCTCATAATGTGGTATCATTTCCTCCATAAAAATAGACCAAGTGACAATTTTTTTATGGGAGCAAAGCCATCAATACGATACAAATGTATTTTGTTATAAATGTAAAGTTGCAATGCATACCTTTTGTGTTTTGTGCACATTATTGAGATCAAAATATTGCTCCATCTGTAGTATCCATGTTACAGGATCCTTTCCATCAGAATTCCTCATATCCATTTTTGGAATATGGTGGTTCTTCCTGCCAAAATTAGAGTTTATGAAATCACGATTAACATTTATTGTGTTCTCATCATGCGTTTCCTCTATTATATTTTCACCATTAGGAAAATTTTGTTGTATCAACTTTGTCAAACCTTCCATATCTGATTTTAGATCATTCTTCATGTTTTCCATTTTTTCATCGATCTTAGCTTCCATGTCATCCATCTTAGATTCCATGCCATCTATCTTAGCTTCCATGCCATTCTTCAAACCATCCATATTAGATTCCATGCCTTTCTTCAAACCATCCATCTTAGTTTCCACGCCTTTCTTCAAAACTTCCATGTCATTTTTTTTTGCTCTTTGCGAGAGCGAAATTTGTTGCACTTGCTCTTGTAAATTTTATATGTCATGTTGTCATTCTTCGTCTTCATGAGTCACAGTAGAGACTTATAAAGGATCAATGGGTGTTGAATTCTTTTTAGGGGCCATTTTAGAATCTAATACTGATATATATTCTACAATATTCTCTTGGAATCAATTCAACTTGATTCTTCAAACAATACTTATGAAATTCAGGAAACAAATACACACCTTTTACTTGCATTTGAGGAGCTCTATATTGAAATTGAATTAAATTTGTAATTACAGATCCTCAATATCTGAAATTTAGTCTTGTAGTAGCTCTCTGAAGTTTCTTTCAAATGTCATAGGTTTGACCTGATTTTGAGTCTTCAAGGTATAGTTATGTCCAATCTCCCACAATGACCCAATTATAGACTAGTTCAGTAGAGAAACTTGTATGACTTTCCATATGTCACTTTTTCCTCCTTTGGTTATGAAATTGATAGACAAGAAACTACAGTCTGTGTAATTACAACCACGTTTTACATAGTTCCAATCCGATGCTCAGAGAGAGAGTTATGAATATTTTCCCATGATAGCCTCTTTGCTATGACATTCAGGAGCCTGGCAATGACCTAACTTCCACAAATCATATCTTTGAAACTGTTGCGAACCAAGCTTTGAAATTTTGTGACGATGTTCCTCAGGATTTCAAATTCTCTCTCTAAACATTTTCGCTTCTAAGACTTCATAGAACAAAATTTATAGCGCAAATGCCACAATGACCAGTTTAGGTTAAATTCAGAAGCCTACAAAAGGCCCTAACTTCCACAGATCATATCTCTGAAAATATTTCGAACCGAGCTCTGAAATTTTGCGACGATGTTCCTCAGGTTTTCAGCTTCACATTTTAAAAAATTCAGCTTCTGAACCTTCGTAGAAAAAAAGTTATAGCACAAATTCCACCATGATTGGTTTGGAGCAGCGAAAACCATAGAATCCAAAGCTCTGATACCAGATGTTGTGAAACCAGCTCCAAAAATAGAAGAAAAGAGATATCAACACCTTAGAAAAAAGCGACTTCGAGGGGGAAACCTCCAATACATTACATGAATGAAAAATTCTTGGATGATACAAACTACAAAACCTCCTTTATATATATAGGAGTCCATGGGGCCACAGTGTAATCGTAGTGGGGCCACAATGTAATCCTAGCTGACCTAACAATAATAATTTAAGGGCACAATAATAACAATATGGGGGTTACAGGGGTACAATAATAAAAATAAGGGGGTTACACTAACAACAATAAGGGACTATACTAGTAATATATGGACCTAACAGTTTAAGCTAAAGGAGGATGAATCAGAATCTACAACAGAAGAAGACTCAGAAGAGGATGAGCCACAAAATCTAGCTGTGAGAAGATCTGTTCGGGAAAGAAGAAAACCAGAAAGGTATAGTCCATCTGCTTTCTGTTCAAATTTTTCTTTAACTATAACTCATGATGATCCCAGAACCATCAAGGAAGCAGTAGATTCAGAGGATGGAAAACTCTGGAAGGAGGCCATGGTTGATGAAATGGCATCCTTGCATAAAAATGAGGCATGGGATCTGGTGGAGTTGTCGGCTGGAAGGAAACCCATCGGGAGAAAATGGGTGTTTACGAAGAAGATGAATGTAGAAGACAAGGTGGAGAAATACAAATTTCGGTTGGTTGAAAAAGGTTATTCCTAGGTGCCGGGAATTGATTTTGGTGATATTTTTTCTCATGTTGCCAAAGTTACTTCTATTAGCTTACTTTTATCTGTTTTTGCTGCATTTTATTTTGAGGTAGAACAGATGAATGTGAAGACAACATTTCTTCACAGGGATCTAGAAGAGGAGATCTACATGAAAAAACCTGAAGGCTTTATGGTGAAGGGGAAGAAATAACTAGTATGCAGGTTAAAGAACTCTCTGTATGGGTTAAAACAGTCACCAAGGATGTGGTATCAGAAATTTTTCACCTATATATAGGGACTTGGCTTCACCAGAAGCAAGGAGGATCACTACATTTATTTTAAATTAATTGGTGACCGTGTTATTTATTTGGTCTTGTATGTGGATGATATGTTGTTGATTGGAAATGACAAAGAAATTATACAAGATTTGAAGACCCAAATGTTCTCCAAATTCAACATGAAGGATATTGGTGTTGCAAACTATATTTTGGGCATGGAAATTAAGAGAGATCAGGCAAAGAGGAAGCTCTGGTTAAACCAGGGAAGTATGTTGAGACTATATTGCAGAGATTCAATATTTAGGATAGTAAACCGGTGAATGTTCCGATTCCTGTAGGTGTAAAGTTGTCCCCTGAAAAGTGTCCCAAGACACAAGAAGAAGAGGAGGATATGTCCCGTGTTCCATATGCAAGTGAAGTGGGTAGCCTGATGTATGAAATAGTCTGTACTAGACCAGCCATTGCACATGCAATGGGAGTATTGACTAGCTTTATTTCAAACCCAGGGAAGGATCATTAGACAACAGTGAAATGGGTTTTCAGATATTTCCGTGGCACTAATGATTATGGCATGTGCTACTAGGGAAGACTAGGATTGGAAAGAGTGTTGGAAATTCATGGTTTTGTTGATGCAGAATGGGTTGGAGATATGGACCAAAGAAGATCTACAAGTGGGTATGTGTTTAGCTTATTTGGAGGTGCAGTTAGTTGGATGAGTAAAAGACAGTCTGTAGTGGCTCTTTCAACTATGGAGGTAGAATAAATGGCAGCCACTCATGCAAGCAAGGAAGCAGTTTGGTTGCAAAGATTGTGCTAAAGTATGGGGTTGGCGCAGCAAGTTATAAGGATAAACGGTGATAGCTAAAGTGAAATTTTCTTGGCTAAGAACCCTGCTTATCATTCAAAGACAAAGCACATTGATGTTCAATATCACTTTGTGAGAGATATGGTTGAGGCTAGCAGGGTGTTTCTGGTAAAGTTGGATACTTTGAAGAATGTTACAGATGCATTGATGAAGTCTGTGAGCACTCAGAAGTTCTCTTGGTGTAGAAAAACAATGGGTGTTGCAGAGATGGGATAGCGACTAAGCTCTCCTGTGGCCCCCTGCAGAAAGAAAACAACAAGTGGGAGAATTTTGGGTATGTGTTATATTATTTCCATGACTAGTCATGATAGACCCCCCTATATGTTGCACCAAGCACAATAGGGGGGGTCACAGGGGGGGGCGGCAGCCCCCCCTGTTCGAGGTCTAGGGCAGTGCCCCACGAAAAAAAAATTTGAACCCTATTTTTCGGTGGGCAGACCCACCCATGGTTTTGTGCATGAGTTTGGACATGGTTTTGGGGCATCATGGTTTTCGGCCCCTGGTGTTTTGTATATTTAGTCAAGGGAACTACGGTTATGTTCTAATCCAGGGTTAATGGATTGGGGTTTATGTATGCTTCGGCATGTATATGTGTGTTGTAACACTAAAAGGAATATAATGAAAAATCAAGCTGGTCGTCCCGATTTGGGATCCAGGGGAAAATCTCTGTGTATATCTGTTTTATGTTTTATGCTCCCACTATTGTTTATTTTCGGTTTTTAAGATTCGTTTGCAGATAATTTTTGTATAGGTTTAAAACCTACACGTTGGTAGTTGTGGGATATTTTGAAGGTGAGAGAGGAGCTCTATCGAACTAGAAAGAATAAAATGAGTTGGGGGAGTCATTTTTTCCCTTTATAACATCATAATGCACCCTTTCTTCCTTTTAGTGAAATCATGAACTTTGAGAAAACTTTTCTTTTTTGAACAATTTCACAATGTAACAATATTTGAGAGAAGACAAATTATCTTGCTTTATTTTCCTACCTATTCTAAATCCCTTTGAACATAGCTTGCATGGTGAAACTAACTCATTGTTGAGCTTCTTTATGGAAGAATTTCGACATTTATGGTGGCGAAACAAAAGACACCTAGACACTGACCTAGGTGAAAGCATGGTGACTGACCTAAGAATATAGATGATAATGGATGGCATGACTTCTTAAATGATAATTACCATGAATATATTGGAGGGAGTAGCATTTCAGACCTAGACGTATCTAGCGAACAAAATTTTATTTGAAAAATGACTTGAAAATATAAAATTTTGACCTAGGATCACTACAAAGTAAACATGAAAATATTATTTTTGATCGCTGAATATTTGACACTAACACACCATACCTTCATTAAGAGAATAAATTTCCTCTTATTCTCTCAGAGCTTACTCTGATGTTTTTGGAGTAGGAGACTGACTCAGTGATCTACTGCATGCAAGGCATGAGATCAACATCTTGGTTTATCTACTACGACTCTACCTCCATATATTTTACCACTATCAGATCTTCAATTTATTGAGCAATTTCCTTACCCTAAAACTGCTTGATTTCTTCTTCAAGTAGTCAGTTTTTTTCCTCTTCTGCAACTTGCTTAAGCACTTCTTCTTCCTCTTCTTCTCTCTTCATTTCTTCTTATTTTTGTCTTTACCTCTCCTCTTGTTCTTTTTTTTCTTGCTCTTCCTTCTGCATTAATTATTCCTCCTGCTTATTTTTATTTTTCTTTATTTATACTTCTATGGCCACTTTCAAGATTATTGGGTCTACTTTCCAATTTTGGAGTTTCTCTTTTGGTAGACTGTGCATAACCTTCTACTTCCCATTTTCACACACTAGGTTGCACCTCACTCATGGTTCTGATTTTGGAGTGGTTCCTTGCTGAGGAGTAACCTGTGATGTACCTATGAATCTAATTGGTTCACAAGGATTAGATGCATTGTAAAAATTGTTTATCCTTCCCCCTTAGGTCTAGAATAAGTCCTGCTCGGCCTACTGAAATGTATATTTTCGCAATGTTGCTTGCAAATTCTCTTGGGATCGTGCAAATTATAGTCCATGCGACCAAATAAAAACTTATCTATCTATTTTCCTTTAGTCTAAGCAGGATTTAGTTTCTTTATCTCGTAAAATCCATTTTTCAAAGGAAGAGTGGGCCAAGATGCTTTCTTCTTCCTCTGCAATTCTCCTCAAAAACCTCTCGAAAGATGATAAGCTACATCCCACATGACAAATTTTTCGGTGGTATACCTTGGTAGCACATCTGGATACTTTTAACCACCAAACACTTTGAAATAAGTTCCATCCGGTAAGGCAAACCAATCAACCAATTATGACACTGCTTCCATTGCCTTATTGTACATACAACATGGGCCTTCCTCAAATATTATCTTGTAAAATAGAATGAAGAAATGATCTGTCAGCTTCTCCATGAATCCTTTGTATATGCACTCTGTATGCAGCTTGAGGTAAATGTGCACATCAAGTTCATTTGGTGACCAAGCCAACTCATTCCAGGAAAATAGTTTTGAGCATAGTTGACCAAGTCCAAAAGACATGTAGAACATTTCTTGATTACCCTTAGGAGGGTTCTTGGCATTAGTCACATGGATCCTCAACTGTTGAGCCAAAAATTTTGACTAGTTAAATAATTTTCCTTATTTCATAATCTGATGCAGCAATACTTTCCATGAGTTGGGAAAGGTCTTAATACTCTTTTATCCATAGATCCAACAAGATATAACTATCAAGTGTTGAGATGATTTCTTGAGATATTTGATCTTATACATGTTTCTAGGTTTTTGTCGGAATTTGGATGGCTCTTTCACCCAACCTTCGATGAGATATTTTGTGCTCGGGTAACTTGTGATTGTGTAGAAGTGGGAATCCATGTAGGCTTCTCATAGTGTAAAATGATACATACACTGGAAATAATGTGCCATAAAAGAGGAAAGTCTTTTTCCGTTGGCACTACTGAGGATCATGCTATTTGCATCTGTCTTAGGATCTAATTGATAATGTTTGTGCAATGAAAGACTGGGAACTTGCATGAAATATTGTGTAATATTGAATTTTGGAAATTGATGTAAACCTGTTTGTACTTAATATCTACATTGTAGTTGGTTACCGAGACAACATCATTCACTATGTTCCATGTAATGTCTGAATATTTCTCAATGAATAGTTGAGTGTTTGAAAGAACTGTCATAGTGGTAGGAACACTCTCAACTATCTGACTGACACTTCTCTCTATAGTATATTTTGAGTCATATATCTTCAGTTCCATGATAATAACCCAAGATTAGGAAAATTGATTAAATGAACAAATTGATAAGAAACCTGTCTAACAAGCTCATGAAGCTGGATCAATAAAATAATAATCCTCCTTGACAAAATCAACAGGCCCCTAGCTGAGGTATCAATATTCAATATAGGATACCTCCTTTTTAAAACTTGTAGAGGGAGAGAAAAGAGAAGAAGGATCACATTCAACCTCCATTTTACTTAGAAGATGATCCAGAAGGACGGAAAAATAAATCAGGGAAGTTTAGGAAAATAAATTCTCTTCTTTTTTCAATGAGGAATCTGAATTTGAAGTACATGAAAAAGGAGGAGATGATTTATATGCGACACCAGATGATGGTGATATTGAAAATTACTATAATAATTTTTCTGACTTCATGTAGGCATAACTGCAAAGGAAATATGGTCTCAGATCTTCTAGGAAGAGATCTAGAATGTAAGACCAAAATGAGGAGCCCTCTCCCCAAAATTATCCTAAATTATAAAAAAAGGGAAATAAGCCTTTACACTCAGTATCACCGAGAATAAAGAGCCCTCAGATCCCATCCATCATGAGCCCGAAGCTTCTAAAACATAAAAATCACCCTTACCACCCAATCCAATCTGTGGTAAGGAAAAATATTCTAGTGACATCGTCGTATCTGAAAGGAGTATTATTGTTTTTAATATCAAAAAAGAATTAGAGAAGGTGAAAATCGCTGTGCAAATGACAAAATTGTTAAAGAAAACCAATTACAAAGCTCAGGTGTCTCAGTTCATGTGACTATCCACCACATTCCCCCTACATGATAGTTTAAACCTCCAAGAAGAAAGTTCCATGGTTGTATTTTGACCTCATGTTGCAGAACAAGACTCTTCTGCCACTCCTTTTTATGTTACCTTGGTAGTGCATGACCTTTTGATACACAATTTCATGCTAGAATTAGGTTCTTCTCACAACCTTATGCCTTTATTGGTTATGGAGCAATTGAGGCTGCAAATAACTAGACCATATAAAAATTTGTATTCATTTGACTCCAATAGAGTAAAGTGTTTAGGGATGACTAAATATTTGGTGGTAAATTTGGCCCATATTCCTGTAAAAATTGTAGTGATTGATATTGTAGTTGATGACATCCCTACAAGTTTTGGTGTTCTCATGTTCAAGTCATGGGGGTCTAATATTTTAAGGATCCATTAAATTGGCTTTAACTTATGCCACCATCTCGGTGTTTGGTGGAGAAGAAAGGAAACTGTAAAGAGAATTGAGGTTTGTAAATACAATTATAAGAGTTGAGTGTTTGAATAAATCCCTTGTATATGGTAAAGAGAAAGATTTTTCCTGCTTATTGTTAGAGGAAGATGATCTAATCCTAGAAGAAACAGAAGTGCAGTCTTTATTCCAGCTAAATCAACAACTATTGGAATGTGATAAAGTTTGGAAGTTATACTTTAATGGTGCAAATTCCATGGAAGGATATGGGAAGGTGTGTTGTTGATATCCCCAGAAGGAAGTTTTATCCCTCTTTCCTTCATATTGGAGTTTGAAACCACTAATAATAGTGTTGAATATGAATCTTTTCTCCTTGGTCTGAAAGTTGCAAGAAACCTTAATATTGGGTGTTTGGCTATGTTTAGAGATTCAGAGCTAGTAGTGAAACAATCCAGAAATCAATGCTAAAACAAACATCTGATACTGAAGGCTTACCATTATGAGGCCCAAGATCTGATTGATAATTTTTTCCTAGCCTTCAACATCCAATTCCTTCCCATAGAAAGAAATCATATGGATGATTACTTGGCTATAGCTTCCAGAAATTTTAAACCTCCTCAAAATACACTTCTCATGTATGAGGTTGAAGTCATATATAGACCATCAGTACCAGATAACGTCAAACATTGGAAGGTGTTCAAAGATCAAGAGAAAATTTAACACTTCATTGAAGTTATTGGGGAATTCTCAAATTTAGTAATTTCCCAGGAGGAGGAGAGGATGATAGATGGAAAATAAGCTAGTTGGGAAGAAACAATTGTAGGACACAATATTTTACAGCTGAAGGGTAACACTATCCCTAGGGGTTTCATTCCATTGGAGAGATTTTTTTAACTCAAATTATGTAGCTACCAAACCAACTGAACAAGAAATTGAGGAAAACATGGAGGAATGCAACATCAGTTCAGAAAAGGATCCCTGGATAATCAAGTTGGAAAAAGGAATCCCCCATAAGTAAACGAAGATGTATATGAACCTTTTAAGAGATTATAAGGACATGTTTGTCTGGTATTATGATGATTTAAAAAAAATTGACACTAATAATATTTAGCATAACATTCAGTTCAAGGGTGGGGTGAATCCATAAAAGAAAAAGCTTAGGAAAATCAATCCTCTTCTACTCCCATATATTGAGAAGGAGGGAAGGAAGTTACTCTAGGCCAAAATCATTATGCCTCTAAAATATTCAGACTAGGTAGAAAATATGGGTCATGTATGAAAAAATAATGGAGAGAGAAGGTTGTGTGTTGACTTCAGAAATCTTAACAAATCCTACAACCTCAGTTTTCTCCAAGTGAAGGAAAGTTGTTAGGGAACATAGTGAAAAAATAGGTGATGAATATTGATCCCAAGAGGGTGGAAGACATTAAAAACATCCCATTACTAAGGAATCATAAATAATTTCATGTCTTCTTAGGCAGAATTAACTTCTTGAGGAGATTCATACCAAAGTATATTTACATAGTTAAAGAAATTACAGAAATTTTGAAGAAAGATAATGAAGTAAAAGGGACTATAGAGTCTCGTGAATCATTCTCTAGAATTAAAAGGTCTTTCACAGAATCTCTTGTGCTATTTAGCCCAAACTATCTCAATCCATTTTCCATATTTTCTTTTACTTCTCCTCATATAGTTACCACTGTCCTATTGCAAAAAAATAATGACGAGCATGAGCAACCAATATAATTATTTATTAAAGTGTTATGAGAGGTTGAGATAAAGTATAACATCCTAGAGAAGCAAACGTATTCCTTAGTCAAAGCGCTAAATTATTTTAGAATCTATGTCTTACAATCCAACATAATTTCTGATGTTCTTACAACGGTCGTGAAATAAATTGTGGGATAGGGGGATAGTGAGGGAAAAAGAGGCAAATGGATTGCCAAAATCCAGGAGTATGACATGGATATCAAGCCTACCAATCTCATAAAAGGGCAGGGGCTAGCTAAAAATATATTAGAAGAAAATTGTCAAGCATTGGGCATAAACTTATTGGCTAAAAGAGATGGATAAAGTGGAAATATGGAGCAACAACGAGATATTGAAACATTATCTGAGAAAATTCAGATGAAGTATATTGTGTTCTCTTGGTATAAAGATATAATTCATTAGCTATTTTTTCTAAGGTGCCCATCAAATTTTGATAAGGTGAAGTACAGGGCTTTGAGAATACATGCCCAAACATTTGTTGTCTGAAATGGCTAATTATACTGGAAAGACCCTATGGTGATTTAAATTTTTTGATTGTTTGAGGAGGAAATTCAAAAGGTGATGGATTAATTCGATGGTTATGTTTGTGAACGACATTACAGTTGGAAGGCTACAACACAAAAAATCCTCAAAGAAGGTTTTTATCGGCCAAAACTATTTGGAGAAGTTTATGCTTATGTTTGGGATTGTGAGAAGTGTTAAATGTTTGCTGAGAAACGTAAATTAACATTGTTTTCTCCAATCCCTATTTTTGTTGAATAACCCTTCAAGAAGTGGGGTTAGAATTGATTGGGGAAATACACCCACCCTCTAGAAATCAACACAGATGGATACTTATATCTACTGACTACTTCACTAAGTGGGTGGAAGAAACCCCAGCTAGGAATATAACTAATATTGTAGTCAATAAATTCATATAGAAAAATATTCTTACCAATTTTGGCTACCCCAAGAAAACTATGACTGATAATGCTCAAGTATTTAAGTCGATGAAATTCATCATTTTTTGTAAGAAATATAACATCGTAGTAGGTAACTCCACCACCTACTACCCATATGGAAATGGATCAGCTGAATCCTAAAATAAAACCTTAGTAAGTATTCTAAAGAAACCGATATGATAATATAATAGAAAATGGGACTCACAACTACAATTTTCCTTATGGGCCATTAGGGTTACCACCAAGAGATACATCAGGAAATCCCCTTTTCAGTTGGTTTATGGAAAGGCTGCAATTTTTCCCATATAACTAGCTATGCATGTAGCCATAATACCTCAAGATATTAAGGAAGAGCCCATTTTTTTAGCTAGGAGGATAAATCAATCGGTAGAACTCTAAGAGAGCAGAGAAAATGTGAACGATAATTTGATCAATTATCAAGAAAAAATGAAGGGCCTATTGAGAAGAAGGAAAAATACATACATCTTCTGCGAGAGGATTTAGTTCTAATATGTGATATCAAAAGGGAATACAATGTAAATCATGGTAAATTTGACTCTCTATGGCTCGAGACTTTCATGAGTGCTAAATCCAAGGCGAATAATACCTTCCTACCGGAAAATGTAGAGAGTGAAGTGCTCGGACTACCTAAAAAAAACCAGTTTCTAAAATGTTACTTCCTACACTAAAGGACTCCACTCGTTCTCATTATAGATAATGGTGAGCCATATATAAATGAAAAGTGCTACTTTGAGTTTCTTATTACTTATTTTGTTTTCACAATTTTCAATAAAATGAAACCATGCCCAAGGAGTAAGGCACTAATCTACAAGTTATCTGTGCATTGTGTCCAATACATTGTCCCTAGTTGAAGCCAACAGTTTTTCCTTCTATGACATTTTGAAGAAGCTTAAGAGCCATTGGCATGCCCTATGAAGAAAAAATTCAGGTAAATTTTCCTTGGGGGACACTACTGGGGCCTAGAGCCAAAGAAGATGGCTTAAAAACTCCTTTTGTGCTCATGGGACCCTTATTCACAAGTATAAAAGGGTAGAGAAAATTCCTACATGGGAGTGCAGATAATTGGTTAACTTTTTAGAGGTTTAGAGGTAGATCGTTATTGATCTTCGTCCAACCACCCCCCGAAAATAGCTCAAAGCGGTCACTAAAGCAGATGTTAAATAACACTATCCCCACAACATTGAAAAGTTAAATCTTAATCCGACAGTCCAGATCTGTTCCAAGGGGTGAGTGTGGGATTCGACCAGTCGCCATATGACCAGCGGTAGGATGGTGGAGACCACATGCCGAGCTGGCCCCACTCCCTGGTGTATTCTTTCAAGCAGGATGGAATATAAAAGGTAAATGGTAATTTGCCGACATCTGCTCCTGTCCATATGTCCCCTTCCTTCTTCCAACCCCGTCCCACCACTTGTTCTCCCCTCATGAAATCACCCCATTTCACTAGACTATTTTCCCCTACAACTATAAAAATACCTTCCCTCTTCATCTTTTTGAATTATTTCACTAGTTCTTGGTACCATATCTCCTGCCAGTTGCTTGCACAAATGTCGTTCAAGCGCTCAACCATCCCATGACCTCCTCTCGACATGGATTTCAACCTCCTCCATAGTCATGAGGTAACCGTATACCATTTACCACCCGTAATTTTTGATATTATTATAAAATTGAAGAAGGCATCCCCCAGATCCCGAAAACTAGTGAACCCAAACCCGCTGGCCACCTCAACCCCCTTATGAAGACATAAGCCTAAATTGTGGAACTTTTTTGTGCCTATCACCTTGTTGAACTCGATTTTTACCTTTTTGGAAGCCATGTGAGGGGGGAAGACCCCTTTCGGGTAGTGGACCCATGTTTTTACTACCAAATCACTCCCTCCATGCATTACTTCCCCGAATTCATCTTTTGGCTGCCTGCAACCTACATTGAGAGGAAAAATTACTTTGTTTATTCCTTTGGGGTCACAATAATTGAATTTACCTTGAAATTGATTCGAAAATCCTTGGTTTATCCCTCTTCTCCTAACCCTAAAAAATTCACTGATGTCAGCCTAGTCTATCACCACTCTACCCTCCTAGTAAATGAACAACAATATTTCCTACAGATTGTCTCGACCCTTGGCCTACAATATCTACATGTGGATAATATTTTTCCCACCACCCTCTTTGCAGAACCCATCCAACCAATTATGTCTCTCAATTATCATCTGGTGGGGGAGGAGAATTCTAATATAGCCAAGAAAGCCACCTTAATGTTTTTAAACCGAATGATGCATCCTGGCCATATATTTTATATCCCAGCTTGCTTATCGAAGGCAATAAGATTACAGTTGCACCACTTCTCCACCACATCCTATTTCAAATATTATTCACTAATTTTCTATTTGTTTGTATACACTCATGTCGAGGAGTACGAGTGCCTTGGCATTATCTTGGTTGCTGGAAACAAATAGAGAAACGATGTGTTCGATTAGGATGTTTCTATTCAGAAGAGGACAAAATATGATGTTTATTCACATTTTAGTTCAACTCATATGGCCATTGTTTATAAGATCATCCATGGTGTTTCTCCCCCCCATATTTACCCCCCAATAGAAAAATCTCCTCTAGCTTAGAAAAGACATTAAGGTACGGGACTGGTACCTATTTGATGATCACACAAAATTTAGAATTTATGTGTGTGAGATTTCCCCTTATCACCTACCTGAATTCATGCACATGATAATATTTTCTCTGGAATTCATTAGGCAGAGCCTCACCGTAGAGTAGATCCATTTTGTCCCTGCAAATAAGGGACATATGTATAAATTGGGGAGGCCTATGGGGAATTTTGTTTTTAATTCCTGGTAGTCCTTCATGGAATTTGAAGCTCTACTCAAAGAGATGAATTTTTACCTAGGAGATTTTTTGCACTATTAACCTCATGTTTTCATTTCCCAAAGGAGACAAAAGATAAAAGATACAACTTATATACATGAGTATAGAACCAAATTTCAATGGAAAGATAAATTTGATTCATGGCCTATGGATACAAAAATGGATATTAAGACTCTAGTAGCTAAGGACAAAGTGAAAAATAGGACCATGGACTAGGCTGCAGACACAGAGATGGAAGATATACACTCAAGTAAAAGGGAAAAACCCAAGAAATAGAAGAAGAAGAGCTAGAAAATATGTTATTGGAGACAAGGCCAAATGAACCAGGTTTTCATGTGCCATTGGAAGGTTCATCACAATCTAATACCTCATCCTCTTTATAGGTAACTATCTTAGGTGAAAAATTTAGTGCAATAATTACTAGATCAAGCTGTTATACTGTAAAGGCCATTGAAGAAAGAAATAAGAAGGTGAGAGAGGAGATGTAGTATCAAATGGCATCTCAACCAGTTCCATACTGAAAAATACTGATGGTTGCAATGGATTTAGAAAGAAATCAAATGTATTTTTCATTACAACATTCACTGGCACAGTCCTTTCCTTCAGGCTCTCAGTTCAAAGCCCTGGATGTTTCATTGGATTTAGAAAGTGTTCCCTTGCTAGAAAATATAAATGTTACATAGTGAGATCAATAATAATTCCATGACTATATTCAAGGTAGAAAAAATGTTGGAAAAGGATGAAACTAGGTTGAAGCAATAGATATGAAACTCCATGGATCTCCACATGCAGAATGAGAGCTTCAAGGAGTTGGTCATGAAGCTAGGTGTCAACTTGGAGGATAATTCAAATTTTGAAGCTATCCTTAAGAGATATTATATAGAAATCCAGGAGTTAAGGAATAAGTTGAATATGCCAGGCATTGAACATGTTCATTCTAAAGATCTTGCACATGTGAAGGAAGAAATCGATATCCTAGCGAAAGAGCTTATTGATAGAAATAATAAGATAATAGCTCTTAAGTAGTAGACAGCTGAACTGCAAATGAAAATAGACTCACACATATGTGTGGTGATCATCCTTGAGGATTTCCAAAACCAAAATCGACATCTCACTAAGACCCTTATTGAACTCCAAATTTCATAAGGGGAACTTAAAAATGTACAAAAATATTTGGATGCTACCCAAAAAATCCTAGCACAGAAAAAGAAACAAATAGAGGATGCAAGGAAAAATGCAGATATCCTTAGAAAGAATCTACAAGTAGAAAACCAGGAGGTTTCTAAGCTGAAGGGAAAGTTGAAAGGGAACATGTATATACTACAAGCTAAATAGTTCGTCTGGGATGATATCATTGAAGATATGTGAAAAAACTAGGAGTTAATAACATTGATGAATGAGAAAAAAAAAATGATCAAAGATTATGAATATTATATCTTAGCACCTAAAGAGGATGGAGAAAAGAACACCCAAATTGCCAAATTGCCAAAATATTTGAATGAAAGGAAACTCATTGAACTGGGGGCTATAGATGTAGTAGAAAATGTGAGTGCTATTATGGAGATTTCTAAGGTTGTAAAGGAGGAAGATAGAGTCAAGGTTGAGGAGTGCATCGAGGTAGTATTAAATAATGTTGATGCTTTCAACACTCAGTTTGGAAGGATTGTGAGGGAGGGGTTTCCTAGCTATTGGGACTTTGTGGGAGAGCTAATTCAATGAGAAAAATACATCCAAAGACTAGTAGAAGGCAAGAGAAAAGTAGAATCTTACAATGAGAAGACTTCTACTCTAAAGGGAAAGAATGTGGTGAACTATCTGAAGAAGGACTTCTAACTACTGGAGATGGTGAAAAATATGTTTCATTCCAAACTAGATTAGTAAGGCCTAACAAGTCTTAAAATTGCATATCAGTTGTTCTTCGAGGCCCCTCAGCCATCTCCAATGTTGCGGCATAGATAAGAGTAGTTTGTCAATTCTCCTATGCTCTAGATCATCGAGCCCTCAATGCAACCTCCACCTCCTACCCATCATTACAAAAGATGTTGATGATTGTGTCGACTGCAACACTTGATTTTATATTTAATGTAAATATTTTTTATTTTATTTCATTCAATTAGAATTTGGTTCGAAAATCTATGCTACAGAGCACGCTATATTTTTGTATGATTATAAATTGTCATGAAATCAAGAAGGAATATATTTGTAATGGGTTCTTCCCTCTAAGGCCCCTATAATATTTTTTTTAATACTGAACCAATGGTTCAAAACTTTTGAGTTCGTTTTTTTCCAAAAGATAAGTGTTGTATATTGTTGATGAAATGTATGCTTTATGGAAGATTAATAAAAATATTTTGGAAATTTTGACTCATTTGAATGTGTAGAATGTATTATTTATATGGTTGTTTCCGTATATGTTGAATGTTCTTCTCATATTTCATATAATATTACCTTCTGGATGTGTTTTCCTGAATTTATGCATTCATCTGAGTCAAATAATGATGAAGGATGCATGTATTGATATAAAAACAAGATCCTTAAAATGCGCTCCATGTATCTTTTCATTCCATAAATATTCATGTCTTTTCATTTCATTTTGAATTTTGATGGGTCAAATTCTTAGAGCTAAGCCCAGTGTATCGATTTTATCTCCTCCAAAAGTATTCTATGAAATATACTATAATGACTAATAAGCTACAAGGTAATGTGATGTTGGATAGTGTAGATCTAATATTAATACTTCTCCAAGTAATTATTTACATCATATTGCTACTCTCCTCTTAAGGAAGGTTTTGAATAAACTTTCATCTAAAATATATTGAATATTGAGTGTGTTATGAATTTCCATCTAACATTAACAAAATCATCAAGATGTCGTAGCCACTGGTCTCCCTCTAACCCAGGGGTTTTCTCTACGAACTACAACAAGATCTCCACGTCTGGGTCAGGCCATTTATCTAGGTTAGGTTCAAAGTCGGATGGGACCCATGCCCAATGTGGCATATTGCATGGTTAATAGGCTGATGTGGTGCTACCATGGAATGATAAGCAACACCTAAAATCTACTGTTTGGTTGGTCCAATTGGGCCAAATATGAGTGAAATGTGGCAGTATTAGAGGAAGCCACGTGGAGGGTATGACGTCATCATGACGTGGCACGATTTCATTCCAATAAGAAGGTTGGGGCCTGGGCTAGAAGATTTTGGAGGAAGGATTTATATGGCTAGGAATCGGGACAAAAGGTTGGGTCCCTGGGTACTGGCGATGATAAATGGTCGTGATGGATCGATAATTGGATGGCCAATATGAAATGCACCTCCCCCCCACCATGTTATGTCAATAGGGAGGAGGGGGGTTGTAGTTAAATTATTCTATTGGATTTGCACGAGACACAAAGGTTGTTACGTGTAGAGAGTGGAAATGCACTCTAGAAGTAGGAACGTGAACCCCCTTGTGACATGAAAGAGGGGGGGGTATGTATTTGTTGTCAGTCATCAATCTTTCTGAGGGCCAATATCGATCTGTTAGAAAAGGTGGAAGCCTAATTCAGGAATAATGATTGGGGGTCTGCATTGCATCCCAATTGTTGGTTGTAAATGATTCTTCCACTATTGGATGAGAGGGGGCTCACAAAGGCTCCAGGGTGAAAATGTGAAGTTGGGTTACACTTTTTGCATTTTTTTAGAAAAAAATATCATTTTTAGAAGTTCTTCACTTCTACAAGGCAAAACAATTTTTCTATTTAGAATTTGATTTTACGATAAAAATAAAAATTGTGAGAAATTTTATTATGTTTCTATTATTTATTTTTTGGAATTTGTTTATTCACATTTGAGATGTCAGCTTAATAATTCTTTGAGTGTGTGTTCTTTGACAATCAAGGGATTCATAAAGAGTTAGGTTGAGAAGTGTTGGTGTATTATTTGAAAACTTGGTGTTTTTGAGAAAAAAATTGTGTTACAACAATCTAGATAGATTCTACTTCGGTATCATTATATTTATGAAACAAGCTGATGCATATCATAATTACTAGAATTTTTTGAACTGTATGAAAAAGCTAAATATTTTGAATATGTTTCAGTCTGCGTCAAGTTTCTCATCATATTAATTATAAAAAAAAAAACTATCCATTACAGACGACGGACCAATGTAATGCACCATAAATTTTTCAAATTTTTTTACAGTGTATTTTAGGAGATAAAATATTTTGATATCACTGAATCACAATGACCTTCAGAAAATTTTTCACCTAAAATTAATTAAAATTAGTAAATATCTATGGAATTAAATAAAATTTATATCTTCTGAAAGTAGCTTGAATTCTGTAAATGCTAGTCTTACTTCCAATAATTAATTCATAAAATTTGATGGAGTTTAACCATTCCAAAGTTGAAGAAATGTGTTCAGAGTCGAGCTGCAATGTAGTTGTAGGCGTTTTAGTTCAACTGAACTTTTGTAGCAGTTCGGAAGAAATTTTTAGGCTGCTCTGTCTTATTAGTTTTAACGACAAACAAATTTTGGCCGAACTTTTGATAAAAGTTCAGTCAACATTTTTATCACAAATTCCGTTGGCCGGAAAAATTTCGATAAAGCCCCTCCCAAAAAGAAAAAATTCACAACTCTATAAATAACCGAAAATGGAAACATTATTTTCGCACATTTCTTCATTTGGGCTGAATTTGCAAATGAAATTTTTAGGGTTGAATTTGCAAATGAAATTTTTTTGGGTGAATTTTCAAAGGAAATTTTTTGGGCTATATTTTGAAAGGAAAATTTTTGGGTTGAATTTGCAAAGGAAATTTTTTGGGCTTAATTTTCAAAGGAATTTTTTTGGTCTAAATTTTCAAAGGTTTTTGGGCTTAATTTTCAAAGGACATTTTTTGGGGGATTTTTAAAGTGAAATTTGTTTAGAGTAAGTGTTTTGGGTTGAAGTAAATATTTTATAATGATTTTTTAAAGTGAGCTTTTGTCTAAATTTTTGAAGTGATAGTTTTTTATAGGACTTAGAAGGAAATATTTTGAGCTTCATTTTTAAAAGACATTTTTTTGGCAAAATTTTTAAAGAGAATTTTTTTTAAAGTAAGTTTTTTGGGTTGAAGTATGTCTTTTGTGCAAAATTTTTAAAGTGAGCTTTTTTGAAATTAAATCTTTTGTGATGATTTTTTGAAGTGAGTTTTTTTTGCAGGATTTTGAAGGATATTTTTTTAGATTCACAATAAATTATCATAGGAAATCACATAAATTTCAAGAGAAAATATGATCGAACAAGAAACCCTAAGGCTCATATAGAATACGGGAGATAATATTGAAAAAAAAAAGAAGAGCGCTCAAATATTCAAAGGGAAAATCAACCTCAACTAGAAGTTGAAGCAGGTATGTAAATGTAAATATTATAAATAATATTTGAAATATAACTAGTGTATTATGAAATTTAATTTATTTGATGAACTAATTGGAAAAATATTTTGCAATGTAAACACAGGGAGATATTCCTCATAACGTTGATGATGAGATAGAAAATTCCAAAAGAGAAAGTAAAAGAGATATTGAACCATTGATTGAAGATGTTAAAAATGTTGAAAGAAATTCAAGTGAAGAAATTGAATCACCAAGTATGTATATATATGTTGAATGTGTATTATTGAAATTATGAATATTTATTAATTTAAATATGTATTGAACATTTAAACTCATTTTATACATTTAATTCTCATATGTACAGATGAAATAAATATCGATGATGAGATATTAGAAAATGTCGATATTCTCACATATGGAGATAAAAATGTTGACCATGTTATATGATATCATGTTAAACACATTATTGATATGTTCTTCAAAGATGAAAATGTGGCAGTTCAAGCCCAAATTTTGAGAAGTCTCTTAATATCAAAGAAATTAAAAGAAGCTACGACTCTACTGAGTATTCAAAAAAAATATATATATAAACAAATGAAGGAAAATGTGATACAAAATATAAATAGTGATCTAAAATCAATCGGAAGATCTAGAAAGAAAAGTTATTTAGATGCACACAGAGAAATACAAATGGGAGTGATTTCATCAAGTACTAAATAGATTCACTTGGTAAAATCTATGGCACAAGCATTAGGGACCTCAGGGAAAACATTGCACAAACATCAGAAATTTTGATTGCAAATATATGTAAATTATGAACTCGCTTCTTGGACAGTTATTTCTAAGCAACCATACAAATATATACTTGGAGAAGATGTTAAAAAAATAATGTATGAATATTGGATGAAAAATTTATGTGTTTCACCAAAAGCAAGGGATGTGATGCGATGAAGAATAAAACGAAATCAATACGAAGAACATGCAAAACATATTTTAGACACCACTCAGATAGAGTTTTTCAACAAGTTCATAGAAGAGAATCGTGAAATTAATGTCTCAATCAATGCTTTTGTGCAAATAAACCATGGTATACTAAACATATCACTATACGCAACACTTTTTGTTGTCGTTA
Source organism: Pinus albicaulis (assembly GCA_034641835.2). Taxonomy (NCBI): domain Eukaryota; kingdom Viridiplantae; phylum Streptophyta; class Pinopsida; order Pinales; family Pinaceae; genus Pinus; species Pinus albicaulis. The sequence goes on along the minus strand of CM076571.1, from coordinate 964,920,177 downwards.
TCATGTGGAATTTTAATTATATTATGACACAATCATTAATTTTGGTAAAATTTTTGGAAAAATTCACCTCCTCCCACTATCCATGATTTCATTTCCCAAATTCTATGTGCAAGAGAAATCCATGAATTATTTTAGCAAAAGAAATGTGTTGGTGGTAAAAAAATGTGATCATTGTGGAAAGTTGACTTTATTTCACAACAAATATCCTATTGATATAAATGTTCGATTATTGTCCAACATAAAAGTGAAATGGAGGAGATATGAATATATTCATACATCGATTGGTTCAAGTAGTACTACAAATGCTAAAAGGATTGATTTACAAGAACAATAAATTTTTTTATAGAGTTTCTGAGAAAATTTGAGGAAGAAATCTATAAATACAAGAAGCATTCCCATAGAGCTCAATGGAAAGACTTGCAATTCAAAAAATCCCGTGAATTTTTTCCATTAGGGACCATTTTGTTAGTAGTTAATTTTGCAGAGAGAATTACACTTTGTTCCACAAAATAAAATACAGAGTGAATACTATCATTATGACCAACTCTCTATGCTTTTCCATATTCTATATAGACACATTGAACAAAATGTTGATCATATAGAAAGCGCTAGTGAAAATGGACATTTTATTAAATAATATCACTTTTATATTAGTGATGATCGTACACATGATACACATATTGTACAACATTGTTTTGATATGATTTATGGCTCACTGAAAGGTCGTGGAATAAAATTCAATGAACATTGGATATGGTCAGATGGATGCACAGGTCAATTCAAATCTTCACGATTATTATTTTGGTTTTGTCGCCTTCATATGAAAAACTACATTAAACATTGTTTGAATTTCTTTGAGACTCGTCATGGAAAAGGAGAGCATTCTGGTGTAGGGTCATGTATAAAATGAGCACTTCAAAGATATCAAATGGACCACTCTACAAACCTATTTATCTTAGCTAAATGAGTTGTTCAACGGTGCATTGCTGCACTATGCCTTGAGACTAACCTGTCAAGGGAAGTACGAAGGTACATGTACATATATACAAATTAAATTGCATATATATATATATATATATATATATATATATAATATGCATTATCTAATTTTTATTATTTTTCTAATTTTAAACATTATTTATCACAATGATTATCTTTGATTGTATTTTAAATAAAATATTTATATTATTGTTTGAATTTTCCATATAGATTTTTTTGTCATATTGGAGCCCAAGATGGAGATAAATTGATTGTAAATGACGTTGAAACAATAAAAGGGACTCGAAAATTCCATTCAATTTAAACAAAGGAGTACCAAAATGTGTTTTCATTTGATGAAAGAAAATATTCTTGTTTTTTTCATGTTTGCATAGACGACACATAATCCAATGATGTTTGTGAAATAAATATGTATGTAAAATATTGGCAACATATAGAACTAAATAAAAAGGAGAAAATGTCTGTTGCAAATTTTGAAGAGATGCAATCAGAGGAGACTATAGTATCACCTAAAAGTGATCGAGTTTTTGATCTTTTTAGAGAAGGTAACATTTCAATTACTTTCAAATTATAGAGATGTAGAAATAGATAATAAAATCAAGTACACAAGTTAATTTTAAATTTATTTTTTCATGTTAATTATGATCTATATTTATGTACTTGTTTTACTGTGCATGAGATGTTTTTGAAGTAGTTGCACCTGCTAACAATGTAGAAAATGTCAAGTATTATTTGATACGTTGCACTGAACGAAAGATGAAATTATTGGAAAACTATGATGATAACGGGTTTATATATGACAGAGGGTCTATTATATTAAAATGTTATTTTTTCCAGCAAACTCATCAAAGTCAGAATATTGTTTACTTTCAAGACTATGAACTTGATGTCATAAGTTTTTTTTTTTTGTAAGTTAGGTGGTGCCTTTCTATTTTCTATTTATAATTGTAGGACAGGCTACATTATACTATACATACGATGGCCTCAACCTGCTCGTAGGAAACCAGGTCTGTTGGCCATCTAAGTGCTTTGAACGCTTGCCAAAATTGAAATTGTCTCTTTATCCTATACATCGCATTAACTAGCTGTCCTACTACTTCACCATGTTCAAGCATATAACATAAAAAAAGTTCACATACTTCCAAAAAAACCATAAAACAAGAACCTATAAAAACTAGCCATCTGAAGATGAAATCGGGGCTGGATCCTTGGCATGAGATCCAGGCATGTCTACCTGTTGCATCTGCTAAAGAAACTTCTCCATACGTTCCATCCTATCGTCCATTCTCTGAATGCGATTAGTTGCTTGATATTGGGTGATTTTGATATGTTGCAGGTGGTTTTCAATATTCTCCAACAGGTCTTTAAGGAACTGTTATGTCTTTGGCTGCACTTTAAACTCTGGAAGATGTGCACTTTGTATTGCTTTAGCTAGGAGGCATTTCACTAACCAGTATGTATGAATGGTTTGGTTGAATAAAGTGAGGTGGCCTCGGGTGTTACCAGGGTCCTGAATGAAATCTAGAATGTCAGCTTCAGCTTCGTTGTCTTCAGGGTCTATCTGCAGATCTCTTTCCCAGCCACGAATTTGATTTCGGGTTGGAGAGGAATTGCCCAGAATGTAGTTTACTACGAGATTTTCCAAATGCTCCTGGTTTGTTTTTCTTCCTCGTTTCTTTGACACCTGTTCCTGCTGTATCTGTTGCTTCCCCTTGGCTGTTTCAGAATGCAGACCGCGTTTCCCCATGATGCCTTGGTTCCTATTCAGGAGAACATACATACAAATAATAACCAAAGTAATAACCAGAGTACAGATGACCCCTCTGTTTTCATTAATTCCATTTTTAAAGTTCAACTGAGAGAAATTCCTAGACTGAGTGTTAGAATTTAACTGAATGATTCTATCCTTAGATCCATAATCGAAAGGATTTATTTTCCGCCAGAGAGCCTTGCACACATGTGTTTCAAACATCGAAACAGAGCATGGACAGAACAGAGAGTAAGAAGCACAGACAATGTGGACCACTAACTTTAGGTTGGTGGTATGCCAGAGAACAGGCGTATTGGTTGCATGAAGACAGGGAAGAGCGCGACTGTAGGTAAGTGTGGAAGGAAGAGAGGATGCAGTGGACGCGGAGATTAAAACCAAACAAAACCCAGGACTATGCCGACCCATTTTAAGATGAAGAACACACCAAGTGATGGCATTTTCAAGGCTGCTATAGAGATTGAAATGTACACGAGGGTTCGAAAACCAAGGATAGAACCAACCCATTATAGCTTGAAGCCTCCTCACCCACAAAGCTTCCCGTAAACTATGCTGATAAGAAGGTATGGTAATACTAATGCAGAGGTTGAAATCTAAACAAAGGCCCCGAAAACAGAGAAGGAGCAGACCTATTATAACATAACGACGCTTCTGAAAGAAAGCTTCTGGTAAACTGTGACTAGTTTTGGGTATAGCATTACTGATACAGAGACATAAAAATAAACAAGGGTCCCGGAAACAGGGATGCACAGGGTTTTTCAGAGGAATAAGAACCCAAAACAACCCAACTGGAATCCAAACATTCCGACAGTAATCCAGCCTGGTTTTACTATGAATTATATGATTCATGGAGATGAGGATGGAGGCTGATACATACCAAACAGTAGTTGCGAAATTGACAGAATGAGCACGCCTCCTATTCGTCTCCCAAGCTCTTGCATGCAGCAAGCTTTGCATGAGCGTTTTGGGTGAGGGAGGGCGAAAACATACCTTAAACATACCTTCCGTCTCGGGCGCTGACAGGCTATCATGACAAGATCTCTGCATCATTAAACCAACACAAGTGAACACCTTAACGATTGATCGAGCTTGGCGGTGCATCATCATAGTTATTAATTCTCGGAAGGGTGGCGTGCCGTCAAACTGCCACTGATTGTCCTGTTTGCCAGCTGTTCACCCCGATCGGGGGGTTGGAGGTCTTTGTTCACAATCAGTTGGAGAGAGTGTAGCTCAACATCCCAAATTTCTTGGTTAGGACGAGCGTCAATGGAGCGCTCTGTATTTTGACATCCCCAATTAGCCAAGTAATCTGCTGCAGCATTTCCTTTTCTTTTGATGTGGCTGGGGATTAAATACTGAATCTGCTTGAGCAATTGACTTACCTCTTCAATAAGTGCTGCTGTCCTCCAGCTTTGGGTTATTTTCTCCCAAGGTGTGCCTTGTTGAAGTTTCTGAATAACTCTAGTTACCATGGCTGAATCTCCTTCAACAATAATTCTGTGATAGTTTTCTCTGATAGCTATAAGGATGCCTTGCTTTACCACCATAATCTCTTCTTCATTGTTTGTGGCATGGCCTAAATCAACTGCATAGAATCGGCAAACCGTTCCTTGGGAGTTACGGAAAATCCCACCTGCTCCAGCTTGACTCGGGTAACCTTTGGATGCTCCATCATAATTAAGTTTGATAAAACCTGGTTGAGGAGGTGACCAGTGTTCCTCTATAGTTTTTTCCGGGGGCTTATATTTCCAGAGTCCTTTATAAAGCATCTGAGGTTTTAGGTTGAGTTGTTCTAAAATACGAGATTCTATTCCCACCGTTTTCCAGTCCTCATCTGACCATCTTTCCACAAGGATTGTTTCACGGATGTTTTCAATAGAACGATGCCAGATGTGCTGCACTGGTTGGGCTGTATCTTGGAAGATATGATGGTTCCTTTCTTTCCAAATGTTCCAGAGGAGGAAACCTAATGAGAGTGTCCATGCTCTATTAATTACTTGACAGTGATAACGTCCTTTCCTCCAGTTAGTAATAGTTTCAACAATACTATCATTGTTTTTGTCCGTTTGGTGGAACAGAAGCTCCAAGTTTCTCCAGATTGGCTGTACCAAAGGACAAGTATTGAGAAGATGTTCAGTGGTTTCATTATCCGCATGGCAAAGCACACAATAAGACGGTCCTATCATACCCCTTTTCTGAAGGTTCTCCCAAGTGAGGATCCTACGATGGCTTAAAAGCCACAAGAAGTATTCTACTTTAGGCCATTGTTTTAGTGCCCAAATCTTTTTCCACAGCAGACGAGCAATATGCTGAAGTTGTTGGGAGTGGATGTAGTAGCCCTCTTTAATTGTAAACTGTCCTTTTGTTGTGTATCCCCATCTCAATATATCTGGCCCTGCAACTCGTCTAAGTTTCCGTGTTTTCAGTTCTTTGGTGAAATTGTCCCATTGTTGTGTAGCTGGGGCTGCCTCCCATCCATTTTTATCTTTCCACTTTCTCCAGACATCATTATTATTTAGACACCAATAATGTTTTACTAAATGATGGGTTGGTGTGTTTGTGTATAAGAAGATTTCTCCCAAATCTAAGCAAGTAAACAATTTTTCTCTTTGTTTCCATGAGTCCTCCCAAAAAAGGGTTTTACCTCCTTCTCTTATCTCCCAAAAGCTATGCAATCTGATTAAATGCCTATTTGTAGTAGCCAAATTCCAGATTAAAGAGCCTTTTGGGACTATGTCTATCTTCAATCTGCCAGAGATTGTGCGTGGCATAACATATTTTGTTTGCCAGATGTTCTTCCATAGATCCGGCCCTCCCAGTAGCCAGCGCCACCATAACTTAGCTCCGAGCACATTATTCAAAATGAAAGGGTCTCTAAGGCTAAGCCCTCCCACTATCTTTAGTTGAAGTAGTTTATCCCACGATACCAGAGCCCATTTCCTTTTGTCTTGTGCTCCCTGCCATAAAAATTTGTTGAACATTGAGACCAATGCAGAGCAAATGCCTTTCGGACATGCTCTGCCAGATAGTTGGTATACTGGTAAGGCTTGAAGGACCGATTTCAGCATAATTAGGCGCCCAGGTGCATTCAGGGCTCTGAATGCCCAATTCTGTATTCTTTTCTCCACTCTTGTAAGAATGTCTTGCCAATCTTCTTGTCTAATGGGACCTGAATTTAGATACATTCCCAAATATTTCATAGGCAGAGATCCCTTACAGAATCGTAGGGTTCTTGTTAAGAAATTTTGAACTGCAACATTACAATTAAAGAAATAAACATTCGATTTATCATTGTTGATTTCTATACCTGACGCATCCATGAAGATTTCCAGGATTCTGAGGATCGCTTTGCATTCTTTTAACGTTTCCATGCAGAAGAGCAGGAAATCATCGACGAATTGCTGATGGGTTAGAGGCAGGTGAGGCCCCCACAATTTTAGTCCCTGGATCTTTCTTTCAGCTAAATGAGCTTTAATAATTCTTCCCAAACCTTCTGCTGCAATTATAAACAAGAATGGAGATAGGGGGTCTCCTTGCCTAAGGCCTCTTGTTATGTTGAATGGAGCAGAGGGACTACCATTCAAGAGAATTGAAAAATGTGGCGTAGATATAAAAGACTTGACCCATTGGAGCCATCTGTCATCAAATCCAAAAGCACGCATTACTTCTATAAGATACTGCCAACTGATCCGATCATATGCCTTAGACAAATCCAGTTTTATTAACAATCCTTTCTGTTTGTATTTCGTGAGAGAATGTATGGCTTCTTGAGCAACCACTATTCCATCAAGGATTTGTCTGCCTTTCACAAAGCCTGTCTGTTCTGGAGAAATTATAGTAGGAAGCAAAGGTTTTAAGCGATTGACCATGATTGTGGATAGAATTTTATAAATTACATTACACAGTGCTATCGGTCTAAAGCCCACTGGAGTATCTGCATCCTTGCTTTTTGGGATAAGCGTAATAAAAGTTGCATTCAAGGCTGGATAAACATTCTTATTCCTACGGGATTCTTCAACCACTTCTTGAATATTAGGTCCCATAAAAGGCCAGGCTGCTTTAAAGAATTCACTTGTAAAGCCATCTGGTCTGGGGGCTTTGTTCTTGGGGAGATGCAGGACCACCTCTTCAACCTCCTGAAGAGTGACTTCTCGTAGCAAGGCCAAATTGTGCTCTCTTGTAATCAGCTGGGGAATGTGCTGAGTTATTTTTTGTATATCTGTAAGCCTATTCGGGATAGGCTCCGTTAGGAGGTCTTTGAAGTGAGTCTTCAATTCCTGCTCCATTTCTTCATGATTAAATAGACGTTCTCCATTTTTTGCTTTAAGTGAAAAGATTCTGTTGTGCTGGCGGTGTTGCATCATAGCTTTATGGAAGAATTTAGTATTACGATCCCCTTCTTTCAGCCAATTGATCCAGGATTTTTGCTTCCATAGGATCTCTTCTTGTTTCCTTCTCTCTTCTTGTTCACTGACAATGCGCCCTTCCTCCAGAGCCAAGTCCTCTGTTCTGCCATGAAGAATGATTGATTGCTGAATTTCTTTCATTTTCTCTTTAAGGCGTATTTGGTTTTGATGTATGTTTCCAAATTCTTCAATGTTCCAGCGTTTTATTTCTGATTTTACCTGTTTCAATCTTAGCTGAAAGGAATGCATTTTGTTGTGTCCCCTGACTGTATTTGAATGCCACCAGTTTTTAACTTTTTCCATGAAGGCAGGATCTCTTAACCAAACAGCTCAAAATGAAAAGGGCGGTTCGGGCATTTTTCTTTGACATCTATCTCCAGTCTAATCGGCCAGTGGTCAGAACCTAGAGTTGGGAGAATAGTAGCTTCATAGTAAATATCCAATGTCACTAGATCTTCTGAAGCTAAAAATCAATCTAGTCTGGAAGCAACCTGATGGCGCTCTCCCCTGCGATTATTCTAGGTATACTATCCATTAACTGTGGGGATGTCTACTAAACGTAAATCATTTAGTAATTCCCGGAAGAGAGCCATTTCTGGATCTTCCCTTCTTATCCCTCCTTTCTTTTCCGAGAGATTCAATATCATATTGAAATCCCCCCCTAGTAGCCAATGCCTCTCAGTATGCATTGTACTCAAGGTTCGAATGCTTTGAAGAAAATCTGGTCTCTCTCCTGGAATGGGAGGGCCATACACCGTTGAAATTAGAACTCTGGTCTCAGAGCCTATCTACCGAAATGTAGCCGATAAAATTCGGGGGCAGCCTATCCATCCTTCTGCACTGACCTCTGCTGCGTTCCATAAGACAGCGATGCCTCCAGAGGTGCCCTCCGAATCGATTGCCATAACTTCATACTGTAGTTTTAGGGATTGCATTATTAACTGCAGTTTCTGTCCCGAAACTTTAGTTTCTTGTAATAACATGACCTGAGGTTTCTTTGCTTGCAATTTCTCTTTCAGATGTCTCTGTTTACCCTTGCTGTTTAGACCTCTGATGTTCCAAGAGAGTACTTTCATTATAAATTCTTGGGTAGTTGTTGGAATACCGTTGTTAACGGTACTATCTTGCCCGTGTTGATCAGCATTTCTCCAACTAACTGTATTGATTCCTGCAAGGTTGGTCTTCCTCTCTTTTTTGCTGGCTTTGGAGGGGGAGTCGCCTTTTCACCTGGTGTTTGTTCTTGGGATTCTTTCTTAGCCTGTTCTGAAAGGTAATGCTCAAAAGTTTCCTTATACAATTTATTTTCCTCGGCTGGTATGAAGCGGTCATCAAGATTTCGCCATTCAAACAAAAGGCACTTCAACAGTTTCTCTTCTGCACTTAGCTCTTCTTTGGATTGTTCTACCTCCATTTGGGTGAGGTCTTGCACCGGGGACTCTTCAGATGCTTCCGCTTCCGAACCTGCTTTCCGCTTCGAAGATTGATTTTTCTGTATGGTCTCCATTTGTCTAGCCATCTTTTCCTCCATTGCAATTTCTTGGACTACCGGATCTCCTTCTTCCTGTAAGACCTCATACCTGTTCTCCATTGATACTGAGCCAGGGGTTTTATGCTTTGTTGTCGGCCCTGGGCGAGGGTTTACTAGACGCGTTTGGTGTTTTTTATTGGAGACCATAACAAACCCTTCCTCATCTTGGCGAGGTAGTTTCTCAGGGGTATTAACATTGGAAGGTTGTTGCAGAGGGCCATTTAAAGGACAAGATTTGTACAAATTCCCATATTCATGGCAACGTCTACAGCGAAATGGGATATGTTCGTAATCTAGAAGTTTTTTCCAGACTTTACCTTCATATTCCAATTCGATCATTTCTGGTAAGGGTTCAGAGATATTCATGTACACACAAACTCTTGCAAAGGATGTATATCTGCCACGCGCAGTGGACTCTGCAATTTTAACAAAAGAACCTAAAGAATTTCCTATTCCCTCCAAAATTTCTGGGTCCCAAAAATCCATGGGAAGCCCAAAAAGTCGAACCTAGACGGGAGCAGCCAGAAATTGCTCCTGTTCAGGGTTATAACATTCCTCCCATTGTCAGAGGAAAAGCCCTGCATTTCTGTAAAAATAGGGCCCTCCATCAAAAATGCGTTCTTTATCATCTAAATTTGAAAAAATAACTGTAAAAAAACCCTTCGCCCCTAATTTCAGATCAATGTGACCTTTGGGCTGCCATTTTGTTTGAATCCATTTTAGTAATTCCTTTTCGGAGGGCCAAATACTAATGAACTTATAGATTAGAGCATGGTTCTTCATGTATCCACGGTACTCGTCCAATTTCTTCTCCGGGATGACAAATCTTGGTTTTTTAACTACTCTTGGTAAACAGTTTCCTTTCATCTTCGCCTGCCATGCTGCTCCCAGTACTGGGGCTGTCTGTTGTTGGATTGAATCTGCATGAGATGGTCGTTGAGAGTGGTCGCCTCTCATGATGTTACGGTAGGAGGGGGGCGTCCCTCCTCCGGATGAGGCCTCCATGGTGAGGCCAGTCCGCTGTGGCTGCCTATACTCGATCTCCCGAAATTAGCAGGAGCTTCTTCGGCTTCAAACCCTAGTGCTCTGCATTCGCTTCAAACCCTATTGCTCTGCATTCGCTTCAAACCCTAGTCACTTGGTGTATGTAGCTTGCATAAAGTTGAAAGAAGTTCAATCAAAGAAAAAACAAGAAGTTAAGAAATGGAAAATGTCAAAAGGTGACCATGAATGGATTATTGAGGATGACATTCCATTACAATTTTTTTGATTCAACTGCGCAACAATTTCTTCTCCTTGGATTTATGTTTGAGAACTTACAGAACACAAGTACAAATTGTTAGCATTTTTTTGTGCATTCTTAAGTTGTACATTCTTATATGTATATTTTATGTTATGTAAAATTTCATGGAGGATTTTTTTATATTGATACACTACAAGAAAAAAGCACAATGGTGAGGGTCATGCTTGTGACAGACCTTTAAGGTCCATCACTAATGTCACATATGGTGACGGTCATTAGAAAACCGTCACTGTAAGTGTATATAGTGATGGTCCTTTCTGGTCCGTCACCAAAGACATTTTCAATGACACTTTTGGTGAGGGTCGTTAAAGGCCCATCACTAATTCTCTCTTTGGTGACACTTCTAGTGATGAACTTTTAATGACCCTCACTAATGCTCTTTTTGTTACTTTTGGTGACGGTCAAAAAATGTTTGTCATCATTGATCACTAAAAACCGTCATTGTAAGTGTATATAGTGATGGTCCTTTATGGTCCGTCACCAAAGACATGTCACTTTTGGTGAAGGTCGTTAAAGGCCCATCACTAATTCTCTCTTTCATGACACTTCTAGTGACGAACTTTTAATGACCCTTACCAATGCTCTTTTTGTTACTTTTGGTGACGATCAAAAAATTTCCGTCATCATTGATCAGTCCAATGATTTTTTGATGATGCTATGTGCCTGTTAATATATTTTTTGTCAAAAGATAAGGATTTAATACCATTATTGTGGAGCATTTTTTATAATATGTCCAAGGCCATAGTGGTTAGGGTCAGTCAATTTTTAAGAAGAAATAAGTGTATATCATTTCCCTCAAGTAATGACTAGCCGAATAGAGATCTCCTATGAGTCAACACATGATTCATATCTATTAAGTTAATTATCTAGCAAATTCCATTTAGATAAAGTTCCACTATTGTGTGTAGGTTCAAAAGAATGTTGCATACCTTAATGGTCAGTTTGTGCTAGGAAGTAGGATGGCATATTGTTGGTTCTCTTCTGGTAGATCAAGCTTAAGAAAGGTTTCTCATGAGAATCTGGGCATGTGATTTCAACGGTGTCTTTGTGTGAATGTCGTATCAAATTCTGAAATGTTGAAATTTGCAACAAGAAACAGTGAGATTGGAAGCCAGAAAGGACAAAAAAAATGCACCCACACTGGTGAGGAATTTTGATGCACCAGGAGTGAGGAACGTGGGGCATCTAATTTATTTTTCCCTTAAATAAATTGGACAATAAATTGTAATTTCATCTCATAACAACTTGTGTCAGTTAATTAAGTCATGATGACCGAGTTAGCTCAAGAAATTCGAGTTGAGGGTCTAATATGAGGCATCTAGAGGGATTCTAATATTTTTGGGGTCCAGTTGAAGTTTATGCATTAGTGGGGTGCAAGTGTAATTAACTCAATTAAATGAGTTAAAATCAATTTAACTAGTTCTAAGTGAGTGATTAGCTAGTGAGAGGTCCAGTGAACTAAATTAGATTTAATTCACAATGAGTGATCAATCAGATAACTGATAATCCACTATTAATAGTTGCATGCATGTCAGTTTCGAGGAATACCCATTTGAGACAAAGGTTAAAGGGAACATAACTCTTATTTGTATTCAGAGAAAATTTCCCATGTGCAATTATAAAGTCATTGGGATGCCATGATGGATTGTGCAATCAAGGAAGACTGATTTTCCTAATTAATAAGGAGTTAATTCCCTAGGAATTGCATGAGCGAGGCAGGCTGAAGTAAGGATGAGAATTGGCTAAGTACTAGATCAAGTTTGCCTAGGTCAACAGGAGACAATTGACAGAGTGTTGGAGAATCTCATGAGAGATTAAGCATTGTATTGTTTCATGATTCCTTGAATTAATACACAATAGAGATAGAGGGGTTTTGATTACTTGCTTTCCCCAAACACATCATGTTGTTGTGCGATTGATAATTTATTTCTCTTACTTATATGTGATTGTGTGATCGTGTTTTGTTTCTGTAAATTGTAGGAAGGATTCAGTATCTTGTTTTAGTAGATTACAAGATCAGATTGAATCTCGTTGGTTATATTTTCTACATGGTATCAGAGTAGGAATTTTTTGGGTGGAGAGTTTGTAGAGAATATTTGAAGATTTTTGTGTAAAATTTTCGAAAACAAATAGAATATTTGGATTCCTTCCGAAAATTTACCTCAATGGAAAAAAAATCGGTCAAATCGGAGCTCAGATGAGGGAGATATCATCTATTTAAAATCAACTCTTTTTTAGAAAATTTTTGTAACTTCCGGACAATTACACTGTGCGTGAGTCAAGAACCTATATGCACTTGAGGTATCAGATGCATGCAAAGCTTTGAGGAGAAAGGAAAAAGTTAGAGACTTGGTTGTTTAGAGGGAGCATAAATTACCTCTCAAAATGCATCCTCATGAGAAGCAGTCTTAGAAGGTTGTGGAGTAGCTGCCACAATTGGAGAAGCAGAGAGGAGACCGAGTGGAAGTGTCCACTCAAGCGGAAACCTCCATGAGGGGGAAATTTCGAGCCAGATGGGAAGAGGGAGCAGCCATACCTCAAGGTGTAAGGTGGGGTTATGTGTAGAAATAATCCCAAGATAAGAAATTTGGGCAAGGTCCATTGAGATGGCGTGTCTCATGGATCGCCATTGTCTCTTTCAGTTTTTCAGTTTCCTTAATTTTAGCACAATTTACTATTTTTGTCAGTTTTTTGGGTCTTGAATTTTCAGAGTCGTTTTGAGGCCCCAAACGATGTTCTTTGGGCATGAAAGGTTTGGAAATTTCATAGAAATCATATTAGCACTTGTAGTACTTGGAGAGATATTTCTAATGAGGTATCATGTGCATCAAATGAAGATCATATGACCAAGTTACGACCTTGGGAAGTTGGTTGCCCAACTAACCCTAACAGGGCCCATAAAATCTTGGTGTTACATCTCCTCAAGTTAGGGTTTTGGTTATTTAGGGTTTTATCTTATTTTAAATAATAAAAAGACCCTTGATCCTTATTGTAACACAGTTCAGAGGAACATAATATCAGTTGTATTTATAGAAAAGTTCCCATGTGAAATTATAAAGTCATTGGGATGCCATGATGGATTTCTCAATCAAGGAAGGTTGATTTTCCTAATCAATATGGAGATAATTCCATTGGAATTGCGTGAGCAAGGCAGGCTGAAGGAAGGCTGAGAATTGGCTAAGTACTAGACCGATTTTTCCTAGATTAGCAGGAGACAATTGGCAGAGTGCTGGAGAATCTCAAGAGAGATTAAGAATTATATTGTTTCATGATTCCTTGACTTAATACAAAATAGAGATAGAGGGTTTTGAGTAGTTTCTTCCCCGAATACATCTTGTGTTGTGCGATTGATAACTTGTTTCTCTTACTTATATGTGATTTTGCGATTGTGTTTTGTTTCCACAAATTGTAGGAAGGATTCGGTATCTTGTTTTAGTACATGATTAAAAGATTATATTGAATCTTGTTGGTTATATTTTCTACATGAAATAGAAGAGAGGTTGATACCATCTTGCCTTGTGGTGGTTAGTAGGCTGCAAGGTCTGTGATAAAGACCAACATAAATGGAGGAGGGCTTGCACTGTAATTTAGAGCCATAACAGAAGTCGACACAGGCGTAATATTGACTGATTTAACCGTAGTTTGATGGTCGACATTGAGATTTGAAGTTCATTTCAAGATTCAGTCAAAGAAATTCCCAGAATATATGGATCCATATGAGCTAGGTCGAGTCCCTTATGGAGGCAAGAGTCATGTTTTTTCTATGTGTGGATAGGGTTTGTTCTACAACAATTAGAAGTACATAAGTATAATGCCCTAGTTAGGACAGTTTCCTAGGATGTTTAGTTCATAAGGTATGACCCTAAGACTATGGAAAATTTGCATAGAAGAAGATGGGTTGTGACCCTTAGAGCGAGGTTTATTTTTGCAATAAAGACCGTAGATCTGAAAGATGGTTTGCAGATTCAATATATGTGGAGACAACAGATCCAAAGGAGGGTGGAACCTGAGCAGAAGATTGAGCATGCAGAAGAAATGTGCCATATGAAGAATGGATTGACATGCAGAGGAGTTGATTTTGGTGGAGTTTCCATAGAGTTTTAGACAAAGATCTGAAGAAACCTATAAAAAATTAGTAAATGGACTATTAGTGGCTGATTTTTTACCCTAGTTCAGTCATCTACAGATTGTTAGAAGTATGATAAGAGGAGTAGTTCATATTTGTTCATATATTGGACAACAAAGATCAAATCGTTGATACACAAGAATAGATATCTTGAGAGGACCCAAACCATTTTTAGGTGGCAGATTGAAGAGCCCTAGATGAAGACAATATTATGGGACCTAGATCAGTAAAAAGAATTGACTGTGGTTGGGTAGATCGATGGTAGGCCAAGTACAGTTGGAGGGTTGTTAGGTTACTGTCAAAGAAGAGCCCTGACTCTTGTTATGGTGAAGGAAAATAAAATTGGTAGAAGAGCAGGTGTATAGGGCCTAAGGATGTGTAGACTTTGAAGGACTAAAGTAACAGTCAAGTGGGCCAACCAACTAGCCCTAGTTCACTATATTGTAGAGGATTGATTCAGTGAGAATAAGGGAAACCTACATAGCCCTAGACTTCTCATCTTGGACTTGTAGTATGGAAAAAGTGGGCATAACAAAGAGTTGTTCACAAATGGAATTGTGAACAACTTGTTACCACTCAAACTAGTAGTGGATCTAAAATGGGTTCCTAAGAGGGGCGATTGCTAGGATAAGGGAAATGATGGAGGCTTAGCCCATTGTCACCATAGCTAAGGATCCTTTCTCTTCATGGAATTTCACTGATGGGTGGAGTCCCGGTAGTTTAGGAAGTCACTTGTAGAGTATAGGTAAATGAATAGGTGGGAAGTGACCCTCGAAACCCTTTCCCTAAGATAAAATAAAGAGTGGGACTTGCTTTCCTTTTAAGCAAGGGAATTATCTTCTAGGGAGAGAGGAGGGGGATTGAAGGGTTGAGGGAAACTAATAAGACTTATTAAGGAAGTTCTCAATCCCTAAAATCCTTTGGGAACTTGGATTCCCAAATGGTCCTTAATGAAAGGCCTTTGACACCAAATGGGACCACACAGGGCCAAGTGGACCCAACCCAGGTTCGAGGATGGAATTTGGCAACCAATGATGTTCCTATCCTGGACAAGGTGATGGGAAAGGATCAGACAAGTGTTTTTACTTCGATAGGTCAAATTGATCCTAGTAGGTTCTATCCTTGGGAACACCTATGCAAAACTTGATCCTAGATCTAGGGCTTGAGGTATCCGGAGATTCCACCGTTGAAATTGGCCCAAGTTCTAAGGAGAGTGAGGGCACCCAGCAACGCAGCTGCCTCTAGGAGATAGAAGTTTTCCTCTAGCTAGATTCCTGGAAAATTGTTTCCCTAGGTGACCTAATGGGGCTAGACATAGGGAATGTGAAAATTTCTTAATCTAAGAAACCCTATTGCAGTATCTTGATTCACTTCTCCTAATTGAATTAAGTTACAAGTTAATTTCTGAAATATTCAATAAATTAGCAAAGTAAATAGTAAATACAACTAGCAACCTACACATATAGATAAAATATTGAATAACATGCTCATAGACAAAGTGACACACGGATTTTCTGGACAAATATCCCGGGAAAAACCCCAATGTGAGAAAAACGGTGTAGCTAGCTCTGGAGGGTTTTCATTATTATGCAGAATCTAAGTACAACAATCCTGGGCACCAAAACTGGTTCACCCAATAGAGAAATAAAAATGACAGTAATACGCTGCTCTGAATCCCTCTATGTCAGCCTAACTGGCCTGCGTCGAACTCCACGCTACTCATTAAGGGCATGCATCACACCTGAAGGGCTTACACTGCACCTGCGCTACCCTAACTGGGCCTGCGTCAACCCTGCATGGCTCCTGCTACCTCTGTGCTGCCCCTGCTGGGCTCTGGCTGGACTATGTGGCTCCTGTTGCCCATGTTGCTCTAGCTGGCTGGAATGCTTAAGAAGAAAAAGCATAGGTAAGAAAGAAGGCACTGGCCAAAGGTAACATGACAGCCAAAAAAATTGAAAAAATTAAATGAAAATAGATCAATGTCCACAAATAACTGAAATAGCTCAATGGGACTATAGAGTAAAAGCTTTGACAACAACAATAAGTGCTTATAGAATCATCTAAGAGAATATAGGAGACTATTTCATGATGTTAAAATGTTTTATAATTGTTGGCATAGGAAAACTGTAGAATTTTTAGAGTAAATCTCTGCAGGTACCATTAGTTGGTGATCATCGATAATCATTTCATTTCATCAAATACCCTGATGAATGGGCCTTACAAGCTATTTGCGTAGAAAAACCCCACAGAAGCTGTGTGATGGAAAAATATTCACACTGTATTTAAGAAAACACCTACCAAATAAGGATGACATTTCAAATGGGGCAAGAAACAATAGAGAGATAGACATCGAAAAAGTTAAAATTCTAGGGCAATAGGAAAGAAACTAGGTAGTATGGTAGAAAGCACAACAAAGAAAATTATAAAAATGGAAAACCCTACAAATTAGCACCCATCCAAACATCACCACAATTTTTTCTTCAACTCTAAATCTCCAAATTCATCAAATTATATCCTTTATTCAAACCTGATCCTCTCTGTTAGCCATTCTAAAGATAAGGCTGAGAAATTACTACAGAACCATCACCTACATGTAGTGATCTTATTCTGTGACTAGACAACCTACTTTCACGAAGACATAGAAAGGTAAACACTCTCTGCCAAGATTTTCCATACAACCCAGGTTGAGCAACCACATATACATCACCAGTTTTTTCTCTTCAGATTTCTAACTTAGAAGAGCTTTGTCTGACCACTTCCGGGTTGCTCCCAGAGTCACCTAGGCAAGCCCTTTCAACATCATCCGGGTTTTTTTGTTGTTGTTGATCACTTCCTTTGGACGAGAATTTTGGCACCCTATAATAAGACTTTTGAAACAAAATACACTCATAAGCTCTTCTTCGAGCATATTTTGCTTCATTTTGGGTTTCCAAAGACCATATTTCTTGATAGGGATAGTAGGTTCCTCAGTATTTTATGGTTTAACCTCTGGTCCATGACAAACATCAAGCTTGACAAAATCCACTGCCTTCCATCCCTAGATTGATAAATAAAAAGTACCCATATGATTATTGTAAATGTCCGTAGAGTATACAATTGTGAGGATCCACATACGCATGTTGAAAGCCTTCCATATTTTCAATAGAAATTTGACATAACTCTTCATATTTCTATTGCCCATAAGTCTTTTCAGGTGTGCTCGGGGGTCCCAAAAAATTGACACAAATTTATGTAGCTATATTTATGGAATAACACATGAAGATACCTCCCAAACTTGGAATGAGGTAAGCAAAGATACCAATTTTGAGGAATGTATCTAACATATTCAATAACGAGTTCATGAAATTTTATAGAAAGTTGCAAACTCGAAGTACAAGTAGATACACAATCCATTCGGATACACATAAGTTTCAGGTTGATGATGAGTTATGGTTGGACTTGCATAAAGAGAAATTGACAAACTCCTAGAAGAAGCTCATACCATTTTGATACGAGCCTTACACCATCACCAATTCTATGGGTGAGAATTCTTTCGAGGATAGTCATAGGATGATTTATATTACTTCAAATGTATATGTTAGGATGATTTATGCTTGATGGGGTGCATGTCTAGAAAGAGTTCCCTTAAGAGAATGAAAAATATGATCGCATGATTACTTTCATAAGTAATTGTGATATATACCCGAATGACATGAGGTAACTACATAAGAGATTTTAAAAGTGACATTTTTAAGGTATTTTTTATATCAAGGTACGTGGATCATTATGTTTTTTTTCCAAAGCATTTACATATGACTAAAATTTTTAAGTAGTACATCACTCTAATATTATTTCTCTTACATGCTCCTATGTTATAATTCAAAGAATCATAGGTACTAAAATTCATGAAACTCTTGTTTTTTTGCTCTAAATAACTAAAACTCCCAAGTGTGCTACTCTTAATATTCAAAATTGCACTATTGTTAATACTACTTCCTCTAATTGTTATTTTTCCTCCATAAGTAAGCTGACTACGAAGTGGACTTGAACCATTATTAACACGCTAGTGTAGTGTTACCTATTTGTATTTAAGAAGCATAAGGGGCGGGGGTTGGTATAAGGCCAACTTTGCTATTGTTTAGTGCCATGCCCACTACTAGGTTCTCATCCTCTATTGGCCTTAGGATATGGTTTCCCATTAGTTCATTTGATTATTTCTCATTCGCAATCTCATCCTACATTGCATCCAACCTACTACTTTGTAATCACATATCTCTCGTAACCTCACTCCAGTGTGTTCATTAGACCTCATTGAGGTGTATTGACTACCACTCTTTATTGAGCTATATTTTATCTGATCAACCATTTGTTTCACAACCATCCTCTCACCAACTCACCTTTCTCATTGAAATTCTCCAACTCTGTCGTCCTCACTTCACTACTCTCTTCTTAGTTAATCTACTTTTGCAAATCCTCATTGCCTTCTTCATTTGCTGACATCAAGTTCAACCACCACTCATTAATTATCTCTACTTCCTCAAAACTTATTCAACTTTCTTTTTGGCTTTTATGTCCTTCATAGCCATTTAGTCTTTTGAACTCTCATCTTTTCCAACTCCATTGTAACCCATTACTTTATTACTTAATGAAAATTTTTACACCACCATACCATAATCGACCACCATACCATAATAAAAAAGTTAGTAGTAGGAAACAACTTTTCCTAAGCCTTGTAGAGTTTGTGTTCAATAATATATCTCAAAACCCTTTTTCCTTAGCTTTTGAGTAAAACTAGTTCATGGGATTTTTGTTTTTCGAATATCAAAATTTTTTGTTTCCCCCGTCTATTTCCCTCGCGTTGCAGGGTTTGTCCAATGCAGCAGGAAGGGTGCGTCCATGCTATCCAACTATGAATTCATACACTTGGTTGAACTCAATAAATTGGAATCTCGGTGCCTCCAATCATGATGATTTATATCTCGAGACTACCACGGAAAGCTCCATTAGCTCCATTACACCGAGAGGTTCAAGTGGGATTATCAGAAGAGGCGTGGATGGCCACGATCACGATCACTTCCTGTGAGATGAACTACCTGGTTTTTCGTTACCTCCATGAATCAGGTGAGAGTTTGTATTAAACCCATTTCAGTGAAACCATTTTATTTTATATGAACATCACATGTAAAATTGTTTTTCAATCAAATTGTTTGAAGCTTTCCATGTAAGTGCGGGTGAGAATTGATCCTAATAAGCTAGGTGTGTCAAAATTCCCGTGTTCGTGTTCGTGTGAATAACATTTCAACGTCTCGATGATCAACTCTTCTTTTTTGTTTTTTGAAACTTGGTTGCATTAAGACATAGAGGCAAAAGCGCTCAGCCTGGTATGTGTAGGGATGACTACTTGGTGCCAAAATAGGTACACTTCACAAGAGTATGACCTCGGTGTTTGTCTCTCATGTTGGTTTTTATGGTTACAGGATAGGCTATAGTTTACATGGGCATCTGATAGGCTGTATACTTTCAATATAGGGTTGAGAGGGTGGTAGTTAAAGGGTAAGATGTCATGGGGTTGCCGGGGCTTGAGGTTGGATTTAAAATTTCAGGTACAAATCAGGGGATCTGGTTTTCATTCTTGGAATGATGAATGATAGTTTCATGTAGTTTGGATTTGATAAGGGAAAGGCTTTCCTTTTCTAAATATTTCCCCTTTTACCTGTAACGTTAATGTATCTCCATTGCCCTAGCGCAATCTATATGATGAATTTTATAAGCTCAGTGGATATATGAGTCTATTCTATCCAGGGTGGTATACCTAGATGGTGCTGCCTTACAGCTGGGTTCCTATGTAGGTCTATAGTCATTGTTTTGGGAATGTTGCATCTTGGTCCGAGTTGGGGATACTGATAGGTGTCCATTACCTCTATTCTCTATCTCCTCTGGTTTCATGCATTATTGTTCACATTCATTATCATCTCGTTCTGTCAATGTCTTATGAGGAGGGATTGGAGATATGCATAATAATCTTTCTTGAATTTGGGGCATGTATGATATTATGGGCATTATTTTCTGAGTATAAGGTGAATGGTAGAGCAATTTGATTGTGCTGTTTATCCTCCTGCATGATATTTGGTTTCTTTGCATGACACAGAATATCAATCCACATCTTGGTGTTACAAGTGGTACTGCCTTTGGAGAAAGTGGGTTGATTCTCTCATCATTTCTCGCCCTTGCAAAAACTTTGCATTTAGACTTGGCTCTAGATGGTGGACTTTCCCTGGCTGTATATGTTGCTGTTTTTGTCACGTATAACTTCATTGCTATCTCTGTGGCCTGGTTTTTCCGGCGTAGATTTGCCTGGTTTTGGGAAAGGCTCAGACTGTCGGCTTTCCATCGATTTTAAGTAATTTATGGGGTCTGACAAGGGATCAATGCTTTCCTCGACATATATAATATAAGACTGGAATTTCAAAGGTGGCGACAGTCACTTAATGAGCACATATGGTTTAATAAAGGAATAAGGAATTTCTCCAGAGGCTTCTTACATCCTTGTCAGTATGCTATAAATCATTTGTCCTTTGGGTGGGTTTTCGATTAATGGACTTTCTCTTGAGTCTTCTTTATTTCCAAGTGTTATATGAGGTGATTATAAGGGTGGCTCAGTCAGATTGACGATGTCTGCATTTTATGATGGCCTATGATGTGGTATGTGCTATCTGACAAGGATTTATAGTGGTTATCTAATCAAGGATCAGAATTGAGGTGTCTTCCTCTTTCCAGAAATACAAATACATTATTGGCCATTTCTGTATTTGGATGCTCTCACCTAAGGGATCAAAATATATATCATTGGGATTGTGATGGTCTAACCATTCCGATTTCAAATCTTCCACCCCTACCTAGATGTGGTATGAGACCTTAAATATTCTATAAAATATAATTACGTCCCCATCACATTAGCTTCTCCTTACATTGGTTTTCTTTATTTTGTGATGATACGGTGTCTGCTGCTGGTCAGACACATCGGTCTCTGACATGGATAATTCAGACCTTGGGATTAGTCCTGACGAACCCGTTTTGGGCTTAGAATCTGATACTTTGGCTCATGAAGCCTTCATCAGAGCTACCATTGCTGCAGAGCAGGAATATGAACATTTAATAGAAGTGGAAAAATTTATCATTATACAAGGCATACTCAATACACAGATAGCCCAAGTGAATGTGCATGGTGGGGCTGTTTGGCACCATAAAAAGAACAAGTCCGCCCGAGGGAAAAGGAATAAGGCTTGGTAAAAACAAAATATGGAGGTAAAGGAAATCACTTTGGATCATGAAGATTTATGTAGAAGGGTCGCAAGCTTGCAGAAAAGGGCGCTGATTGGAAGGTGGATGTTCCCTGATGGAAACGAGGTTAATATGGATGTTTGGGTACGTCAATTCTAGGTTCCGTTAATCGGATACTCCCCGAAAGTTAGCAGGCTTTTAAATGGTTGGTTTAGCATTCACTTTATGGATGAGAGGGACATTTTCAAAATCATTCATAGGACATGGGTTCAGGGTCGTAGTTTTATGCAGCTAGTCCCTTGGTATTTAGGATTTAATCTAGTTATGGAAGCCCCCAAGAGCCAAGTCATATGTGTCGAGCTGCCTGGTCTTCCGCTGGAATTTTGGACGCTCAAAGTGCTCAGAGCCATTGGAAATTTCATTGGGAATACTAAATATATAGACCCGAGTGTTGTCGGGGCAAGCGACAAAAGGATTGCTTGGATTCTGGTCGAAGTAAATTTTGATGGAGGTTTTCTAGGAGACGTGGACCTCATCTGGGGGCAACATCGACATTACCAAGGAATTGACTACTGGGGAATTCCTTTCAGGTGTCTTATATGCCATAAGATAGGTCACCTCCGGGAGAATTGTCCTCTCCATCATTAGGTGGATCGTAGTGGTCCCTTGAGAAGGGATGGGCATCGACAAAACAATGCCGCTCCAGGTACCCTGGGAGGTCTTATCTCAGGTAACTCTCTCCCTGTTTCCTCTGATGATGATGATTTTGTTTCTGCATTTGAACATAGTGATAGGACGTTCCCGATTGATGATGGGGTGAGTAGGGATTTGTTCAACCCTCTGCTGGTCCCTTTCGATGTCGATGTGGGTTGGGTTTCCCTTCATGCTGAGCCTAATGATGGGGCAGATCAGGATTCTCCTCATGCGGTGGATAACAATTCAAACCCTGGGTTATTGATAGGAAATGGTACTGTTCTCTTTGTGTCTGATAAGATGATTTGTCGGGGGGAGGGAAATTGCTCATCTCAACCCACTTATGAGTCAGAGCCTTATGAGTGTGTTGGGCATACGAGGGTCACACTTTCCACATCTGCGGCCATCTCGGACCCTCCTCTTTTTAATTCCACCAAATTTTATGTTGTAGAACCATCTCATGCATAAGTGCCCAGGGATAAGGATGCTTCTAATGCCCCTTTGTCTTCTCCTCAGTCCTCTGATGATCCTATAGACCTGCCGGAATCCCCACATAATATGGTGGGCAGTGACATTGACTCCCTGATGGGTAACCCGCATATTGACCTTATAGCTCTTACATTTTTTGATAAGGCTATTGTCTCCCCCATTGGTGTCAATCCCAATTCTTCTGTATCAAATTTCACCATCAGGAAGAAAAATAAAAGTGGTATGCGACATTCCAGAGGTAATCTTAGAACATTTTCGTTGCACTCTGATGAACAATATAACTTTACTGACATTCCCATTGCTATAGCTGATGATATGAGTGACAATTTCCGGGCACTTAGAGCATGCCACCCCGCAGACGTTCCACAATGATTCACTTTCTGTCTATGAATATTATGGGGATTGGCGATGCCTCCAAACAACATTGCCTTCGGAATATTTTCATCTCTGAAGAACCTTGCATTATTTTATGTCAAGAGACTCTATGTCCCCGGAAAAAGGCCATAAATGCTTTTTTATGTAATTGTAAAGGTTGGCATGCAGCGGCGGTTGATTCTGACGGACACTCTGGTGGCATGATTGCGCTTTGGAACCCCTATTGGGTGAATTTCAAAGCATACAATTTTTTTGGTGGCATTCTTTTGGTTGGCTATATCTGGGGTATCGAAGGGTTGTTTAATATGATCAATCTATATGCTCCATATCATAATAGGTTCCCATTCTGGAACAAGGTTCAACAGTCTGGAATTATATCGCTAAAAAATTTGGTCATTATGGGTGATTTTACCTCTGCATTGCAGGCAGATGAAATATGGGGAGCCAGGGCTAGGATAGACTGTTTGACCGATTATTTGAATGGTTTGTTTTCAAATAATCACATGATTTACATACGCCCTAATCCTATTATTCCCACATGGTCTAATAAAAGGCTGGAAGGTGATTATATTGGAAAAAGGCTCGATCGGGCCTTGGTGAAGGAAAGTCTTATTAATGCACTGGGTATGCCCAGATCATCGGTAGTGGCCTCAAATATATCAGACCATATGCCAGTCCTTCTAACATGGAGGTTGGGTGATCGCTCCCAGCGTTTTCCTTATAAATTTAACTGGGCATGGCTGGAGGAACAGGATTTGGTGAATCTCATTAGGGAGTCTTGGCTGAGCGAGGATGGTCTCGACAACCTGGTGGGATGGGATTGATTCCATTTCAAAATGTAGAGGATGAAGGAGGAAAAAAATGGGAAATCAATAAGAAATTGGCTCTCAAGGCTGAGATTATCGACATAAAGACAAAAACGAAGCAGATATATATAGGCTTTAAGGATAAGTTTCCAGATGCTCAATCCAACAACATCCTGAGAACACTGGGAGACCGATTAAAGCAGATTCTCCTCATTGAGGAAATCACATGGAAGCTGAAGAGCAGGAATAGATGGTTAAAAGAAGGGGACCTAAACACAAAATACTTTCACAAATGTGCTAGTGATAGAAGATACAGAAATGCTATTTGGTGCATTAAGAGGGTGGATGGAAGCATTGCAATCAGTACGTCGGATATACAGAAGGAGGCCCTTCGACTTTTCTCAACTTTTTATCAAAAATATTCTAGTATTGATGAAAACTGCGAAAAATGTTTCTTGGATCAGATCAGTAGGATTTTCGAGGAGAATGATATTAAGCTTCTGCATGAACATATCACGGTTCCAGAGGTTGAAGGGGTGCTCAAATCCTTCGCTCATGACAAATGTCTCGGCCTTGACGGATGGAAATCAGAATTCTATATTTTTTTCTTTTATATTATGGGTGCTGAGATTGGAGAAATGGCTGAAATTTTCAGGACTTCTGGACATATTCCATCAAATATAAATTCCATTTTTATTGCTCTTATTCCAAAGGTTGATGATCCTTCCTCCTTTGGGGAGTTTCGGCCGATCGCCCTTTGCAATCTCCTGTACAAGATCTCTTCCACGATAATTGCAAACATATTAAAGCAAGCCCTCTTTGAACACATATCTCCCGAAAAATATGTGTTTCTTAAAGGCAGATTCATCCATGATGCAATTTCCATTGCACAAGAGATATTACATACTATGCACTCAGAAAAAAGAGAAGCAATTGTTATGAAAGTTGATTTTTTCAAGGCTTACGACACACTAGATTGGTCATATCTCCATCTCGTGTTGTTAAAAATTGGGTTGCCTCTTAGGATCATTAGCTGGATAATGTCATGCATAAATTTTGTAAGATATGCTGTTATTATTAATGGCCTTCCTACTAACTTTTTTGAAGCAGGAAGGGGACTTCGGCAAGGTTGCGCGTTGTCTCCTCTCATTTTCATTCTGGTTATGAATGGTTTCAGTACAATGATGCACAATGCGGAACAAAAGGGATACATATCAGGCTTCTCTTTTTCAGACTCCATTTCCACTTCACGCTCTCTTTTTGTGGATGACATGTTACTATTTGGTAGACTTGTCAGGAATCACTGGTTCTATGTCCACTTCATTCTTACCAGATTTGGTGAGGCTACGGGGTTGTGTATTAACAAAGCTAAATCATTTCTATTATATGAATTTGGGGACATAAATGAAATTTCATTCATAGCGGAATTCCTTGGGGTCAATATTAAGTAGGTAGTGGATGGCTTCCAATATCTAGGCTACATAATCAAGCCGTGTGGATACAAGAACAGGGATTGGCTATGGATGGTGGACAGATTTAGGGTGAAAATCAACAAATGGACTCACAAATGGATGACATTAGGGGGCAGACTAATTATGATACAAGCAGTGCTATCACAACTAATTTTATATTGGGGGCATCTATTCTTTATCCCTGAAATGATTATTGACAACATTAACAGGATTATTGCTCAGTTCATTTGGAGAGGGACAGGACAGCTGCATAAATTTCATCTGGTCAAACTGGAGAGGTTATGCCGACCAAAAATATATAATGGATGGGGCATATTGAATACGCGAATGTTTAATAAAGCATTTCTTATGAAGTCTTTCTAGCACGCCATTAACGGTTCTGGTATCTGGAACGACATTGTCAAATATAAGTATCTTGATGATGATCCCCTCCATCAACTTCTCTGTCATGAGTTTCCATTCCTATCATCCTATTCTTCTATTTGGGGTAGCTTCAAGAGAATATTGGGTCATGTGGCGGATAGATAAGTTTGGATTTTTAGAGATGGAAGCCTAATTCCATTGGGTTTTTCCAACATTCAGGGACTAAACAAACTGTTGAAGCCATCTCCTTGACTCATTCATAAGTTGGCACATAGAGGAATTTTTTTCTTATCTCAAACAATACATACATGGTCTTTTGGAGCTCCAGTTTTCAAGAATGTTGCACAGCCGGGTTTATGAGATGAGGACGCTTCTGATTGGGAACAAGTATACGACGCATTTAGGGCAGCTGATTTTACTCATGCCACAGGGGGTGATATGGTTATATGGGATGGGCCTACATATGGGGACATGCCTATTGTTAAGGATATTTATAGCAATATTATCTCACAATCATATGCTGGTCAGTACACTCGTATCTTTGGACCTTTTTGGCTCCGAAATATTCCCATTAAAATCATCCTCTTTGGGTGGCTTACTTGGCAAAATAAAATTCTTACCTGGGATAATATTATCAAAAGGGGCATTCATGGGCCTGGCAGATGTTCAATATGTTGCAACATGGAGGAATCTATTGATCACATTTTTTTTCGATACCCTCTTGTTATACAGTTATGGAATCTATTCAGTGTTCACTTAATAAAACCAAACTGGGTTCCGCATGAATTTATTTCTGCTGTTGGAGAATGGGATAAATTAAAAAACAGGTTTAGATCTCTGCCCTTCTTTCTCATCTGGGAAGTATGGTTGGCTAGGAATAGGCTTATATTTGATGGCACTCCCTTCCTCCTTCCACTAATATACATAGCCATTATGATATGGATCGAGCTACAGCCCCCTCCCCAGCCCATCTGTTTGGATAGATCTCACAGAATTCGTCCACATGAGATTTCTATCCCTGCAATTTTTTTTGATGGGGCATGCAAAGAGGGCATTACAGGATGTGGTGCTTGGATCAAGTTGTCTTGCAATGAGAGGATCCACTTAAAATGGTGTTAGGACCTCACAATGTACCATTTTGACCACACATTCTGACACCACTTTACTCTTTATAGTCCATATTTAAAAGGTTACATTATCATTTCCATCCATTTTATCCAAAGGTATATGAAATCCTTCTCTTTACTATGTATTTAATTTTTTTTGCATATAATTCCACATTACTTTTATATTTAATCATTAATCGAAGATACATAGTTGCTAAGACAAGTCTAAAGGATCACAGATAATTCACGATAAGGATCGCGTTGCTGAAACAGTCAATGGACACGCAAATCCCATAGCTGAGACAGCTCGTGATTTGCAATCTTCAAGTGTATTTTAAGAATGATGACAGCAGGACGAAGACGAGCAAGGGAAGCTATTACACGGACTGTTTTGAAGACTAGTATTTTTGTACTTATTTGTAACAGCATTCCAGGATGGAAGAACAAAAAAGACCCTGTATTAAAACAAGAGATTAGATTTGGATAAAAATAGGATTTCTCTGATGTAACTGTAATAGATGTCTCCTCTTTAAAAATAGGAGACATCATCATTAGGGGGAGAGTTAGAAACTGCAGGAGCACATTTTCTGAAGCAAGAAAGAGCCTTTGCTCTGTTGTAATGTATCATTTCTTGACAGATGAATAAAAGTCTATTTTGAGCGCGTTAATTTAATTTCTTTCCTCAGGGAATCTTGTGAGAAGGACAGGGCCTGCCTTGATCACAAGATTCACCCAATTTCTCCTGTAGTTTGTTACCTTTTTATGTTATTCGCATCTTAATTTAACCTTGTTTGCTGAAGAATTTATACAGTTCTGTGTTTCTTATTAAGCACTATGTTTTCTTTAACACTGCATTGGCTTTATACCATTCATCCTTAAGAAGAAGAGAGTTGCTTTATTTCCAGTTATTTGTTTATTAGATGAATGTGTGATAGATTGATATCGGGAAACAGGTGCTGAAGGTTCCTATTTGGAGGAATAGGGTCCTGTTCCCTGTAGGTTGATCTTCTTTTTATGAAATGTGATTGACATCAGGAACATGTGCTGAAGATTCATGTTCAAGGGAATAGGGTCCTGTTTTCTGTGGATTGATCTTTTTCTACAGTGTGATTAATATCAGGCTACAGGTGCTGAAGATTCCTGGTTGGAGGAATAGGGTCCTGTTCTTTGTTATGGTTGATTGATCTCCTTTTCTGCGGGGTGATCCCCTTTCATTATTTTTCCTAGGATTCTTTTAATGAAGGTCTGCAATAGAGGGATTTTTTCTGCTATAACTCAAGTAGGCTTCAGCTTTGTTAAAGTGAGGTGTGAACATTCTGATTTGTATGATTTATATTTGAGTGATTGATACTACATTTCTTTGCTTTTGGAATTGATCATATCCAGTGCGTGATTGTCTTTGGAATAAACAGACCTTCCCGGGTTGAATATTTATGTGGTGCTTGAATTGTTAAAACAATTAAAGCGACCAACATTTTTGCGCCGTTGCCGGGGAAGGCAATTATAGATTTCAAAAGCATTGATGTTTTCTTTCTAGATGTGCAGATTGTATGAGAGGACACGGAACCCAGAAGAAAACTAACCCTACAGGTGGCAAGGGCAAAGGAAGGGGAGGAAGAAAAACTTTTATTGACGAAATTGTATCAAAGGCTGAATCGTCATAGAGATTAAGCTCTCGAAGACCAAAGCCTCAACGCTCCCCTCAATAAGACTACAAAACAGAAGAAGTTGTGAGCCCTGAAAATGTAGAGGAACCACTAACAGATATTAAAGAACCAGTAGTCAGAGTTGAAGAATCAGAAGCAAGTGCTAAGGAAACAATGGAAAACATTGAGGAGCCAGTAGAATATTTTGAGGATCGAGCAAGTGCAGTAGGAGATCAACCAATGGAAGGAAACAACGAAGAATTCTTTGGTGGAGGACGTGTAGATCCTGAAGGAGAAGGAAGAGATGAAAATTCTCTCTCTACCTTGGGATTTCCTATCAGTGATCTCCCTAGAGGAACAACCCCTATGAAGAATATTCCATTGTCAGGTTTACCCAACTTCCATGGGTTATCCTCTGAAGATCTGGATGAATTTCTTTTTGAATTTGATATATTATGCACAATTTATGATTATGTTACTAATGCTCAGAAATTGAAACTGTTTCCAACAACATTAAAGGGAAATGCGTTGAGATGGTTCAGGAGCCTCGGAAGCCAGGTAATTACAACATGGGAGTAGATGAAATAGAAATTTATGCTTAAATATCAAGATTATTGTCAGACAAGAGAAAAGAGGGAGGAATTATTCAACAAGGCACAAAAGGTGGACGAGAATTTAGAGGACTATGTGGAAAGACTGCAGTATAATCTACAGAGATCTGATCATCCGAATGTAAGTAAGGAAATTCGTAAAACAATATTACTTAGAGGATTAAGGGATGATTGTTTATACATGCTAAACATGCTTGGTAAAGGATATATATCTAAAGAATCATATGATGAGATTGTTGAACTTTGTAAAAGATGTTCAAGAGGAGCTGCAAGGAACAGAGAAAGTAATAAAGATTCCATTTATTCAAGAGTTCAGAAATCAGCCAGTGGGGGAGCAACAAGAGCTGAAATAGGTAATTTACTTGAAGAATTTAAAACTGAAATGTTAAGTTCTTTTGATTCACAAATTGATACCTTGCAGGTTAAAAAGAAGCAGGCTGAAGCAGAAGCAGCTCTGGCTGTCTTTTTCCCTCAATGCAAAGATAAACATCCATTAAGGGAATGCTCATTGGACAAGATACCAATCTACACCCTTTGTGAGAAAGATCATGAAACACAAAAATGTCCCTCTTTATCGAGAATAAAGGCAGCACTGCAGCCAAAAGAAGAAGAAGCTGAAGCAGTTTATCTGTTAACACAAAGAAGACAATGGCAACCAAGAGGATAAGGTATGGATTCTAGCATGCCATTTACATCTTCTAATCGTTGGAATAATTATCCTTCTTTCAGTCAGACAAATTACCCTCCCTTTAATCAAATGCAATACCCACCCTTTAATCAGATGAATTACCCACCCATGCAACAAAAAAACCCTCCCTTTTTTGATCCTACAATTTGGACTCCTTGGCCCCCACAACAGCCATCTTCTTTCAATCCATGGAATTCAAATTGGAGAAGCCAACAACTCCCGTATCCAAATCAATTCCCTGAAATTCAGCAACCACTGCTTCTACCATCAGGAGCTCCATCAAATAATCAAATGAGACCCCAGCTACCTGTGCAACCAAATCCTAACCCCAATAATAAAGTTGTGCAAGTCATTGATATTCAGAATCAACCTACATTTTCTACTATGCAATGTAATGATATTCATTTGAGATCTAGGAGAATAGTAGAACCTATCATAGATGATATAACTTCTTCTGATTTTGATAAAGATGAAACTGAGAAACATAAAAAGCACAACCACCCTCTAACAAGGGTGTTGAAATAACAGAGCCACCATTCCTTGAGAGTTTAGTTTTAACTAAAACACCTGAAACACCTACTTTTGATCTCTTAGGGGAATTGCAAAACTTGTATGTTAAAATTCCACTTTTACAGGCACTAAGAGATGTACCAATATATGCTAGAACCATGAGGGATATTTGTGTTAAGAAACCTGGTAGGAAGACTAAAGACCCCCTTACAGTTCATATTATGGGTGATCTATCTGCATTAATGTCCGGAAAAACCCCTCTTGTGAAATATGGTGACCCCAGCCATCCTACTGTGATAGTTCAAATTGGTAAAACGATAATTCCTCAAGTTCTGGTAGATTTAGGTGCTGCAATAAACATTATGAATCTTGAAACTTCATAGTTGTTACAGCTGAATAACACAATTAGAGATACACCAACCATCCTAGAGTTAGCTGATCGTTCTACAATTAAACCAGAAGGAGTTGTTGAAGATCTAGTTATCTCAGTTGAATCCTGGAATTACCCAGCTGATTTCGTGGTATTACAAACTAAAACAAAGCTGGGGGACACCCTTTAATTCTAGGAAGGCCATGGCTAGCCACAGCTGATGCCTTTATCAGCTGCAGATCCGGTTCAATGACAATTTCTAATGGTTATGAAACTAAACATCTTACTCTTTATCCTCATGCTACTCCCATAATTAATAATGAAAATTTTGTGTGGATGGATTATGATGATAATGCTATTCAGCCTATTTTAACTATCGAACAAGCCTTAACTCTTAAAGACAACACAGAGGATGAAATAATTAATAATTTTATTTGTGAACCTTCCTCTATAATTGCTGAAACACACAATCAATTGACTACATTTTTCGAAACGGATACCCAGGAAAAGATTGAATCTGAAGATTTATCTCAGACATTAACCACCATCTCCTCTAAAAGCACAACAGTGGAAATTGAACCTGGCAAAACATTAAATATAAATCCTGATCTAACGGTTGCTGAAACACAGCAGTTAATGAAGTTATTACTTGAAAATAATGAGGCATTCGCATGGGATTACACGGATATGAAGGGAATCTCTCCTGAATTATGTACTCACTGAATTTATATTAAAGAAGGTTTCCGACCAGTCTGTCAACCCCAAAGATGAATGAACCCTAATTTAAGAGAGATTGTTAAAGAACTTCAGAAATTCCTTAATGCAGGATTTATATACCCCATATTTGACAGTGAATGGGTTTCCCCATTAGTAATTGTACCTAAGAAAAATGGGAAATGGAGAGTGTGTGTTGATTACAGAGCCTTAAACAAAGCTACTCAAAAGGACCACTTTCCTTTACCTTTCATTGATCAGGTATTGGATAGTCTGTCAGGAAAGAAATTCTTTTCCTTTTTAGATGGATTCAGCGGGTATAACCAAATTAGAATTTCACCCCAAGACCAAGACAAGACCACTTTTACTAGTCCTTGGGGAACTTTTGCCTATATATTTCTTCCATTTGGACTATGAAACACACTAGCAACTTTTCAGAGGGCTGTTATAGGAATATTTTCTGATATGCTGAATGAATCTATGGAAATATTTATGGATGATTTTACTCCTTATGGTGTGTCTTTTTTTTGAAGAGGTAAATCCCCTCTGCAGACAGAGGCGATCCCTACTAGCCCAAATCAGGTCTAGCAACAATCAAACACGCTACAGTGCAGGTTCCTAATTGTAAATAAACTGACTTGCGATGAAGGCTTACCTGGAATCCAACGTTGTCGTTTGTAGAAGAGGTGGTGCTCCCATTCCTTCGCCCTGGTAGATCACAATCCTCACGATCTCCGTGATCGGACACCTGCACATGCAAGAAACAACACAAACGCAAGCATAAAATCCAATATATACAACTATATGTCAGTCAAAGAGGACATAACTCATGAACACAATCAAGAACAAGAGTGGAACCATAACCAATAGTTGCTTATCATTAATGAGTCAAAAGAAGAATACAACCATTGCTTCGACGCCGAATTCTCCTTTGGCGGGTCGTCAGCAAAACATGTCTCGGTAAAGCCTGTCAAGGATGGGACAAGCCTCTCTCTCCGGATACTTGAAAATAGTCTCCTTGCTTGGATTTTTCCTTAAGGGAATCAAGAAGGCTCTTGCAGCGTAAGGATGTGAAAGCTCTTGGGAACTAGCTTGCAAAGGAGATGAGCAAGCTTTTATAGATGGAGGAAGGGGAGTTGAGATCCCTATAATTATGGGATTGGCCCTATCATGAAGGAAGATTCCATGAGAGGTGGAAAACCACTTCCTCTCTATGGAAATCTGTAGCCAAACCTCCCAACTCAAGATAGATATCAGTCCAGGAATTTTTTAGGACGAAACTTCTGCCATTTATTTAAAAAAAAAAACCTCTTAATATGGTTGGCGCGGGTGTGGCTCTATGACAGAGTGCCAATTGGCGCGTCCTCTTTGGAGGATTTGCCCCTTTGGCACGAGGGCTGAACTATGGAACTGCGCCAATGGAAAAAGAGCTATTTTTAGGGTTTTTTTCAGGGAGATGCCTTCAGGGAAATGAAAGCTCATCTTCAGAGGGATGCAATGAAAGTATTTTCAAGTCTTGTCTCTGCTCATAGGTCACGGAATGAGCCCTCCAATGTGTGGGATGGGGAATGGCAGGGATGGTGACAAATTGTTGTGTAATAGATGCCCCCTAAAGCATGAGGCCCGAAAGAGAGAGAGGGGTGAAATTCTTTACGAGAACATGCCGACCGAAAACACCGACGTCGGAAAACTTGCGTGAAGAAGTACAACTGATGTCTCAAATATATGATACATATGTGGTATGGGCACAGCCATCCATAATAGAGTATAGAATAATCCAGATCCAAGGCATGGACGCAGCCATCCAGTGAGGATCGATAAATAGACTCAGGTATGGTCGCAGCCATCCAGTAAGTGAGTCATGTAACTAATCATGATAATCCACAAAATCGCAGCCTGGATAATAACAGACAGGAAACCAGGGTCTTGCGCTCCATCTCGACCCGAACAAAGTAAAAGTTCAAGCATGTGAGCTGAAGTCGAACATGCAATAACATCGTCTGATTACCAGCCAATGATGAAAGTTGTTAACAGACGCGAGAGGTACCACCAATAATGACAATGGCCCCCAAGGTACTACAGGTACAATGTACGGCATGTGAATCAATGAGTTGGCGTCGAACACCTGTAGAATCACTCGATCAAAGGCCAATGATGAAAACCTCACGTCGAACGCGACGAACCTGCCATTGCGGCATGCAGGCTCCAAGGTACCATAGGGGAGTCTCTAGATCAGCTTCCTGGATAATGAGCTGAAGTCGACAGGAAGTGACCTTGATCGAAGGTGGGCCATAGTGTTTCCCACATCATTGAAATGAGATAGAGGAACATAATGTTGTCGTGAATCACGATCATATGAGAATCAGAGGGAGGTTGATACTTGCAGAGGTCAACTTCTCTTGAACATATAACGACACAATAGTGGATTTGGCAGTATTTTACATCAACAGATCAGAGGTCATGGTGACAAGGCGATGAGCAGACAAGAGGTCAAAAGGGATTATCCAAACCCATGGAGGCAAGTGAAGAATGAGATGAAATGTCCCCAACCCGACACGAATGCAGACAAGTGCCATGTTCAAGAGCGACATACTGCCGACACGACAATGATGCTGGTTCCATTTTCCCCACCATTTCGGTGAGTACCTCTTTATTTTTACACAAGCTTGAAGAGGATACCATATGCTTGTCGTATAAGTCCATCCTAGTACATTTAACGAGCCCTAGGAAGGAGGAACTCGGGTACCGTCATTACGACTGAATCCAATGTCATCAAGGTTTAACGAGTCTGACAAAGGAAGAACTCGGTGTCTTTTCATGTTTAGAGAGTTTGAAAAGACAACGAAAGTAAACTCCAACAGTCCCTTTTCGTAAATAGTTCCTCAGATCCGAAAAGGTAGAAAAATATGTCTGAGAAAACCTCCTAGTTGCAATAGGCTAGGGTATTCCTTTTTCGTAAATAATCTATCCCAGCTCGAAAAAGGGGTAAACGTATACTGGGTAGATGTCGATTCGCAGCCACTTTAACGAGATCGAAATGACAAGGGCCTCGACAATCTTTTCATGTTTAGAGAGTCAGAAAAGAGCTGAAAGATGACTCCTCCTAGAGCAACGAGTGGTATAAAGGGTAGCAATTGGTTCTGGTAATGGTGGAACTGCTCAAAATAGATAAAAGTCAAGAGGCTGGCTAACAAGACCACTCATCGCAGCGATTCCTTAGGAACAGGTAAAACAACCAAGTGAAGGCATATGATCGGCCAAGCAGATAGTGACTATGGAGTGAGAAAACCAAGGCTCATCTGGCAAAACAGGCTGATAAAATGGCAATCACAAGAGGTAAAATGGGAAAGGTTTCATTTTTACACAAGCTTGAAATCAGAAAAATATGCTTGAAGTTGGTTTCATTTTTACACAAGCTTGAAACAAAGATAAACTATGCTTGAAACCGGTTTCATTTTTACACAAGATTGAAACGGAAACAAACTTTGCTTGAAAAAGTTAAGCATGCCCCCAGCATGGTGACTCAATTCGAGGTACATGCCCCCCAAGCTTCAGTCCATATGAAAGGAAGATGGAGTGAAGGTTCAAATTATGAGATCTAAGAAAGACTTGACTGGGATTTTACAAGATCTTATCAAAGACTCGAATTGAACAGGAACGTGTTTCATTATTTTAATGAGGTTGACACATTAAAAGAACTATCCTCGTGACACCTTGTTTCATGGTTTAAGGAGCTTGGCACAAGACAAGGAACTCTGATCCGAACACCTTGTTTCATTTTTTAAGGAGCTTGACACAAGAAAACGAATTGTGCTCCGAACACCTTGTTTCATTTTTTAAGGAGCTTGACACAAGAAAATGAACTGTGCTCCGACCAGCTTGTTTCATTTTTTAAGGAGCTTGACACAAGAAAGGAACCATGCTCCGACAACCTTGCTTCATTTTTTAAGGAGCTTGACACAAGGAAACGAAATTTTCTCCGACAACCTGATCATAATGAACAAGAATTCATCGCTTCCAAGAGTTCCACTCCTGATGGAAGGAAAACATCTTGGAAGTCAGGACCCAATGCCCCTAGCACACTATGCACGACGGCATCATCACTGAGTATAGGCACGGGGTAGGTAGCCACATATTTGACTTGCGGTGGGGCAGATACAACGGGTGGATAAAAACCAGGAGGGGGTGATGGCGGGCCAGTTGCCACATTAGGACCAAAGAATGAAAGCTGATCAATGGTCACGATCCGTCCTTCATGCGGAAAACAGCCCACACGAAAAAGGGAGGAGATGAGCGCTCCCATGGCATAGGTGTAATCACGCCCCAGGAGAAGATTAAAATCCAAGGGGCTTGGAACGACCATCACGTCCATATGGACAGTTTTACCTCTCAAAGTAATAGGTAACCTTGCAAGGATCCCCAATGGTTGACTCGTCCTTCTGTTAAAAGTCAACAGATTCTGCATAACAAACGCAAGCGGTGGCAAACCGAAATCTTGCCAGGTAGTTGAGGATAGAATACTAACAGAGGCGCCTTCATCTATAATGGTACTGGGTACAACCAGACCAAAAGCATGTACTGTGATATCGAAAGGCACGTAAGACAGAAGGCGGTATCCTGCAAATTGACTCCAATCAAAGGAAGCGACCAAACAACTTGGAGGGGCTACCATCGAACTGAGATGGTCTTCCCCTGGTGTTACGAAAGAAGAAGGAGCATCCTCCACGACCTCCATCTGGAAGGTAGGAGGAGTATCTTCCGGGACCTCCATCACGGGAGGTGGAGGAGCAACTTCTTGAGATACGGGGATAGGAGAATCTTTCTCCAAATCCAAGGAATCTGAAGAAACAAGAAGAACCTGAGGGGGATGAGATCCACTCTCAACGGAAAATACCTGGTGCACCGTAGAAGGGGCCAACTCAACTGATCCCACGACCAATGGTTGGTCGGGGATGGATTCCTGAATTTGAATTTCCGGGGGAGCGGGATTGACTAAGGATGACTCTTGATCAATCGTAGGATCAGCTGGTGGAGGACTCAAAGAAAGATGTTTGTAACCATCTGGAAGGCATGGCGTAGAAACAGCCGAGTTTTCAAAAACTCGCTTGGCTTCATCCATATACGGACAAAGGTGAATGGCATGGTGCCCTTCACACAAATTACAGGGATTGGTAATCTTACCCTGTTTCTTAAGAGCCTTACCAGCAGTAGCCGAAGACGTGCCCCCAACCTGACTCCCAGAAGCCAAAGGCAATGGCGGACGACCATTGGACCATTCTTCAAGCACCTTGGGAATGCCAGGGCAGTCTCGAAGAAGATGGTCTCTCGTGCACAACATGCAAGGGAACTTGAATTTCCATGGAGAGTTGGGAGGTTTATCAAGAGGAGACTTCTGAGGTGCAATAGCTGCAGAGCTAGCCTCTCCTTTATCGGACTTCTTCTTCTTGGTCTTCTTCTTCTTCTTCTTAGCCACCTGGTTACTCGAATCCAGACTTTCACCAGGCGAAGTAGAAGAGGAGGACGCAGAAACATGCGAAGAAGGGGAGAGGTCCACCTTGGAATCAACATGATGTTGTTCAGGCAGAGGAACTGATGGAATAGTAGCCGAGACATTCGGGACCACAAAGGTTGAAAACAACCAAACAGGAAACCCAACAGTTAACCCAGGAAGGGACAACGTTGCCATATAAGGAGCGCCAACATTTCCAAAAGGAGGAAAAGGACCCGGATTCCCATCGGAGGGGATTCCTTGGTTGGTGAACTCCAGAAAAGTTGCCATCAGAAACGATCTTTAGAACAACACCCTAAGGAAACTAACTTTAACCAAGAATATTTCGTGGACAGTTAATTTTTAAAACATTGAAATAAAAATATTTTGTTTCATCTTCTAAGAGTCGAGAAACAGACAAAAGGTGACTCTATTGCTTTCAGATTGGAAACAAGCATGAAAGGACAAGCGCTTGATGATCCTTTCAATTTAATGAGTCAGAAAATATCGAAATGACTGCTCAGGAATGCTACGCAAAGGGTGTACCAAATAACCGTGAACTGCAATATACACCTTGGTTTCAAAATGAAAGAGAAATCAACCAAGGACTTAACGTACGTGCAAGCAATCTCCCCGAATGCTGTGTTCGGTGTATCATGGGTATAGGAAGGCAGACTCGGATTCCTATGGATAAAGGATTGAAACCTGGTGGGGTCTCCCTTTATATATGCGACGACACGGGGAGCACAAGTCCGTACTAGAGGCGAATGACGGCTACTAGGTTTTAAGACGCCAGAACACGTCTCTAGCCTAGACCACTAAATGTTTCGTTAATGTTTAAATGCTTCCTTAGGTAAATTGAGTAAATTTTATGGTTGATCTTCAATTATGTTTCAGTTTCAAGGCCCTACCGTATGTCATATGACAATCTCCTGTATGCGGCTATATGAGAAAAGAAAACTTTTCAATTCGATGAATGCTATCTAGTTAAGGGAAGAGCTTCAAAAAATGATGCAACAAACAACAACACTGAAAATGAAACTTTTCCAAACTAGATGACTTTCACTATCCAAAAGCAATTTCAAACATTCAACGATGCGAATAATGCGATGTAATCTATGCAAAATCCTCTCTTTCAAAAACTATGCAATTCTAATCTATGCACAATTTCCTTTTCAAATGATAAGAATGCACTCAATGCACTTTTCGACGAAATGAGAATCTACTTAATGCATGCTTTAAATGAAAGATAATGCACTCAAAGTGATTTTTAGCTTTCAATCATTAAACAATGTGATATAATTTCAATGATAAATCTCAAAATACTCTTTAATGCAATGTTATCTAATGCATTTTAACAAAATAACACTTTGAGACGAAAACTAAATAAACGTAAATCTTCTTAATGAAGGATGAACGCAAAAGAGATGTAAACAAACACTAAGAATGCAATCGTTGTTTTAAACACTTTGTAATGAAATCCCCCAAAAGGCGACAAGACATATGAGGTCAAACACAAAGAGGACTTCCAAAGAAAGAGATCAAAACAAGGCATTCATTCCCTTTTACATCAAATAACCATGGAAAGAAGACATTCCAAACAATGAGAAATGTAATCTATGCTCATACAGTGAAAAGACCGGAAGGGAAAGACACACTGGTGAAGGATTTAGGGAAAAAATCTCAATTTTCACACACCCTGAAATTGGCTCGACTTGTACATTGACAACTAGTGCCAACTGGCGCGACTTGCACACTGAAAACTAGCGCCAATGGCCAATTGTCGCGGGTTGCTAACTGACAACAAGCGCCAACGCCTGAAAATGAAAAAACCAAGAATTTCTCCCAACCAAGACCAGACTCACAACTTCAAGCAGAATCCAAAACAAACCCAGAAGCAAAGTACTGACCAAAAGAAGTTTCCGAACAAGGGTAAACCCTAGCACCTATAGGAAATGGGGCGAATGTCTGGCTGTAATCCACACCAGACAGGGAATGGCGCGAGTGATGAACTAGCAAACTGCGCCAACTGGCGCGACTGTCAGGGCTAAACTCGCGCCAATCAAGCCAACTATGAAAAGGTGAAAATTTGGAAAAGCAGAGGTCAGATTTGATCCTCTGGGGCTGAACCAAAATCCAGACACTTAGAAAAGAGCCAGCCAAAAGAGCCAATCAAACAAGGAGAATTAAGAAACAACCGAAAAGACAAGACAGTACTCCAAGTGTTCAGTTCATAAACTAAACCGGAGATTGACTGAAGTGGCTTTGATCTACTTCGCAATTGCAGATCAAAAGCGTTTCGAAGGATATCTGGCTACACTTCAGGCTTCGTCTATAGCTTACAAATCAAACAACAAGCTGAGTCCCCAGTGGAGTCACCAAATTTTTGAAGAGGTAAATCCCCTCTGCGGACAGAGGCGATCTCTACTAGCCCAGATCGGGTCTAGAAACAATCAAACACGCTACAGTGTAGGTTCCTAATTGTAAATAAACCGACTTGCGATGAATGCTTACCTGGAATCCAATGTTGTCATTTGTAGAAGAGGTGGTGCTCTCGTTCCTTCGCCCTGGCAGATCACAATCCTCACGATCTCCGTGATCGGACACCTGCACATGCAAGAAACAACACAAACAAACACATCAAATCCAGTATATACAACTATATGTCAGTCGAAGAGGACATAACTCATGAACACAATCAAGAACAAGAGTGGAACCATAACCAATAGTCGCTTATCATTAATAAGTCAAAATAAGAATACAACCATAGCTTCGACGCCGAATTCTCCTTTGGCGGGTCGTCAGCAAAACATGTCTCGGTAAAGCCTGTCAAGGATGGGACAAGCCTCTCTCTCCGGATACTTGACAATAGTCTCCTTCCTTGGATTTGGCCTTAAGGGAATAAAGAAGGATCTTGCAGCATAAGGATGTGAAAGCTCTTGGGAACTAGCTTGCAAAGGAGATGAGCAAGCTTTTATAGATGGAGGAAGGGGAGTTGAGATCCCTATAATTATGGGATTGGCCCTATCATCAAGGAAGCTTCCATGAGAGGTGGCAAACCACTTCCTCTATATGGAAATCCATAGCGGAACCTCCCAACTCAAGATAGATATCAGTCCATGAATTTGTTAGAACGAAACTTCCACCATTTATTTTTAAAAAACACCTCTTAATATGGTTGGCGCGGGTGCGACTCTATGACAGAGCGCCAACTGGTGCACCCTCTTTGGAGGATTTTCCCCCTTGGCGCGAAGGCTGAACTGTGGAACCGCGCCAATGGAAAAAGAGCTATTTTTAGGGTTTTTTGCAGGGAGATGCCTTCAGGGCAATGAAAGCTCATCTTCAGAGGGATGCAACGAAATTATTTTCAAGTCTTGTCTCTACTCATAGGTCACGGAATGAGCCCTCCAATGTGCAGGATGGGGAATGGCAGGGACGGTGACAAATTGCTGTGTAACACTTTTGAAGATGCATTACAAAATCTTGAGAAGGTACTTAAATGTTGTATGCAAGCTCACCTCTCCCTAAGTACTGAAAAATATCATATGATGATTTGTGAAGGAGTAGTGCTTGGACATTTTATTTCATCTCAAGGCATTCAAGTAGACCCAACCAAAATACAGGTCATTCAGAATCTTCCTGTTCCTAAAACACAAACTGAAGTGAGAAGTTTTCTAGGACATGCTGGATATTACAGGAGATTTATTAAAAAAAATTCTAAGATAGCTTCTCCTTTATTTGTGTTGCTCATGAAAAATGCTGAATTTAAGTGGACTAATATTTGTCAGAAAGCCTTTGTAGAACTCAAGCATCAGTTATCTATTGCTCCTATTTTGAGAGGACCTGATTGGGAACTCCCCTTTCATATATCTTCTGATGCTTCAGACACTGCAATTGGAGCTGTCTTGGGACAAGAAGAAAACCATCTTCATTATGCTATCTATTTTATCAGTAAGAGAATGACCCCTGCTGAGCTTAATTATACAGTTACCGAAAAGGAATTTCTTGCAGTAATTTATGCCATTAATAAATTTCGACATTACATCACTGATTATCCTACTTTTGTCCACACTGATCACTTGGCTATTAAGTATTTAATGAAAAAATATGTCGCAAATGCCCGAGTTACCATATGGTTATTGTTACTGCAGGAG
Source organism: Pinus albicaulis (assembly GCA_034641835.2). NCBI lineage: Eukaryota > Viridiplantae > Streptophyta > Pinopsida > Pinales > Pinaceae > Pinus > Pinus albicaulis. The sequence goes on along the minus strand of CM076571.1, from coordinate 964,879,302 downwards.
TTTGATATTACAATTGTAGATCGGCCAGGTAAAGAAAATGTTGTGGCTGATTTCCTTTCACAGTTAAAAAATGATAATAATATTCCAATAGATGATTCCTTTCCTGATGAGTATTTGTTTGCAGTATCTGCTCACTCTCCTTGGTATGCAGACATTTCCAATTATTTGGTTGTAGGAAAGTTACCATCACACTTGTCATATAGGTAAAAGAGAAGAATTGTTCAACAAAGTGCCAGGTATAGCTGGATAAGCGGGTGTCTTTTCTACACAGGGCTTGATCAGGAAATTCGAAGATGCATCAGAGAGGATGAGGTGTACGACATACTAAAAGATTTTCATGATGGCCCCTGTGGAGGGAATTTTTATGATAAAAGAACAACACACAAAATTTTGAGGATGGGTTACTATTGGCCCTTATTGTTTAAAGACGCAAAGAAATATATCCGGGCTTGTGACAGCTGTCAGCGAATGGGTCAACCCAATCATAGAGATCAAATGCCATTAAACCCCCAGGTAGTACTCGAACCATTTGAAATATGGACCTTAGATTTCATAGGACCCATTAATCCTCCATCCAATCAAAGAACCTATATATTAGTTTCTACAGATTATATACCTAAATGGGTGGAGGCCAAAGCACTTGTTAGAGCTAATGAAGAAAATGTCCTAGCTTTCTTATTTGAGGAGATCTTTGTTATATTTGGAACTCCTAGAGAACTGGTTACAGATGGAGGACCTCCCTTCAATTCTCATGGTTTTAAATCTACCCTTCAGAAATATCATATTCATCATAGAATGACTACACCATACCATCCCCAGGCCAATGGGCAAGTGGAAAGCACAAATAAAGTAATAGAAGCCATTCTAACTAAAACAGTGAAGGATAACCGGAAGGATTGGTCTCAAAGGCTCCCTAAAGCACTATGGGCTTACAGAACTACCTGGAGAAATACTACAGGAATTTCTCCCTATGAATTGGTTTATGGTAAAAGTGTTGTTTTTCTTGTGGAATATGAAATCAAAAATTTAAGAATTGATTTAGCTGTTAACCTTGATTTGACTCATGTGCAGACAGCTAGGTTGTAGTAGCTTCTTGAATTGGATGAAAAGAAATTAGATGCCATTCACCAGACAACCATGATTCAACAAAAAATAATGAAGTGGCATGATAAAATTATCAAGCACAAGCAGTTCCAAAAAGGTAATTGGGCCATATTGTATGACTCTCGATTTGAAAACTTTCAAGGTAAGTTACGAACAAGATGGCTTGGACCGTATGAGGTAGATGTTGTTTTTCCCAATGGAATAGTAAGACTTGTAACAATTGATGATTCTAAAACACCTCTACTAGTAAATGGTCATAGGCTTCGCTTGTACCAGCGCCCTGTTTCTAAAGAAGATTTTAAGGCTGCTTGCATGACTGATACACATTATCTTTTTCTAGGGGAGTCCTCTGCTCCTCACAACATTTAATTTTCTGCACTATATTTCTAGTATTAGATTAGATTTAAAACTAATAATCCCTGTCAAGGGTTGGAATGTTACAATTGTATTTTTCAGATTAAGGAAGAACTCACTAAGGAGGACAGTTTCATCACAAGAAGATCTAAAGCTTCAATCAGAGAAGCTTTGTTTCCCTCATCTCAATTCATTTCCTCATTTCCCAGCAATGTCTCTTTTATCACTTTTCCCCTTACTCCATCTTTCCCTTTTTCCTATTTTTCCTATCATACCCACTCCTGAAACACCATCTTTCAGCCAAAATTTCTCGTTCCCTACTGCTGAAATTGTTCCTCAGCAAGTACTTTCCAAATTTTCTTAGTACCAAATCATTACATTCCATTTTTCTTATTTTTCCATTGCTGAAACACCACTTTCAGCAACATGTCATTCATTTTTCCATTCCTGAAACACCACTTTCAGCAACCTGTCATCTATCTTTCCATTTCTAAAACACCATTCCTTCCCTCTGCTACACAAGTTTTCCAGTACCCTACTTTTATTCTTCAGATCCCTTGGGTGAATATTATCCAGTATTGAGCAGACTCCAATATGCTCTTGTTTCTACATTTTAGAGAAATCTAAAGATTCTTCCATCAGTATGAAGCCACTATGAACGAGCACTCTATACTTTGAATTATAAAATAGAGGTAAATATAAGGTAAGTGGAATTTTTATGTAATACAGTTAAATAGTAGTATAAAGAGAAGATATTTTCCATCATGATTATATCCCCCGTACATTAAAGACCATCATTTCACCGCACATAGGGGGGGGGGGATTTCGAAAATAAAAATCATCATTTCACCCCATGCAAATCACCGCCATTCTTTATACCCATTATTTCGGCCGATAAACCATGTTCTTAGTCGTAAACAATTACTCTGATCAAGTCTGGTGTTTCTGCTCTCTGCACCTCTGCATTTGACTCAAGTTAGTAGCTATGGGAGGCCTGGCTATCAGACATGAGCCTGGCTCGATGGCTCTTCTCGAATTATTTCCGGAGGCTTACCAAATCTTTCAGTAGGCAGGATGGATCACATATTTCGAGAGGCTAGGAGAATTTGATCCTCAGTAAGTTTTGGAGTTTGTGCAAAATTTTCAGGAGGATCACTCCATAGTCCAAGGGGTCTGAATTTCGGTCACAGAAGAAGATATAGCACAAGTTTCGGGATTGCCGGTCATAGGTGCTCAGTGGTTTAGCAGGAAACAAGTCATCCTAAACGCACAACAAGACTTCCTTCTTCTAGATGAATAGGTTGATATTAAAGGCCGTGGTATAGGTCTGCATTCATTACCTCCCCCATGGCCAAAGGTAGCTGAATTTTTCAATCACTATTTAACTTGCGAGGGGCACTACCAAGTAGTTTATCAACATGATTTTGTTTTAATGAGTCATTTGCGACATGGTCGACTAGTCAACATTCCTTATTATCTACTTGGATGTATTAAAAATATGTCATATTACTGTAGACGGGTAAAATTCCCATTAATTTCCCTTACCCATCATCGCCTCTGTCAATTATTAATTCAGAGGTGTTTTGCCTAGAAAAACCCCCCTTGAAATAACCTACCCTTACTTCTCGAACAAGCCCCTGAAATTCCCCAAGAAATCCCCAAAAGCTCTTATGAACGGCAACTGGAAGATATTCCTAGTCCTCCATTGATTCCATCTTCAGAACTAGTTGACCCGTCCCCAAGTCCATCCCATTTAGCAGAGTCATCCCATCCCACTGTCCACATCCCTAGCGATGACTCTCAAGCTGAAACACCCCCATCACCCCCTACTCATAAAATAAAGAGACGAATTGCAACAGTCTCTGTCTCAAAAAGGCAAACAAGGGCTACATCTCAAGCTGTCACCTCTTCCGATAGCCCTTATCCTACAAAATAATCTTCTCATAAAACGAAAAAGAAAGTCACTACTTTTTCCGCTTTCCTACCTAGGAGAAAAATGAAAACGACTATTGAATCTGAATTCATTCCCATTTCCCCTGACCCTGCAGCTATCTTGCTAAAACTTCATTCGTCATCACCATTCCAAATTCCTGAATCATTACCCGTCTCGTCCTGTGGCACTGCTCCACAAGAACCAGATGCCCAGGGTAATATGACATCATTTTCTACTCAAACAGTAACTGCTCCACAAGAACCAGTTACTCACTCAACAGCTGAAACACAAGAACCAGCTGCTGAAGTGCAAAAATCAAACATCCAACATGATAATATAAGGAAACCAGCTGTAGCTGAAACATAAGAACCAGCTATAGCTTCGGAACAACAATCAACTCCATCAAAAGCAACCAACACACAGGGTTCACTCACCATGGCATCTTTATTAGAAGAAAATGAATTTTTAAAGACAAAATTAGAGGCCTACAAAAGTGAGTTGGTAACGGAAAGAGAAGCCTTTGATAAAGAACTAAATCTCTACATGTTGGCACATACAGCATCAGCACAAAAGAATGACCCATGTAAGGAATATATGTGCCATGAATGTGGAAACATCTACCAATAGGCCGGATATAAAATAGTTAAAGTCCCAGTGCCTGAGGCATCCACATCAGTTGCAGTCAAAGAAGAACGCCCTACTGCCACACAAGAACCAGTAGGGCCCTCAAACATTCTGGAGAAAGAAACCAAGCCACAGATATCCTGCCCTGTATTAGTTAACTGAGCTACTCAGACTATGCCTCAGCCCAGTACTTATAATGCTGGAACACAAACTCCACCATGGAAAGAGTTGGAAATAATGAATGAGTGGAAGAAGCAGTATGATATTGATCAACATAAAATGTTACAACAGCATAAGTTGGCCTGGCAGAATCAGATGTATTCCAACTGGGATAAATGGGATCAGACACTTCAGCAACTTAAGGATTCCAAGAAAGAAACTAAGGAGTTAAAAGAAAAATTGGTCCTGATGTTTTTATTAGTACAAAAATTGTTAGCCACCAGGAAACCTTCTTTGAATTATTCTCTATTTCTTTCTGAACGCCTTGTTTATTTTCAGTTGAAAGCAATTAAGAACGGGAGACCTCATGAGTTGCTCACAGTGGAACAATTTGTCAAAACATTTGCTGAGGCCTCCGCTAGTGATCAACATCTATTATGTGAACTTTATCTTCATAATGAGGCTATGCTTGAAAACAGAGAAGTCAACCTGAATCCGATTGTTGGTGATATATAGATTAGGGCATTTGTTTCCTTTCTTGCCAATCAAATCACATGGCAAACTACTTTTATCGCAGGCAGGCACAATGAGGATAATCGCCTCCTCTGGATAAGGCCAAAACCTTCAAACCCAGCCATTTTTGTAGCAGAATATCGTCAGTTTTTGCAGAAGCCATGAATGAGCAGGTACATACAGCAATTGCAATCCTCAGTACTCCGAGAGTGTCATCAGTTAATCATGGTCAAAGAGACTGCTGCTTTGAAGGCAAACACCATGTTCTGGCAACAGTCCTGTAAGGAAAGACAAGAGTATAATCCCTTTAGCCCTGATAATCTTCAAACTGCACTGTCCATAATACCAAACTATATCAGATGCATTCAGTAATGCGCCGAGAATTGGATTGGTTATCATTTTCACTTCCTTGTCTTATGGATGCCAGCAGAACGATATCAGCCTCACTACAGATTGGCTAACGGAGACGAGGCAGCAGCATGGCAGAAATTGCAAAGTAACCAGGGATTCAGATCTTCAACAGAGGCCACCTTCCATAGTACTTGCTTGAGTAACTTGCATGCAAAGAGTCAGTACTCAGACTCTGACTCAGAGTAAAAGTTGCCTGAGGACATGCAACCCTTTCAGCTGGGGGGGATGTTAGGACCTCACAATGTACCATTTTGACCACACATTCTGACACCACTTTACTCTTTATAGTCCATATTTAAAAGGTTACATCATCATTTCCATCCATTTTATCCAAAGTTATATGAAATCCTTCTCTTTAATATGTATTTAATTTGTTTTGCATATAATTCCACATTACTTTTATATTTAATCATTAATCGAAGATAGATAGTTTCTAAGACAAGTCTAAAGGATCGTAGATAACTCATGATAAGGATCACGTTGCTGAAACAGTCGAACCCGTTGCTGAAATAGTCAATGGACACGCAAATCCCGTAGCTGAGACAGCTCGTGATTTGTGATCTTCAAGTGTATTTTAAGAATGATGACAGCAGGACGAAGACGAGCAAGGGAAGCTGTTACACGGACCGTTTTGAAGACTAGTATTTTTGTACTTATTTGTAACGGCATTCCAGGATGGAAGAACAGAAAAGACCCTGTATTAAAACAAGAGACTAGATTTGGATAAAAATAGGATTTCTCTGATGTAACTGTAATAGATGTCTCCTCTTTAAAAAGAGGAGACATCATCATTAGGGGGAGAGTTAGAAACCGCGGGAGTACATTTTCTGAAGCAAGAAAGAGCCTTTGCTCTGTTGTAATGTATCATTTCTTGACAGATGAATAAAATTTTATTTTGAGCACTTCAATTTAATTTCTTTCCTTGGGGAATCTTGTGAGAAGGACAGGGCCCGCCTTCATCACAAGATTCACCCAATTGATCTTGTAGTTTGTTACCTTTTTATGTTATTCTCACCTTAATTTAACCTTGTTTGCTGAAGAATCTATACAGTTCTATGTTTCCTATTAAGCACTCTGTTTTCTTTAACACTGCATTGGCTTTATAACATTCATCCTTAAGAAGCAGAGAGTTGCTTTATTTCCAGTTATTTGTTTATTAGATGAATGTGTGATAGATTGATATCGGGAAATAGGTGCTGAAGGTTCTTGTTTGGAGGAATAGGGTCATGTTCCCCATAGGTTGATCTTCTTTTTCTGCAGTGTGAATGACATCAAGAACAAGTGCTGAAGATTCCTGTTCAAGGGAATAGGGTCCTGTTTTCTGTGGATTGATATTTTTCTACAATGTGATTAATATTAGGCTATAGGTGTTGAAGATTCCTGGTTGGAGGAATAGGATCCTGTTCTCTGTTATGGTTGATTGATCTCCTTTTCTGCAGGGTGATCCCCTTTCATTATTTTTCCTAGGATTCTTTTAATGAAGGTCTACAATAGAGGGATTGTTTCTGCTATAACTCAAGTATGCTTCAGCTTTGTTAAAGTGAGGTGTGAACAGTCTGATTTGTATGATTGATATTTGAGTGATTGATACTACAACATTTATTTGCTTTTGGAATTGAGAATATCCAATGCGTGATTGTCTTTGGAATAAACAGACCTTCCCGGGTTGATAATTTATGTGGTGCTCGAATTGTTAAAAAAATTAAAGAGACCAACAAGTGGAATGGTGGTCCGGGGGCCAATAAAAAGCTGAGATTATGGCATTATGGGGAGGGCTATTAGCTGCTTGCAATTTAAAATTGACAAAGATGCATATATATGGGGATTCTAAATTGATTATTGAAAGCATTACTGGCCGCCAGCATTTGAAAATTCCAGATCTACAGGGATGGATCAAGAGAACACTATGTTTATGGCACAGATTGGGCAATCCTCCTATATCCCACATTTACAAAGATAATAACATGAGGGCAGATGGTCTCTCTAAAAGAGGTGTCAATGCAGTTTTTGGTTTTCTGCAGGTGGAACATTACAGGGATAGGGAGCTTATCTGGAACACTACTATCCCAATTCCATGATGTCAGATCACTCTATATGAAGCGTAAAATATGTCCTTTTGTCTTTCCATGTTTCTTTCTCACATATTAAATCACAGGTACTTTTATTTTATCAATTCGGCTGTACCAGATTTTCCCATGAATACGAAGATACACAGTGCAATTTCAATATGCGATAGACTATATCAAGCGAGCTTGTTTGTTTTTTTTTGTCCATTATCATGCCGGATATGAAAGGATATCCATACAAGCGAGCCAACATAATTCTTTACAAGTGAGCCTGTAGGTTGGATTAACAAGCGAGCCGGTAATTTATTTACAAGTGAGCCTGTAGGTTGAATTATTAAGTGAGCCTGTTGTTTGGACTATCAAGTGAGCCGATTTATGTTTTGGGATCATCTCTATGCAAGCGAGCCTGCTATTTTTGTATATGATTACCTTTCAAGTGCGCCGATTTCAGGATCATACATGCGATATAACCTCTTCTCCTATCAGCTTAGTGAATGATATATCAAGCGAGCCTGTTTCAGCACTTTACATTACAAGCAAGCTGGCATATCCTTCACACTACACACTGGATAAGTGTGTCGTTTTAATCCCACATTGAGACCTAGTCTTGTTTTCTCTCTTTATGATTTTTTGCATGGATTAGAAGGTCTACTAATTTGTTTGTAATGACAAAGGTAACTTTTCATAGAACTTTTGACCCAACTAATATGTGAATCTGGTTTTATATCTATATGATGTTCAATGAAGACAAGTCAGTTTAAATGTATCTAGAAATCTTGGGTGGAGTGGCACTTTTGCCTTCCGTAATTTGTAATCCAGTCTGGATATTTTTTGGGCTTCTTTCTTTCTTAGAGGATGCTCTTGAATCTTTATGAAGATCTGGATTATGATTTTCTCAGCTATCTATAGATGAGAATGTAATAGTGGACTCATGAACTATTATAATACAACGTTTTTTTTTCTTTCTGAAAAAAAAAAGTGCCAAAGCTTTCGAAATTTAGGGTAATGGCAGACTTAGTATGCTTCTTACTCTTCTCTGTAAGATTCGAAGCTTTTCCACACTCGTGAAAGAGATGTGTATATCATGTAACCAGAAATAATCTGTAGCTTAACATGGAAGTGGAGGACTTCAGCGAATTCAAAGTGTAATCATAGCAAAGACATAAATATGTCTGAAACCCTAAGCGGAATTGAAGGTATTATATCGTGGTTATAATCCTAGAAGGAAAAATTCGCAGTTCAGCAGCATTGGTTGAAACCCCCGTGTGCTAAATATTTTGATTCGACATTTTTTTTTCAGGACGAAAAAACGTTGTTATAGATAATAGTTCATATTCGTTGATCAAATATCATTTTCCAGCACATTAGACATACCATTCTAGCATATGCCATATAGCAGGCAATATATGAGCCCCATGAAGAGGCAAACCAAATCCATCATAAGAACAGTAAAAAGGCCATAAAGACACATAAAAAATCCGCATACCAACCACAGAAAACCTAGCCAATACGTAACTGAATAGAACATCATTGAGCCCAGATACATACTGAGGGTTAGTAGGAACATCTTTTGATTGAAAACAACATAAAGGAGAATATGGAGAAATGAAAAAAATATAAAAGGATCTAGTATGTACAATGAAGATATAGCCTATAAAAGTAGCGTAAGAAAGAAGGATATCCTGCTTGCTTGCAAATGTATTCTAGCTTGCTTTAGAAGATCAGGCTCACTTGATGTAGATTATCGCAGAGGAAAAGATTGAGAGTCCAACAGAGTGGAAGCCCTGTAATGCACGATCTGAATAGCACCATATGTGGACTCCATCCCTCTTTTGGAGAGAAGGTCAGCACACGTATTTTTCTCCATATGTATGTGCTGAATAGTGTAGGCTTGAAAATTTCCTAATAGATACTTGATCCACTGTACCCAACCAACGCTATTGCTGCATTGCATTCCACATCTGCCGTTGATCCCATCAATGGTGTACTTCGAGTCTCCATATATGTGAATTGAAGGGAGATTTAGAATCAAAACAATGGAAACATATCAAAAAAATTTCAAATTGTTTCCGGTTAACCAAAACATTTCCAATCCCAAAACCTGAAAAAAATAAAAAAAATTGAACAATTAGAAACAAATCAATGAATCAATGATTCTAGCAGATACCATGAGCAAGGGAGGCAGCTTCCCTGGGTAATTCAAGTAATAGAGGTTTAATGTGATATCTTATTTATATAATTCACTGAAATACATATATTTTGTTACCATACTTCATTGGCATTACTCTAAAATCATAACCACTGGGAAAAGCATTACTCAAAACCCCTATCAGGTGAGAAATGAAAATAAAATAACTTATTAGTATACGTGTTTTCATTTTTGAAAATGAAAATAATGTGATCTTAATTCCCTCTGAGGCCCTCTCACTGAATGCATGTTGTAAAACCTTACATTTGAATACAGTATCCCAATAAAAATCCAAGAAGGTTGATAGACAAATGGCTTCTTGCAAGATGTGATGTAATGCCTGTTGGCTGAGATTCTTATAAAACTTCATCCAAGAGTTGTTTAAGATAATAGATTATATCCAAGCATGTTAAAACAGATTAATTTGGTGATAGTCAAGTAATTTCTTATCGAAAAGGTTTTGGTGTGGCAGGGAGTACACTTAGCCAAAGGAATGCTTTCAGTATCATGGCATAAAACAAACATATAGTGAAAGAAGTACTTTCAGGACCATGCCATACATCATGAAAGTTATTTATTTTATCTGTGCTCATATATAATGTACATTTTGGAAGAGAGACTGGATGTTCAAGCATGGAGTTGCTATACTATCAAAATTTGGTAGTGTACTTTAGTAAAACGACCAAATTAAGGTCTACTGAACCATGATCATGGTCAATATAGCTTTGATTATGCTTATTTCTCCTGTAACGAACACTACAAAATAAATGTGGAACTTTATCCTGAAAAAAGAGTTGCCTATTTATGAAATTAATCTTGTTGCAAATTACAAGCACAATAATCAGAACTGGGAACATTGAGAGGCAACAATTCTAGTGGACCTTGAATAAATAGATTGAAAATATGTAGCTTGGCTAGAAACATTAAGAGTGAATACATTAGGAAAATAACTCATGTCTGTCAGCATTCTAAGAGTATATTTTCCTATAGGTGTCATTTATTTCCTAATCAATTTCTCTAGAAGTTTGCCCCGCATGAATATTCAAACTTGTCCCTTAATAACTGAGAAACTGTACAATGTCATTTCTATAAAGGCCATGTAAGAACCACAAGACGCTCTGAATATTTTGAATTATTTGGCCAATTTTAGGAAAAACTAGGCATGTAACTTAATTAAAGAAGATGATGCACATGCAAAGGGCATGCAATAGAAAAAATATATGTTGTTACCTGCACAACCACAATACATTATGCCTAAAACAAAGGTCACAAATATGCCCCCAGTTAATTGACTGCCACCAGACTACATCTAGAACGATCTTCAAGCCAAACTAAAGGTATTCAGAAGCTTTTACTCTCCATATGCACTCTCTTCTGCATTCCAACGATATATTTTTCCTAATGGTTTCATTTATTTATTTATCACTTGCTCTGGTAGCTTGCCTTGCATGAAGATTCAAAGTTGTCCCTTCAGAATGGAACACATGTACAATGTCATTTCATTAAGGACCAACTAATGTCCACTGGATGCTCTGCATATTCCAAACTCTTTGGCCCATTTTTGGAAAGACTAGGCGCATAACTAATCACTGTAGATGAACACAATAAAAAAACATTCATTCAACAGAAAAACTATATGATGTACAACCACAATATAGTATGCCTCAGACAACTTATAGAAATAGCTTAAGCCAAATTAAAGGAATTCAGTATTTTGTATTCTCCGCAGGCACTCTCTTCTTAAGTGTGAATCTGAGACAAACTGCTCTGATCAGCTTTTTCACCTATACAGTAAAACACAAATTGTTACTCCAATTGCAGGAAAAATTTATCAAGTGACTTGCATAGAATATCCCCAGGGGATGTTTCAAATAAGGATAAATTTCCCTAGTAAATAACGTAAAAATTACAAGATATCATAAAAGCACTCCATTTGAATGCAATTTTGGCAAATGTTTTAGGGAATGGTCATCATCTCATAATTGGGTAATGATAAATGGCATCAAACCAGAGAGGAAATATTTTTATATAATAACAATTTACTTGAAACTTGGAATTGTGATTTTCATGCAATTATTATTTGTTGTGAACAAATTTCTTGCAACCTTGTGACTGAGAAAAAGCACACATGGTTTCCCACATAATTTCTTCAGCAAATTTATATGAATTAGAGTGATCCTTTGCTCATTGCATAATATTAATTTGGATGATGAGCAGAGCTAATTCCGAGCTTTGCTTGTTGTTAGAGTCGGTCCTTACAGCCCTCCGTCAGAGATCATTTCGCTTTTTGCATATTATTCTTAGGTGTCTCGCTCGTTCCACTTCGTTTCATTTCGCTAGGAGCATGCCATTGACTGACGAGGGGGTCTGGTTGTCATGTGTTTCCTCATGCTTGTACATGCAGGGCTAATTAAAATTCCTCAAAAAATCATTAAAATTCATAGTCATTGCATTCATTGTCATTAATGATTAGTTTCGTTAAAAAGATTCTTTAGTACTAGAGTCTAGGGTTTTCAAGCCCTTTGCATACATGTCATAGAGCCCGCAGGCCATGAGGTTGGTTTTGCAAGTTTTATATTTCACATTTTTATTATCAAAAGCATTTGAAGACATTTCTAGTCCAAAACTCTGTTTTGGAACTAGAAATTGTCTAATTTCATGTTTGTAATAATTGTATTTATTTCATCATAAGAAGCTTCAGTGCAAGCCTCTGATCTTTTCCAAAGCCAAGTGCCGCATCCCTGCAAAAGACAAACAAGTATTTTTAGTCCAAAACTCAGAAAAGCCAAAAGAAAAGCATTGTATTAAATGACCAAATGTCAAAATGCCAAACATTATGAAAGTGGGTTATCAAACAAATTTGAAATCAAATCTGATTTGATGAGTTATTTTCTTCATATATAAAACATGGTAAACAAAATCATTTGCAAGAGATCCGCAAGGCAGAAGTCGAATTTGTGAAGTGGAGGGCCGAAGACGTGTTTGCAGAGTTGTTGACAGGCTTTGGAGGTGCGTGCTACCCACACAGTAGGCGCGCTACCCGTATAAGGGGCGCTACCCACTTAACCTTCCCAGCCCTTTGCAGAGAACACGGGCGCTACCCATATAAGGCGCGCTACCCGTTGGGTAGGTGCGCTACCCATACAGAGACAAAGCTAAAAAAAAATTCTTGCGCCCAGTTTCGTATCAAATCGGCTCCATTGACTTGCAAGTAGGTTTATAAAGGTTGCTCAGTTGATTTTTAGCATGATTGTGGTGTTATTGATGTTGGGAAACAAGCCTTGGTTGAAGAGAAATGTATAAAACCTACATTTATATGCAGATTTATTCCTCAAGGGTTTTGAATATATATGGACAGTCTTGTGAAGGGTTTGAAAACTTTTGTGAATGGTAGATATGCTCATGCCCTGGCACATTGTGTACATCATCCTCACGCCCTTAGTTTATCATCTTACCACTGCTGTCATGTCCTTTCATGTTTTTACATAGTCTTATGTTGACTGGTCTATATCCTCCATCACCATAATATCACCGCTGCTATCATCATCATTCTATTACCACTGTGATGGCCATTTGTTTCACTATGGTCATTGTCATGTTGTTCCTATTCTCCATTTGATAAAACACAGTCCCATACTTGTTTGCTCCTTTGACAAATCTTTGGCCATCATTACAAAGGCTGCACACTACATTTGCATTTGGTACTTATTTGTCAAAATCACTTGTGATCCAAAAACAGAGCTATTACCACTGTCACTTGTTTGCTTATGATGTTTTGGTACATATGCAATATATTTGGGTTTTGAGAATGCATTGAAGCCTTTGACTACACTACACCTATATCAACACACATATTGCAGACAACTTGTTTTCAAAGCTATGTCAGAGACAGATTCAGTTTATGAGCAGGAGTTTGACAGTGATTCCACAGCAGAAGGTAATCTGCCACGGAGGCCTCACAAAGGTGGAAAAGGTGGTAAACATCTCAGGGAGGAGCCTACTTCTTTGGATCAATTGCAGGCATGTCCGCTTGCAATGGATTGTTTTCGGTATCAGTCATGTTTTCGATTCTGTGAGATGATTTCACAAACCCAGCTTCATCGTGAACTAGCTCGTCTATTTGTTCTACATTTACATGATGGCCGTGTAAACCTCGCTGGAGTAGATTTCATTCTATCACCAGTGACTATTGCTCAGGCCACCGGCATACCAAATATAGGAGAGGAATGGAACAAACGTCAGCAGTTGGAGAAATTCCACTATGAGCCATACATCAAACCTGGGTATATGAGGCACTTGGGCAGAGTTTTTCCTTTCAAATTCCTGAAGGATGAGTTTGCAACACTGATGAAACTCATCATTCGGTATTTCAGTTGCGAGGGCATATTCTCGCGTCTCTTTGCGTACCATGTCCGTTTGTTGATGCACTTCACAAGGGTACGTATGATGAACATTCTGTACTTCATGTATCGCAACATAGAGAGTATGATGATTTTTGTACAGAAGAAGACCCCAGCACAGCAGCATAGAAGTATATATCATTACGCTCTGATCAAGATCATAGTGGTACATCAGTTGACACAGCAGGGCATCACTTGGGAGGATTTCATCTCCCGTGACTTTTTCACAGCGCCACAGCCGCCTCCCGAGGTAGTTCATGATGCGGGAGAGCCTTCACACGAGCCTGACATTCCTGAGGTCGAGCATATCAGTGCTCCATTGTTTGTGACATACCAGCGAGGCCACAGGGCCTTATTTGCAGCTACACGGCGAGTATTATCTCCACCCGGGGTGGAAGGGTTCTCGTCGACTCCATCAGCAGAGCGAGTATTATCTCCACATGATGTGGAAGGGGTATAACCTTCTTCTTCAGCACAGGTACAGATCCAGGACAAGGGAAGAAGCCCATGCATGATAAGGGCCCATCAGGAGGCCGGGACACGGATTTCACGATCATTGATGTTGATGCGAGCTCTCCTAGCTCGAAATTGAAAGAGATGATCCAGGAGCAAAGGGCCGAGAATGACATGCTGAAAGATAAATTGCAGAAGGCTCAGTGGGTGATAAAATACCTGGAGCAGCGTAACAAACAACTAGAGGATGAGCACACACTTTATGAGCTGAGGTGAATCCGTGAAGATCGACAGTTGGCCCGGAAGAGACCCGGTGACATGACACCAATCGATCAAGATTCTGTACTCACGCATGTTAACATTCATCTGGAGAAGTTGTTGGAGAAGGCCAACAGAGACAAAGACATGCTTCGCCACATGAAAGGTCATTATTGGGCCCGCACGCATGTCTGCAAGGCAAGAATGAAGATTCTGAAGAGGAGGTTGAGCGAAGCACTAAAATGGCGGAAAAGGCCTGATCCACTCCAGATTTTGGCTGAGGCTTCTTTGGCTGGGCATGATACATGATGGAGGGTCTTTGCTCCAAATTTGAGTAAATTCAGAGAAATTTTTGTCATTTTGAAATATTTTGGTCCAAAAACAGATTTTTCAGCTATACGAGTAGCGCGTCCACATGCTCACTTTTGTTTGGGACACTTGCTGAAGGAAATATTTGTATTTTTGGGTTTGTCATGGTAATTTATGCATGCTCAGGCATTTCCGAAGCATTTCATCAGATTCTGGATGGTCAAAAGGCCCAAAAACACCATGAAAACCACCTTGCTGCCACCTTTTGCACCAGCAGGAAGTACTTCTGGGAGAATGAAGTTTTGGAGGGGCAAATTAGCTCCAAATTGGGAACTTCCACTTGGGTTGGATAGCCAACATCCATGTATTTCCAACGAGCTATCATGAGCTCAATTTGGATGCCGGGAAGTGCCTCAAAATCAGGCTGAAAGGTGCGCTACCCATATAGCTCAGGCGCGCTACCCATATAGATTTTTGGCTGAATTTTCAACTTTCAGCTCAGAATTTCGGCCAGTTGGGACCAGTTTTGCTTGTGGATGAAGTTTTTAGGTTTTCATGATGTAAATTGATGGTTGGCATGTAACTTTGGCTTACTTTTACCTATTCTAGAAGATTCACTCTCAAAAAAGTGAAAATCATGTAAATGAATCAGTTTCCACTCTTTTAGAGGCAAGTTGTTAGCTGCCTAGATTTTAGCTCCTTGATTAGAATTTGGTTGAAACTAATACCTGAAGAAGGAATTCGACCCCTAGAGGCATGGGAAGGGGTTAGAGTGATCTATATATTGTAATTTTTGAGACATTCTACGGGTTGGACTCTTGGGAAACTTTTGGCACACTATTGTACATATTTTTCATATTTTGGCTAAGGAAAGATCAGAGGTTTTGCAGCACCTGTTGGGATTCTTGTGGCTTTCAGTTCTTGATGGTGTTTTCTCTCATTTTATTGTAAGTTATTTCATGTTTAATGTATGCCATCCCTTCTTATGCTTTTGAAACTAAAATGAATGAGTAGATGAGGTTGAATCCATTGTTTACAGTGCTCTGCCTTTGAATTCGTTTAGTTTTGTATGTTTTCGCCTGTTTGAAAAGGATCCATGTTCATCCTTTCCCTTTTCAGCTCCTTGTCTTTCTGATCCATCCATATACTCGATCAAAAGCATCAAGACTACTGCCTACCTCGCCCCAACTCGAATTCTGCAAAGATCTGGCCTTATCCCCGGACCCAAAATTGTTTTTCCCATTTTTTCAACAAAAAACCCAAAAAATCAAAATCAAACTTTCCTATCTCTTTACTAGCCTAAAATCAGTATTCATTATAATTCATCTCAGTCCCTTTGAAGATATTTTTCCAAGATAGACCCGGAGAGAGCCCTCTCCTGTCCTCGTAGGGCTAGCTACGAGGCTGAGCGTGGTTTGATGTAGCCTTGAGTTTTACCTTATTTCAGCCTAAGGTAGATTTGAGCGCTAACATAGTGGTGACCATACTGGGGAAACTCTCAATGGTTTGCTTGTTGATGTGTTTGTTTCATGAGTCTTAGACGGAGTCTGAAGTCACGCCAGGTAGCTTTCGAAACGCTTTTGCCATGCATAAGCGGAAGTAGATAAATGCTGCTTCAGTCGATCTCCGGTAAGCTTGTGAATGTAGCACTTGATTTGCAAATCACCCCAGTATACTTGTTCGTTCTAGACCTTTGGATGATTGAGTCTAGAAGTCGAAAGGCTGAAGATAATTGATTGTGTTCCTTGAAATGTTTCTCGAATAGATCGATACACTGGCTTCAAGAAGGCATACCAGATCAAATCCTGATCCAAATCCGCCTCCAGTATATGAAAACCCCAATGTAATGCCAAGAATTTTCCGTCGAGAAGCTCCTATTTTTCCTTTGGTCAAATCTCACTCAGATCCCACTGTTTTTTAGTATATTGATGATATTGAGTTTGACGATCAGTTTGAGTTATCATTGTTTGAAACCAAATCCGAAAGTGCCACTGGTTCTACCGTTATTAATCCTGAGTTCATCAAATATTTAGAAGTTGAACAAGCAAATAGATCTATCGACAATTATATTCTGAATCTGAAAAATTCCATCGTGGCTACCAACATTCCCGAATTCATTGAATCTGCTTCACAAACTCTCGGATCATCTGAAGTTGCATCTAGTTCACGGATTCCCACTGAACCTTCCTTTATCCCTACCATTCCTATTCAGCCTGAGATTTCTGATCAACAATCAGCAGTAGTTTCTCCTCCATCTCCACCGCATACACCTCGTTCACCTACTGCTCCCAGTCCTCCTGTTTCTCCGAGACAGCAGACTATAAATCCGCCAAGAGTCATGGCTACCAGATTTGCACCTCTTGCTTTGCCGGCCAATTTAGATCCTATGCCTGCTGATTATCAGAGCAAGATTCCCATATTTGATGGCACACCACAGAGTATATCAGCTCAGTAGCATATTGTCCGGATGACAGAATTTTTTTACCTGCATGAAGTTGATGCAGAAAATGTTTCAATGAGATTGTTTGCCCAGACTTTTGGAGGAGAAGTTCGTAAATGGTTCAGAGCTCTACAGGCCAGAAGTATCAATACATTGCAAGAGCTTCAGACACAATTTTTAGATCGATGGGAGATGAAAAAAGATCCGCTGCAGATCACTTCAGAGTATACAAACATCAAGCGTAATCCTGGTGAGTCCGTTCAGGATTATATTATCAGATTCAATACAGTGTATAATGCAATTCCAGATGACTTAAGACCGTCTAAAAAGTCAGCTCTTCTTAAATTCCCAGATGGTTTTGATCCAGAGATGGCTTATTCGCTACGTGATAGAGATTCGCCTACCTTAGAAGATATGCAAAAGATTGCCGTTAGTGTTGAGGCGAATCTGAACGATAAGAGAGCACGGTTGAAAGCAGAGAAAAGAGTGACTATAAAGGAAGAGCCTTCCACATCTACATCCGAACAGCACTTGCTTCGTGAGATGGAAAAAATGTTCAAAAGGATGACACTTGACAAACCAGAAACGCAGATTCGTAATCCAAACTACCGTGGCCAGCAACAGCCACAGTTCAGAATTAAGCAGCGTGAGCAAAGACCACAAGAGCCGGCAGCCCAGCAGCAGATTAAGACACCTCTTTTGCATAATTTTGTGAGTCAGGATTCAGACGATGATGATGATGTAGCAGGTGAGAAAAATCATTTCTTCACTCCCAACGATCTGCCTATTTATATTACTGAGGATGAAGAATATGGAGAAATTTCAGCTGCACAAAAAGATGAAGATTTCATTTTAGCAAATGATGCAGATTTAGAGGAAGAGTCAGATGATTAACAAAGAGGATATTTGAATGCTTTGTCCGCTCAACAGAAGCAATACTCATTGAGAAACCGAGATGTGCCCATAAATCCAATTCAGAAACGAAAAGAAGCTTCAACACCAAAGGCAGATTCACCGATACCACAGAAGAAAGGAAAAGTGACACTTGATCCCGCAGCTAGTAAAGTATCCACAGCAGAAAGGGTAAATCAGCCAAACATAGTGAAAGATAAGGCTGAAAAGAAGGAAGTTCCGGTCAAAGAAGTCGAAAAATTTTCAGCATTTAGTTTGGAAAATGAAATTTCCAAATTAAAAATATCTATTCCTTTGACAGAAATCATGAAGAACAGCAGCTACCGTGGTCAAGTCTCCAAAATTCTGAATTTGATCCAATGTTCGATACGGTAAATGTTGAGGATGATCAGCCAGAATTGATTTTCGGGCCTGCATTAGATGGTGAGTCCCCTGACAGTGATGTTCCTCCCTTTTATATCAGTTTGAGGTTGCATGAATATGTATTGCATAATGCCATGTTCGATTCGGGTGCTTCGCACAATTTGATGCCAAAGGCGATCATGGGAAAATTGGGACTAGACATTACAAGAAAATATCATGATTTGTATTCATTTGATTCCAGCCGTGTGAGGTGTATAGGACTCATCAAAGATTTGGTTGTAAGCTTAGATCAAATTCCAGCGAAGAATGTCTTGATGGATGTGGTTGTGGCGGACATTCCTCTGCGATTTGGGATGCCCCTTTCAAGATCTTGGGGGGCAAAGTTGAAAGGTACACTTCAGTTAGATTTCTCTTATGCAACAATTCCAGTCTTCGGTCAAATGAGAAAGTTATATCGAGAGCAGAAGATGAAATACATGATAACCAGCAAAGAGAAGCCAATCAATCATCCTGTAAATTATGTACATACCGACTTAGAGTCGTTTGTTTTGCTTGCTGATAGTTTTAATGATATAGATAGTCAATTAGTTCAGGTGGAAGATATACCAGAAATCACTGAGAATTTTAGAGAAGTTCTGCGAAAAGAAAGAAGAGAAAAACAAGCTACTGTGGAGCAATCAGCTAAAGACAATGGGCAGCAAACAGGAAAAATAGAGCTGGCGCAATTTCAGCATTTAGAGGACAATGAATATGGTCTTTGGACCATGGATTTTGATGGCGCAGTGGGTAGTGATGGTGCTGGAATTGGTGTTTGGATTCGTAGTCCATTTTCTGCTCTGGATAAGGTTCCTAGCAATGTGAGAGTGTGTTCCTACAAGCTAGCATTTGACTGTTCTAATAATGAAGCGGAATATGAGGCTCTAATTGCCGGCCTTAAGATTCTTAGAAAGCTGAAAGCGAAAAGGATTGCAGTGTATGGTGATTCAGAGTTGGTGATAAAGCAGGTTAAAGGTGAGTTTTAGGCTAAACATCCTCGCATGAGGGCTTACCGTAATGCAGTTTTAGATATTCTGAAGTTATTTTCTGATCATACCTTGACATGTGTGCCTCGCATACAAAGTGGTGTTGCTGATGGACTTGCTAAGGCAGCAAGAAATTTAAAAATTCCAATGAATTCCAGCAACAGGTTCGAGATTCATGTGAAACATCGCCCCACTGTTCCAGACAATCAGCGATGTTGGAAAGTCTTTCAGGATGACGAGGAGATTAGTGATTTTCTGCAGAATAAGGGTAAGTTTAAAGACACCTCCATAGATACAGAACATGATGATGGTAATGATGACATACAAATAAACCAAATGGAAGTGCTGAAACTTAAAGATAACATCATTCCTAAAGGATTGATTCCTTTGGAAGAACTGTTTGATCAAGACGATGTAGCCCGCAAACCGACATTGAGGCCGACGGAGAAAGGGGTTGAAGAGGTAAATATTGGGACAGCTGAGAATCCCAAGATGGTTAAGTTATCAAAGTCATTGTCACCAAAGGTAAAGGCAGAGTATGTGAAATTGTTGTCTTCATTTTCTGATGCTTTTGCGTGGGATTACTCAGATCTAAAAACATATGATACTAACATCATTCAGCATACTATCCCCATTAAACCAAATCAAAAGCCTTTCCATCAAAAGTTGAGGAGAATCAATCCAAAGCTACTACCATCGATTGAAAAAGAGGTAAACAGGTTGTATAAGTCAGGAATCATTGTGCCTATCCGATTTTCAGATTGGATATCAAATTTGGTGCCCGTGAGAAAGAAAACAGGTGAGATCCGTTTATGTATCGATTTCAAAAATTTGAATAAGGTATCATTAAAAGACAATTATCCGCTGCCAAAAATGGACCATATATTGCAGCGAGTAGTTGGAGCATCAAGGATGTCACTACTCGACGGCTACTCAGGTTATAATCAGATTTTAGTGCAGGAAGATGATTGTGACAAGACTGCGTTCACCACTCCTTGGGGAACATTTCATTATGCAAAAATGTCGTTTGGTTTGAAGAATGCAGGGGCCACCTTTCAGCGTGCCATGGACATGGCTTTTGCCAACGAAAAAGATGTATTTTTGGTTGTTTACCTTGATGATTTAACTGTGTTTTCAAATTCTGATGAGGAACATTTATATCATTTGAAAGTTGTTTTCCAGAAGTGCAGAAAATATGGCATTTCGCTGAATCCGAAAAAGAGTCTTTTTGCCATGGATGAAGGCAAGCTCCTTGGCCACATCATATCGAAAGATGGCATCCGTGTTGACCCTGCACGTGTTGAAGCCATACAGCAGATTGAACAGCCCCGAAACAAGAAATAAATACAATCATTTAATGGTAAAATGAATTTTCTGCGTCGTTTCATTCCAAATATTGCAGAGCATCTTAGAGAAATCATGAACATGCTGAAAAAAGACAGTCAGGTAAAGTGGACAGAAGAGGCGGTGAAATCATTCAATTTGGTAAAGTTAGCTCTTTCTTCAGCCCCTATCTTAATCAGCCCGGACTACACACAGGACTTCATTTTGTTTTCTTTTGCTTCTGAGCACACATTGGCAGCTGTTTTAATGCAAAAAAGGGATGGAGTTGAGAAGCCCATTGCTTTTTTCAGTCGGATTATAAGGGACGGAGCATTGAAATACAACATTATTGAGAAAGAAGAACTTGCACTTGTAAAGGCCTTGAAAGATTTCCGTGTGTATATACTGCATTCCCACATTATAGCATATGTTCCTAACGCAGCAGTTAAAGATGTTTTGGTACAGGCAGATCCAGAGGGAAGACGGGGTAAGTGGATCACTGCGTTGTTAGAATACGATGTGGAAATTAAACCAACCAAGATGATTAAAGGACAAGGACTCGCTAAGCTCATGGCTGAAACAAATCTGCATGCTCTAGATATAAATTTGATCGCTGCCATGTCCGATGAAGATGAGGAAAGTACGTCAGTTCAGGTATCTGATATTTTTGTTTCTTCCCCTTGGTATGCTAACATTTTATACGTGCTTCAGAATTTGTCTCCACCTCCCGGGATGCCTATAAATAAGAGTAGAAAATTGAAGTTGAGAGCTGCAAAATTTTGTATATTGAATTCTGCATTGTATTGGAAAGACCCTGGGGGAGTGTTGTTGAATTGTTTGGTAGAGGAGGAAGCTCAAAGAGTTTTGGAGGACTTTCACAAAGGTGACTGCGGAGGCCATTTGTTTTGGAAGACCACAGCGAATAAGATTCTAAGGGCAGGGTATTATTGGCCTTCTCTGTTTTCTGATGTATATAAGGCTGTTAAGAATTGTCACGAGTGTCAAATTTTCGAAGGGAAGCAAAAATTACAGCCTTTGCCTCTCAAACCAATTGAAGTTAGTGCACCATTCCAGCAGTGGGAATTAGATTTTATCGGGGAAATCCACCCAGCATCTTCCGGGCAGCATAGATGGATATTGACAGCTACGGACTACTTCACAAAGTGGATCGAGGCGATTCCCACTCGACAGGCCACAGATGCGGTAATTATCTCTTTTCTTGAAAGCAATATTCTATCACGTTTTGGGTGTCCTAGTAAAATAATCACAGATAATGCAGCGGCCTTCAAGTCTAAGAGGATGGTTGAATTTTGTTATAAGTACAATATCAGCTTGGGACATTCGACCGCCTACCATCCGCAAGGAAATGGCTTGGCGGAATCTTCAAATAAGTCCTTGGTGAATATCATTAAGAAATTTCTGGAAATCAATAAAAAGGGTTGGCACAAGAAATTAGTGAATGCACTGTGGGTTGATAGGGTAAGTCAGAAAAAGTCTATTGGCATGTGTCCTTTCGCGCTGGTGTACGGGATAGACACGGTTTTTCCTACTTCGCTTGCTGTCCCGGTGGTCAAATTGCTTCAGGAAGCTGGTAGTGAGGAAGATCCCATGCAGCGAAGGATTAATCAGATGATTCATTTACAGCAGACACGGGAGGAGGTATTTCAAAATACTTTCAAGTTGCAGGAGCACATAAAGAATATTTATGACATGAAGGCAAAAGCAGATAAGTTTAAGTTGGATGAGGTGGTTTTGAAATGGGATGCTCAGAATGAAGATAAGGGAAAGCACGACAAATTTGAAAACTTATGGAAGGGTCCTTTTAAGATTGCAGCGTATCGTGGTCAAAACGCCTTTCTTCTCAAGGAAATGAATGGAGATGATTGTCCTGGACGACCGATCAATGGTCGGTTGCTGAAGCGATACCACTTCTGAGTATTTTCTGCTGATTTCATCATCATTGTATATATCATTTTATTTCGGTTTTATTGCAAGTGTGTACTGATCTCTCATCTTCAGTCTGGGGCCCAGAGCGAAGGCTATAATTCTGAAGATGGAGGTTGGTTGGTTTGAAGTTCGTCAAGTCAGTTTTATCAGTATTTTCAGTTTTAGAGTCAAGTTAGTTTTGGTCAAGTTTCGGTCCCTTTTCAGTCAAGTTTGCAGTCAATAAATGTATCAAATGTTATCTGTTGAAATAATGACTCCATCGCCCAATGGATGAATGCACTGTCTGACTTCCCCAGAGATCTTCCGTTCTTGGTATCTCCATGGAGGCACCATCCCCATTGGAGCCAATGTTAGAGTCGGTCCTTACAGCCCTCCGTCAGAGATCATTTCGCTTTTTTCATATTATTCTTAGGTGTCTCGCTCGTTCCACTTCGTTGCATTTCACTAGGAGCATGCCATTGACTGACGCAGGTCTGCTGTCATGTAGCTTCTCACTTGTAATTTCTAGGCTAATTGTACCCTCGAAAAATCATTAAAACTACAGTCATCGCATTCATTGTCATAAATGACGACTTTGCTAAAAAGAGTCTTTAGTCCTAGAGTCTAGGGTTTTTCAAGTCCTTTGCATACATAGCTGGCAGAAAGTTCAGCATGAGGTTGGTTTTCAAGTTTTCTATTTCACATTTTTATTATCAAAAAGCATTTGAAGACATTTCTCATCCAAAACTCCGTTTTTGAACTAACGGCTGTCTAATTTCATGTTTGGTAATTGTATTTATTTCATCAAAGAAGCTTCAAAGCAAAGCCTCCATCTTTTCCAAGCTAAGTGCCGATCCCCAAAATAAAGTCACATTTTCAGTCAAAAACTCAAATCCAAAAGTAGTACTTGTGTATTAAATGACCAAATGTCAAAATGCCAAACATTATGAGGGGTTATCATACAAATTAGAATCAACTGATTTGATGAGTTATTTTCTTCATATATAAAGCATGGTAAACAAAATCATTTGCAAGAGATCCGGCATGCTAAGCCTAATTTGTATGGGAGGGCCGGAAGACGTATTTGGTGCAGTTGCTGGCTGTGCTTTGAGGTCCGCGCTTACTCCACATGAAAGCGTGCTACTGGAGGCAAGGGGCGCTACCCACTTAACCTTCCCTGCACCCTTTTGTAGAGAAGCCAAGTGCGCCATCGGATGTGCATCTAGAAAGTGTATCGATCTATACAGAGACAAAGCTAAAAAAAAATTCTTGCGCCCAGTTTCGTATCAAATCGGCTCCATTGACTTGCAAGTAGGTTTATAAAGGTTGCTCAGTTGATTTTTAGCATGATTGTGGTGTTATTGATGTTGGGAAACAAGCCTTGGTTGAAGAGAAATGTATAAAACCTACATTTATATGCAGATTTATTCCTCAAGGGTTTTGAATATATATGGACAGTCTTGTGAAGGGTTTGAAAACTTTTGTGAATGGTAGATATGCTCATGCCCTGGCACATTGTGTACATCATCCTCACGCCCTTAGTTTATCATCTTACCACTGCTGTCATGACCTTTCATGTTTTTACATAGTCTTATGTTGACTGGTCTATATCCTCCATCACCATAATATCACTGCTACTGTCATCATCATTCTATTACCACTGTGATGGCCATTTGTTTCACTATGGTCATTGTCATGTTGTTCCTATTCTCCATTTGATAAAACAAAGTCCCATACTTGTTTGCTCCTTTGACAAATCCTTGGCCGTCATTACAAAGGATGCACACTACATTTGCATTTGGTACTTATTTGTCAAAATCACTTGTGATCCTAAAACAGAGCTATTACCACTGTCACTTGTTTGCTTATGATGTTTTGGTACATATGCAATATATTTGGGTTTTGAGAATGCATTGAAGCCTTTGACTACACTACACCTATATCAACACACATATTGCAGACAACTTGTTTTCAAAGCTATGTCAGAGACAGATTCAATTTAAGAGCAGGAGTTTGACAATGATTCCACAGCAGAAGGTAATGTGCCACGGAGGCCTCACAAAGGTGGAAAAGGTGGTAAACATCTCAGGGAGGAGCCTAATTCTTTGGCTCAATTGCAGGCATGTCCGCTTGCAATGGATTGTTTTTGGTATCAGTCATGTTTTCGATTCTGTGAGATGATTTCACAAACCCAGCTTCATCGTGAACTAGCTCGTCTATTTGTTCTACATTTACATGATGGCCGTGTAAACCTCGCTGGAGTAGATTTCATTCTGTCACCAGTGACTATTGCTCAGGCCACCGGCATACCAAATATAGGAGAGGAATGGAACAAACGTCAGCAGTTGGAGAAATTCCACTATGAGCCATACATCAAACCTAGGTATATGAGGCACTTGAGCAGGGTTTTTCCTTTCAGATTCCTGAAGGATGAGTTTGCACCACTGATGAAACTCATCATTCGGTATTTCAGTTGCGAGGGAAGATTCTCGCGTCTCTTTGCGTACCATGTCCGTTTGTTGATGCACTTCACGAGGGTACGTATGATGAACATTCCGTACTTCATGTATCGCAACATAGAGAGGATGATGATTTTTGTATAGAAGAAGACCCCAGCACAGCAGCATAGAAGTATATATCATTACGCTCTGATCAAGATTATAGTGTTACATCAGTTGGCACAGCAGGGCATCACTTGGGAGGATTTCATCTCCCGTGACTTTTTCACAGTGCCACAGCCGCCTCTCGAGGTAGTTCATGATGCGGGAGAGCCTTCACACTAGCCTGGCATTCCTGAGATTGAGCATATCAGTGCTCCATTGTTTGTGACATATCAGCGAGGCCACATGGCCTTATTTGCAGCTACACGGCGAGTATTATCTCCACCCGGGGTGGAAGGGGTCTCGCCGACTCCATCAGTAGAGCGAGTATTATCTCCACATGATGTGGAAGGGGTCTCGCCTTCTTCTTCAGCACAGGTATAGATCTAGGACAGGGGAAAGAAGCCCATGCATGATGATGGTCCATCAGGAGGCCGAAACACGGATTTCATGATCATTGATGTTGATGCGAGCTCTCCTAGCTCGAAACTGAAGGAGATCATCCAGGAGCAAAGGGCCGAGAATGACACAGTGAAAGATAAATTGTAGAAGGCTCAGTGGGTGATTAACTACCTGTAGTAGCGTAAAAAACAGCTAGAGGATGAGCACACACTTTATGAGCTGCGTCGAATCCGTGCGGATCGACAATTGGCCCGGAAGAGACCTGGTGATATGACACCGGCTGATCGAGATTCTGTACTCACGCATGTTAACATTAATCTGGAGAAGTTGTTGGAAAAGGCCAATAGAGACAAAGACATGCTTCGTCACATGAAAGGTCATTATTGGGCTCGCATGCACGTCTGCAAAGCAAGAATGAAGATTCTGAAGAGGAGGTTGAGCGAAGCACTAAAACGGCGGAAAAGGCCTGATCCACTCCGGATTTTGGCCGAGGCTTCATTGGCTGGACATGATACATGATGGAGGGTCTTTGCTCCAAATTTGAGCAAATTCGGAGAAAGTTTTGTTATTTTGAAATATTTTGGTCCAAAAACAGATTTTTCCGCTATACGGGTAGCGCATCAATGTGCTCACTTTTGTTCGGGACACTTGCTGAAGGAAATATTTGCATTTTTGGGTTTTTCATGGTAAGTTATGCATGCTCAGGCATTTCCGAAGCATTTCATCAGATTCTGGATGGTCAAAAGGCCCAAAAACACCATGAAAACCACCTTGCTGCCACCTTTTGCACCAGCAGGAAGTACTTCTGGGAGAATGAAGTTTTGGAGGCTTAAATGAGCTCCAAATTGGGAAATTCCACTTGGGTTGGATAGAACACATCCAGGGCTTTCCAACGAGCTATCATGAGCTCAATTTGGATGCCGAGAAGTGCCTCACAATCAGGCTGAAAGGCGCGCTACCCATATAGATTTTTGGCTGATTTTTCAACTTCCAGCTCAGAATTTCGGCCAGTTGGGACCAGTTTTGCTTGTGGATGAAATTTTTGGGTTTTCATGATGTAAATTGATGGTTGGCATGTAACTTTGGCTCATTTTTACCTATTCTAGAAGATTCACTCTCAAAAAATTGAAAATCATGTAAATGAATCAGTTTCCACTCTTTTAGAGGCAAGTTGTTAGCTGCCTAGATTTTAGTTCCTTGATTAGAATTTGGTTGAAACTGATCCCTGAAGAAGGAATTCGACCCCTAGAGGCATGGGAAGGGGTTATAGTGATCTATATATTGTAATTTTTGAGACTTTCTACAGGTTGGACTCTTGGGAAACTTTTGGCACACTATTGTACATATTTTTCATATTTTGGCTAAGGAAAGATCAGAGGTTTTGCAGCACCTATTGGGATTCTTGTGGCTTTCAGTTCTTGATGGTGTTTTCTCTCAGTTTATTGTAAGTTATTTCATGTTTAATGTATGCCATCTCTTCTTATGCTTCTGAAACTAAAATGAATGAGTAGATGAGGTTGAATCCATTGTTTACAGTGCTCTGCCTTTGAATTCATTTAGTTTTGTATGTTTTCGCCTGTTTGAAAAGGATCCATGTTCATCCTTGCCCTTTTCAGCTCCTTGTCTTTCTGATCCATCCATATACTCAACCAAAAGCATCAAGACTATTGCCTACCTCGCCCCAACTCGAATTCTGCAAAGATCTGGCCTTATCCCCGGACCCAAAATTGTTTTTTCCCATTTCTCCAACAAAAAACCCAAAAAATCAAAATCAAACATTCCTATCTCTTTACTAGCCTAAAATCAGTATTCATTGTTCATTATAAGTCATCTCAGACCCTCTGAAAATATTTTTCCGAGATAGACCCGGAGAGAGCCCTCTCCTGTCCTCGTAGGGCTAGCTACGAGGTTGAGCGTGGTTTGATGTAGCCTTGAGTTTTACCTTATTTCAGCTTAAGGTAGATTTGAGCGCTAACACTTGTGGCAGTTGCAACTCTGTCCAGATATGTTTCTTAAGTGGTCTCCTTCAACTTACAAGGCAATAATTCTAGTGCACCTTGAATAAATAGATCAAGTAGAGAACTTAACCATTTCACCACAAAGTTTTCTTTTGGTTCAAAATGATCAATATGTGGAATTAGAACAAATTATTTCCAAGGTTTGTGCTAGAACATCTTCCTTCAAAATATCCTTGGTATTTGGAAAAGAATATTTGCATGAAGGATGGCTAGAGATTCATTGGAAATACACTAGCTCCCGTTAATTCATAATATCGGGTCAGAATCAAAGTTTTTTTCAATTCCACAGATTACTCCCCACATTACCTACTGTAAAGAAATGAGGAGCCGTATGAGGTGGGAATTTCATGTATGGTTTTGAAGCAGAGAACATTTCAATGGAATGAACGACTGTAACGGATGTCAGCTCCATTGGAAGGGGTGTCAAATGTGTTTCCCAAGGGTTCAATGTCCAATGTCTTGCAGGACTCTTCAACAATTAAGAAAACATGTTAACCTCTTTTCGAGGTTGCTTATTGGTTTCCCTTCCTTTCCAACTTGTCGAACAATGCTTCATAATGTTCCCTCTCAAACTCTACAATTTCCCTTTGGGAGATAGCTTCACAAAATTCAACTCCTTCATTCAAAAACTAAAGAAATAAACTTCAACTCTAATCAAGACCATTGTCTGATTCAAATTCCACTTGTTGCAATTCCACAAGAAACTTCCACTAGATTTTCTTTCCTTCTTCCCCATCTCTGTCACATGCTTTCATATAGGGGAATATGTTGAAGTTGTAACTATGGTCTATCTTCATTATTAATATTTTGGCCCTTAAATTATGTAAGACATGTTCTTCATGTCATTTTACTTTAGCCGTTGAGATGCATATAATGACATATGTAAGACATATTATTCATGTAGGCATCAAAGAGAGGAAACTGAATTTTCAAATTTAAATTACTTTTGCCCCCAAAAAGGCAAGTCATCCCTCCAAATGATCAAGCCAACTCCATCAAGGGCCACAACCATTCAGCCTCATCAACACTAGAAATATTCCACTCATCCTCATCAACACACAATGATAGCCCTGAGGCAGACCGAGTCCCATTCTCTGAGGAAGATCGAGCTCTGAGTTAGATCTATTTCTGGGCAGAAGGTTAAAACTCTGAGCAGACCGAATCTTTGGGCAAGATGACGAAATTTTGGGCAAATAGACCTAAGTTGTCTAAAGGGCTTCTTGTAAGAAATTTGGCCAGGTGTGACCAAGACTATGTTACAAGTCTGTTTCATTTTATGTCTGCCTAAACAACTAGATGTATCTCTATTGAACTAGATAATTTCTCTATGGAAAAGGCTGCTAGGTTTTTAGCTTTTTCCGCCATGTGGGTTTTCCCAAGGTAAAATGATGTATGTTTGGTTGTTCTCTTTATGATCCTACTGTAATTTTTGCTCTACTGTTGAAGATATTTTGTGTGATTGCACAATCATAAATGTGAATACAAGTGAACTTAAATGCATATAATTAGAAGTAATTATCAGTTAAGAAGACTACGAAAAATAAACAGAATCCACAAGAATTTTTCACTATCCCATCTCCCTACGTTACTCTTCCCATCAAAAATACCATGGCCAGCAAATTGAACTTTATGACATTGTAAAAATGTAGAAGAAAAGAAAGAAGGAATAGGAAAGAAAATGAAAAAATAAGGATTTCCTTCCTAAAAGTAAGATTTCTACTATTGCATACCAAACTCAGCAAATAAGGGTGTTTAATTTCTCTAAATGGAAACTATGCTCTCCAAATGCATGTTGTTACATTATGATATTATTAGTTCTCATCAAACATTGTTTTTATTTTGCTCTCTCTAAATCCATCTTAGTGCTCTCACACTTTGCAAATGAAAATTGATTCTGTTATGTGGTTTGAGCTTTAATATTTCTACGCCGAACACGCCATTAATTCAAACTGCATTGCATTACGTCAAGCTGCAAGTCCAGGTGGGATAGACAAACCATCAGATATAGAACTTTCCTTTCCGGCCATGACAACATATTATCAAACCTGAACTCTAATGCCTGTTAACTATGCAACTATAAGTGACAACGAGAACCAATTTTACAATTACCTGAATTTGAAGTCATGATTCATTGCTCGATGCATTGCTCAGTACATGAATTCATCTGCCTTCCATCTCATGGTGTTGTTTCATATGCTCTGCAGCCTACATTAACACCAATTTCAGATTCCAAGTTGATGTGACAAGCTTTCCAATCATGCTGGTTCTGACTATTCTAAAACTATGTTCAAATTCCAAGTTCAAAAGATCATATTAGTAAGACTATTCTTTATTTCTATTCTAGTTCTGGTTACCTCAAAACACTCTCCATATTCTGGCTTCATATGAGCACTTTGTTGGTTGGGATCATCCTCTATTTTTGTAGTAGTCCCCACTACTTTTCCCCTTTCTTCAAATTCTCCATTCATAAGACTATTCTGCTTACTATGATCACTCTCCACAATACATTTCCATGCTAATGACAACAACTTCACCACTCTTTTGAAATTCTAGGTTTGATTGTTCAGTTTTCTTTGCACACCTATCCACTATCTTCATGCTAAACTGAACATTTTGCATTGCTTGTTGATAACCATCAGTCACAATTTTTTCCATAGGAAATTTTAGGGCATTAAGTTTCCGAGGATAGGTGGATTCTGGTGCAAGCTGCACTGATTTCTCAATATTTTCAGGTTCCTCTACCAATGGATAAGTCTTTTCAATATCTCCATTCTCTGTTGTCATGCCCGTTTTGGCTATCTTCATAATGTGTCTACAATCATCAATTAACTTTCCCACACATTCAATATTAATTCATTAGATTGTTGTTTAAGATGAGGCTTCTAATCTGTGTCAATCTGTGAAGTGCCCAATAAAAAAAGAATGAAAAATGCTTTCCCTCATTTTACATTTAGACTTGATTATGAAACTAAAGACATTGCAGAACTAAAATTCATTTCCCAACATAGTTCTACGATACACATTAGCTATTTACTGTTAAAATTATGAAGACTTGTAATAGCTCACCTTTTGGAAAGGGAAAGGTCCTATTGAAGTAGATATATTTTTAGTCTCTGAGTTTTTCACTTCATCACATTCACTCAAATTAGCAATGAAAGATTACGAAACTAAAGACATTGTAGAGCTAAAATTCATGTTCCAACAAAGTTCTACTATGCTTGGGTGTTAGATATTTAGTGATCAATTAATTAATACTTGTAATAGCTCACCTTGTGGAAAGGTAAAGATTCTATTGAAGTAGAAACTTTTTTTGTCTCTGATTTTTTCAGTGCATCACTTTCACTCAAATTAGAAATGACAGATTTTTCAAACTTCTTAGAATATGTCAATAATGAAACATTCAGATCCTGGAAATTTTCAAGAGTAAAAATATCAGTGCCAAGTGATTTCCTAATTTTTGATCCACTATTATGATAGTGAGTGGCTTGTTCACATGCCTTTTCAACTTGTAAGTTGGCAAGAAGAAAAACTTGCAGTGTTTGTGTTGCCACTTCCTCATAACCTGGGTAATTAGAAGTACACGTTATTACACAGAATGCACTTCCAATAGAAAAATGCTTTTCAAGTGATGTTTTTCATTTGTGTGGAGAAGAATTACCATATTCTTTTAATTCATGTGCTTGTATTGCAGATAACGCTTTTCTTTGTGCACAATTAGCTTTACTTGGCTCAGTAATGTCTTTATTGTACAATACAGTACTCACTGAAGTTGTCCTGAGGGAAACAATGTAACCTTGAAATATCCTCTGGTTCTTGAACTTCAGAGGCCATAAATCGAGTTGTTACACTGCCCATGTAAATTATCTCAGCTTTCTCCATATAAGAAGCTAGTTTATGGTTACATGTATGTGCCATATTTTCACTAGTCCATGGTAACATAGAAGACTCTTCTCTCTGACTCAAGATTGTTGATGACAACTTTGTAACACTTACTTGGGCATACTTAGGACATTTTTTTTTTCAAACACACTCATTATCGTTCACCATTTCCACATCTCTGACTGCAAACTCCTCTTCCATGAAATTTTTATAAACAGATCCTGAATCTTTCAACAACTAATTATTTTCATTGTGCCTGTTAACTAGAATTCTGGTCAGAGATTTTCATTTGGTAAGCACATGAGCAGTCTAATTTTTTTATAAAATCCATCGAGAATTGACTACTATCTGTTCATCGTCATTTCCTAACAATTGCAATCCATCCATATGATTCTTTTAAACTCTTGATTGAATTCATGCTTATGAGGATTCTCATTAATGTGAACCAAAGGTTTTGGAACCTCTTGCAATACAACCACTGCGATGTCTGCTTCAGCAGTCTCCATGGCATGCTTCTGTGGAATAGCTTGACTACTTTCATCCAAAAATGAACTGAACATTCCTTACATTTGATTCTTTAAAAAAGCATCCTGACAGGCACCTACAAAATTCTCCCCTGGTTTAGATTTCTTCGATAATCAAACAAGCATTTCTTCCATTTCCTCCACATAAGCTTCTAAATATTTCACTAAATTTTATTCTTTACAGGCGTACAACGAAAATCTTTGCAAATGCACTGTTGTGGCACCTTCATCTAGGGCATATGTAGCATGCATTATTAAATCATTCTCACTGGTTTCCTCTAGTGACAAATCCAAAACTATTCTCTTCTCCACCAACACACTGCTTTTCACAATGCCTTTGAAAGGTAATAAATATAAAAATCCTTGTTTTTCCACCAAAGCAACATTTTCCTATAACAACCCTGTGTTATGCTTCCCTGCATTATCTATGTGAATTGCTCCAACGAACGACTTTAAATTCCACTGGATTTTTGCACATCCAAAAACAACATAAATTGAACAAGCTGCCTTAGTTACTGCATTCTTATAGTCAACCTGTGTTGCATGCATCTCTACATCACTTTCATCATTTACATCAATCACCAACTCCAACCTACCATGCACCATTTACAAATGCAATATATTCATGTGTAGTTACTCTAGCACATTCACTTCTTTGATCTATAAAGGATTTTAAATCTCCTGTCATTTGTCGTATGAACATTATTGAGGGACTCCTCTTTGAGATGCTTCACTACAGAGCCTGACATCGAATAGCTTTATCTCTATCCCAAATCATCCATCACTTCATAAGAGGATCCATTCACAGTGTTAATCTCTCATGCCTCCTCAATTGATCTATCCCTCTTTCTTGAAAACTAACACATTTCACCTTCTGCGTTATCACTTGCGTCTAGATTATTAACAGAACCTACAAAGGTGCAATGCCATCCACTTCTTGGTCTAGCACTCCTTCCAATTTGGCAGGTAAATGATCCTGCCGAGAAGGCTCCTTGGCATGCATTGTTGTATGATCTTCCTTGCTTACATCAACTATCAAATCTGGTATTTCCTCGATGTCTGCCAGAAGAGCATCTTCCAGTGGAACAATCGAACATGACTGATTTCTCTCATCTAACAAAGATTCTGGTATCCCTTTCATTGTCACTCTTGTAATAGCCTCCTTGCCACTTGGAACCTTTTACTAAGACTCCACTTAATTCCTCCACGACATCACAATCCCCATTAGACTCAATGAATTGTTCCTCCACATTTTCTTTCTTATTTTCATCTAATAAAGAACCCAACATCCCTTGAATCTGTTTGTGTTTAAAATCAATTCTCACCAGATGAGAAGATACATCCAGGGTGGCATTGTCCAAACTTTTTTCAATCCTTATAAATGGAGGTGAATATTCTCCTTGTTCATTCCCTGCCTCCATCCAGTTCTTTTTGCCTATACATTTCTTTTTCCTTCCTCCTCATATGATGTACTATTTTGAATTTTCTATTCTTTGCATATAAAACATTATAAATCCTCTTGCACACTGTTCTCATCTCTTTCATTTGAACATAATTCTGATAATCATTGCATTTATGAAGAAAGGATATATTCATGTGAAACCCTGTCCAGCTACTTCTCTTGGCTAATGCTATCACCTTCATCCTATAGAGAATCCGACAATTGAATGTCGACTTGACCAAAGGCATTTCTTACTTCCCGCTGAGATTGAACAAGAGAATCAAAATCTCTCCTTCCAGGGGGCATTACTCTGTGCTTTGAACTTGAAGTTTGCCTCTTTTCCCTTCTCTTCTATCTTGAGACTCCAAAAACTTGCTGCAGCCCATCCTTTCTATCTCCTCTGCCCACTGAAATTTCAAAATCACTTCATCCTCGCCCTTATATGCTCCTTCAGTTTGAAATCAAAAATCATCATTTCCACTATTCTTGTTTTCCATATTTACTTCTGTTGAATCTATATTTTGTGCTAGGTTATGAGTATATTGTTTTAAATTATTCACTTTAGAACAGAGACCAATCATAATAATATTCTTATTTTGTGCAGGCCTACAATCCATGACTGAGGAGGAATTGACAGCAAACAATAAACCACATTGCTCAAAGGCATTCAATAAAACTGGCAGATCTTTGGTGTTTTTTCTCAAATTCATCCCTGATTGTTCAGATGCTGGTTTATTCTTCTTACCTGTATTTTCAAACCCATCTCCCAAAATATATAGCCATCTAGAAGGTAATGACTCTTTGAGCCCTTTGAAAATACACCACATAATAATCTCTTCCCAATTGTTTGAGCTGCTTATTAGCTCACCAATGTCTGGTCCAAACAAGTTTCCTTCAATGATCAAATTAATTTCCTCTTTTCAAAGAGAGTTTAGAAGAATTTGCATAGATTATGGAGTTTTTTCTTCTGACCATACATTTAAAGGTCTCAAATTTCTTGATTTATATGTATTTGCACCATTTGAACTGAAAGCTATATTGTGCAAAGTTGTTTCAAGATCAAAAGTATTATCCTGCCTATAGAAGCCTGAACCCCAATAATCCTCGTAGTGGCCAGTTTCACCAAGTAGAATATGTGCTTCATCAACATCATCAAACCTCAAACCTCAATTGCACTTCCAAGTTTTTCTCTATAACAATTTTTGTGAGTCCTGCTTGTCGGACACCAGTTACAAACTTTCTTTCACTTGAAAATTCACAACAATTGAATTTAAATTAGCCTCACGTGGGTTGTATTTCATTTTTAGTTTATTTCGCTTGATTATTTCTTTATACAATCTCCCCACTTCTCTTATCCATGTTCCGGCGTTCCTTTGCACATCTTGGTGCAATTTCTAGTTATAAGAATATTTAAGATTCTGGATCTATCGATATGAGATGGATATTGCAATATAAATATGAAGGATTCATGAGATTTCTTTATGTTTGATAATATTTTTTTAATGATAAATGTTATCTTGTAGGAAAATTTCAAAATTTGAATTCATATTAATTCAGTACATTGATGCAAATTCATACATTGATACAATGGTGCAAATGCATGGATTTAGTTGTTGAAAGATATATTATGGTTTGATAGGAGGACAGGACGCTTGCACCCACCATTATAAGCTTAAGATCCAGGATTCTCATGAAAAACAGTCAAAGGAAGGAGCAGTGGGCAGGTTAACCTTAAACATATGTAAATCCATCCTTATTTTCACTAGGCGCAGAGACATTTCGTTACAAGGTGGACTAGCTCTCATATTCATCAGTTTTAATTTTCTTGTAAGATGTGTCATTTCTGCAGTGGAATAGGTTTTGCTTGATGTTCTATGCATTCTTTCTGGTTTATGTCAATGCAGGTGATTGAATCACTAAGGGCGACTAGAGATGATTGGGGGCTTAGCATGTCAAATTTGGAGTAAATTCACAGAGGTAAAGTGCTAGCAACATTGACAGGGACATTAAGGTGTAAAAATAATGGGGCAAGAGACAATCATTCAGATCGCAATTGTGCTATGGACCCACTCTGATTTCTAAGCAAGACAGGGAGGATTGGCATTAACTTTGTGCAGTTGATTGATTTCCCATCAACCCATGATATATGCTGGCACTAATTTGGAGGGGATGATTTGGTAGATCAAACCCAATACAAGATATTTAGAACAAATGTTTGAGGGAAAGCTATAAGAAAAAAAATTCTTGAGCAGAGATGAATTGGGTTGATCCATGATGGATTCTGAATTAGGTTCTTCAGTTTTGTTCTCATGGGCTATTCAACATAAAGAATATGAACAATCATGTACCTCTCCTCCTCTATG
The DNA here is from genome assembly GCA_034641835.2 of Pinus albicaulis. Taxonomy (NCBI): domain Eukaryota; kingdom Viridiplantae; phylum Streptophyta; class Pinopsida; order Pinales; family Pinaceae; genus Pinus; species Pinus albicaulis. The sequence continues at coordinate 964,843,317 of CM076571.1, read as the reverse complement.
GCATCCTGGATCAAATTCTTATCCCATATCTACAGACACGGCATGTTCATATCCATACCCCATGTCAGCCAGGGCAGAGGATATTGCCAAAGGAAAACAAGAGCTCATGAAAATGTTTGAAGGAATGCCTGAATCAACTTATGAATTTTCCCTGAGTGATCTGGTGGAATAGAAGGCTGCCATGCAGAAGAGATCGAATGAGGAACTGAAAACAGAAAAACATAAAGTAGAGGAGAGGATTTCAGGAAAGCAGGACAAGAGGAAGACAAGTGGAAGCTATATAAATGGGTCAAGTAAGAGTAAAGGATAAAATACTAAACCGTTTCTTCTCAATATATTTATTCCCAGAAGCTTGACAAACCGATTTCATTCTACCTCTAGGTCAATACCCACAAGTTGTTCTCAGGTGAAGAGCCATGATTCAGAGAAAGGATCGGGGAATACATATCCTGTTGCAAACCTGTATAAGATAAAGACATCTATTCTCCTACTGGTTCTTCAATTGGCTTCTCCAAGGTGTCTCCTAAACCATATTCTGCCCAGGATGGTCAGTCTTATCAAGTTCTCCCAGATTCTACCATACATATTGGTTATAATTTTTGCCTTTGGAAATTGATCATGAGTCGATGCTCATTCTGTTGCGGGTACACTTTCTTCTTCAAGACTATTTTCCAGGTGCTTCTTCTGTGTTTCTCTTCACGCAACTTCTGAATTTTCAATTTCTAACCATTGAATATATTTTATCTTAATTATGAACTGGAAAACCCCAGGGTTCAAGCTTAATTCTATGCTTAATAACCAACCATGGCTTAAGAAGTCCACACCAGTCACTTACAAATTCCAAACATCACAATCTATCTACTACAATTTCACTTATAATAGCCCCAGTGCCTTGAGATGCTATATTTTACTCTTAAAATGTGAGAACAGAAGATTATAACTTAATGGGGAGGTAGCACCTTCATTAAGAACTGATTATTTTATTAAACCTATCATTAAGGAGTGGAAATATGGAACCTTAAAAAGTTTGCTTTAGATGTTTCTTCCCACGTCAGTCTTATTGTCGAGTGTGAACTTCATCCATGCTTTTTGTTGAATTTTTATCAGATTTTATCTCTTTATGATCATGTTTTATCCATGTCGGTTGACACCAGAACAATTTTTGGCATGCAAGTAAACTTTGAGAAAGCAACCCCTGCGTCATCCCGAATTGAAAGTCTTTCTGCATATACATCAAAAAATGTTAGGACATGCTAGTGAAAAGTTGGAAACTACTAATTAACTATTTTCTGTTTACTTTTCGTTTATTTTTTTATCATGAGAATCAATTATTAACTACTGTCATTTTTCTTTCTATTTCTTTCTTTTTCCTTCTTTTTTCCAGTATTAGGAGAATTTATTTCTTTTTCCTTTTTTTTTCTTCAGTATTACGAGAATTTCTTTCTTTTTCCTTTATTTTTTATTTTTTGGGTATTAGGATAATTCCTAAACTTACTGCCTGTCTCTGAGGAGGCCCAGGGTCATGTCTGAGGGACTGACCCTATACTCCTAAACCTAATGCATTATGAAACTGCCCATAGACACGCTAGGTGTGTCAACTGAGTTTCAAACCTAGGTGGGGCCTCAATATTTCTCAGCAAAAACTTTCTTCCTTGAACTAATTTGGGGGAGTTCCAGGATCAACCTTTGTGGCTGCCTTATAACACCAAGAGTATATCTAGCAACCTGTAAGCCAGATATAAGCCAAATATACCAGATCTTACGATTTAGCAAGAGCCTTATAACACCAAGAGTATATCCAGCAACCTGTAAGCCAGATATAAACCAGATATACCGGATCTTATGATTTAGCAAGAGCAAATACTCTAGGAAATGGGGAGTCTACTCCTTGAGGCGAGATCATAGCAGGCCATACACTCAATGGGATTTGAACCGTGGTCTCGTTAGTTTCACCCAGTGAGGCCATATACTCAATGGGATTTGAACCATGGTATCGTTAGTTTCACCCAGTGAAACTTACCGTTAAACCACATATCACTGTATAATTAACTATTCTCTATTACTTGAAACATTTCTAAAACTTTAAAGTCCCTGGCTGATTGGATTGCTCTAAGAATGATACGCTTGCCCTTTCATGAGGTGGGTTAATTCAGTTTCGAACCTGGGCGAGGCCTCAATATTGGTCAGCAAACACTTTCCAATGAAAGTCATCCACCGTTTGGCCTAGCACAATAGGATAATTAACAATTGTTTGTTACTTGAAACATTTCCGAAACTTTTAAGTCCTTGGTTGGTTGGATTACTCAAACACTGAGCCACCTGCCCCATGCAAACACTTTCCAATGCAGGTCGTCCACCATTTGGTCTAGCACAATAGGCTAATTAACAATGTCTGTTACTTGAAACATTTTTCGAAACTTTATAGTCCTTGGCTGGTTGGATTTCTCTAACACTGAGCCACTTGACCCTTCATGAGGGACGCCCTTAAGGGTTCATCATAGGGTTTAGCATAGATGTTTGTATTCCTATTTCCAACACCCTCGTCAGGCCACACTTTGACTAAGGTCCCCTGCCTAACCTCAAGAAAAACTAGCTCTATCCTCGTCTTGAAAATTATACATACTAAGATTTACCCTAGATTTTCCCTTGGCCAGTGTGCTACTGTACTACTGAGCTACATGCCCCTTCATTGTGGGCATCATTAATGGTTCGACCTAGATGTACAGATTTCTATCTCCAACAAATAAAACACCTAATTTGGAAGTAAAGCATCAAAATTGAACGAAAGAGAATGTATAATGAACAAAGTTTTTATGCTAACATTCTACCATATTCCAAAGTTTTCATGTTTGACTTCTAAGTCATTTATATAGATTTTAATCATTGATTTATGTTTAATTGAGTATAATTGCAGCCCAATTCGTTTCATATTTAATCATCCCTGAATTAGGTGTGCTCATGCTCCTAAGTCATGACTTTTGGACCTGTGTGTGGAAGTGCTCATTGCTTTGTTTCCAAAGGTTTTGAAAGTGGTCATTTCAAAAGTCATCCCCATTTCCAAATGTTGTCCTTACCCTGTTTCAAGGAACTAAGACTTCAAAATATTGTGCTCTTTGGTTGAATCAAAAATTTTATTTGCATATTAAAGACTGGGAATCCAAAAGGAAAAAGTGGTTCCGTTTAAATATATGTGCAACCTAAATTATCCAAATTCTTTTTATTACACTCCATCCATCTATTTCGTTGCAACATTCCTAGTCCTTTAGTATTCAATTATAACTCTATAAAATCAAGATGACCATCCATATTCAAAGGCTTCTGCTTTTCTTTGTGTTATCTTCTAATAAGGATTTTTATTTCCAAGTAATTCAACTACCAAAGGTAGTACATGCGAGTAGAGAAGTAATCCATTTACTAGTTATTCTCCTACATAGTACATGCTTTGATAGATTATATCAAAAGTCTTACCAATACAATAACATTGATTGTTGTATGTGGACATTTTTGTTCAGGATGGTCCATTACATAATCAAGATGAGGAGCTGGATCATGCAATTGCACTTTCTATTTCTGAAGAACTAACCAAACCAGATGGTATATGATGGCAATTTCATTTTTTTACAGTTACTTTTAGTTTAATTATATCATTTAGCTCGATGCTTTTCATATATTCAACTAAACCTTTGTTTCTTAACAAGACTTTGTCATTTCCATGTTTTAGTGAAACTATTTATGGTTTCATACTCTCATACAACCTTTATCAAGTTACATGCACCCTCATTAGAAAAAACAAGAGAATTTCTCTTGCCATTACTATCTTTCTTTGTCATTGTTGACTTAAGAAAGTCTTTTTGCTAAGAAACTAGTTTCAAGGTTATGGCATAACTTGTCATATAAATTGAACAGAATTTATATCCAAAATGTTAACTTGTAAACTACTTAGCTAGTTTTAGGCTTTCCATTTAAAATCTACTTCAGTTTGAACTTTGAACGAGTTGTTCCATAGACTTGAATATTAAGATATTTTGGTGTAAGGATTAAAAATTAGCCCGTAAGGCCTCTTAGTTATTCATTTATTTTATCTAATATCACATTTACTATTAAATTAGAACCACTCGGCACAAATACGTCATAGATCAAGATCATACTTTGTAGAGTGTCGTAGAATAAAAATAGGAGCAAGGACACTGAGTTCTTTCGGTTTTCCTGGTTCTTATTCTTTTGGTGTATCTTTGCACCTTTAGGGGCAATTGCTAGTTTAAAGTATAATTCTTTAAAGGGTGCTAGCTCAATGGAAGAGCACCTGATTTAAAAGCAGGAGGTTGGTGGTTCGATTCCATCGTGCCCTGATATTCATATATAGGGAATGGCGAAGATCAATTTTTGGTGACGGATGCTCTTTTGACCATCACCAATGAGCTTATGGTGACATTTTTCGACCCTCACCAAAATATGAAATGGTGACGGTCAATGAACGCCACCATATATATGCATCAATAGTGACGACCATTAAAGGTTCGTCACCATAAATCGTTTTTGTTTATATGAAATGGTGAGAGTCACTGTTTGTCATTATAGTCATTATTCGTGACAGACCTTGATGTCACCAATGAATTTATGGTGATGGTCAATGAACGTCGCCATATATATGCACCAATAGTGACAACCATGAAAGGTCCATCACAAAAAATCATTGTTGTTCATATGAAATGGTGACAGTCACTATCCGTCATTATAATCAATATTCATGATGGACCTTGAATGTCACCATAACACATAATTTCGGTGACGCCACCTTTGGTGACATTTAGTTTTTTGGTGACGGAGGTTATTGTCCGTCACTATTGCTCATATGAAATGGTGACGGTCACTATCCATCACTATAAATCATTATTGGTGATGGACCTTGAATGTCACCACAACACCTATACTTTCGGCGATGCCACCTTTGGTGACGTTAAGTTTTTTGGTGACGGAAGCTATTGTCCATCACCATTGCTCATATGAAATGGTGACGGTCACTATTTGTCACTATAAATCATTATTGGTGACAAACCTTGAATGTCACCATAACACCTATACTTTCGGCGACGCCACCTTTGGTGACGTTCAGTTTTTTGTGACGAAGGCTCTTTTGACCCTCACCAATGAGCTTATGGTGACCATTTTCGCCCCTCACCAATGTGCTTTTTTCTTGTAGTGATAAATTTTTCTTGCACATGCACACAAGAAGTAATTTTTACATGTACATTCTCTGGTATGAGATAGTTAATTTTATGTTATTATTGAAAAATGTATGTATCTATCATATTTGATATAATGCAAATTTTAAGTTATGATCTTGTTTTAGACATCTAAAGAAAATTATAATATTCATTCAAATGAAAAATGTGACAGTGTTTTGTAATTTCTAGATTTATTATATTAAGTTTTACTATCAACTCACGTCTATGTACATTAATGAAAAATGTTGTATACCACATTTTTTTATGCAATTTTAAAATTTTATGATTGTTTGACACATCTATGTAGACCAAGAATTTTACGATTTTTTTTAGATGTAAATCTATATGTATTGTATATTAACATTATAATAATGATTTCAAATGAAAAATGTATGAATTAAATGCAAATTTTCTTTCATTGCTACATATTAATGAAATTAAATATATATGTATTTAACCTTTAAAAGCATCAAGCCACACTCACACCATGCAAATTGTACATGGTCATGCTTTATAATTTATATATTTATGCACATGTTCATTTACAAATTTATATTAAAAGTTAACTATCACCTTTAATAGACATTTGTACACATAATTATATGACATTCACACATTGTTAAAATGCATAACATGTACCACATGTATTTTTTCATTTTCAATTTCAATCTAGATTCATTTTAAATAACAATTAACAAAACAACTTGAGCTTTAAAAACAAAACATTTAAAATCTAAGATTGAATCTAAGTTAACATTATAAGAACATGTGATCATGTATGCAAAATATAAAAACAAAATGAAAATGTACTTCAATCATTGTTACATATTCATGAACTTAAATATGTAAAAACATCTATGATTGTTTTAAATGACACATGATCATGTGAAAAATGTACCTAAATATCACTTTTAATAGATGTATGTCCTAATTATATAACATGTATACATGTTCAAATGAATTTAACATGTACCACATGTGTTTTGTAATTTGGAATTTCAATCTAGATTCATTTTAAATAACAAATGACAAAAAAACTTGAGCTTTAAAAAAAAAAACATTTAATCTAAGATTGAATCTAAGTTAACATTATAACAACATGTCATCATGTATGAAAAATGTAACAACTAAATGCAAATGTAAGTTTGAATCATTGTTACATATATTCATGAACTTAAATATGTAAAACCATCTATGATTGTTTTAAATGATACATGATCATGCAGAATGTATCTAAATATCACCTTTAATAGCAATCCTAATTATAACATTCATACATGTTCAAATGCATAATATGTACAACATGTGTTTTGTAATTTGCAATTTAAATCTAGCTTCATTTTAAATAACAAATGACATAACAACTTGAGCTTTTAAAACAAAACATTTTTAATCTAAGATTGAATCTAAGTTAACATTATAACAACATGTGATCATGTATGCAAAATGTAACAACTAAATGCAAAATGTACTTCAATCATTGTTACATATTCATGAACTTAAATATGAAAAACCATCTATGATTGATTTAAATGACACGTGATCATGTGCAAAATGTACGTGCCTAAATAACACTTTTAATTCTAACATGTCCCAATTGTATAAAATTCATACATGTTCAAATGCATTTAACATGTACCGCATGTGTTTTTAATTTGCAATTTCATTCTAGATTCATTTTAAATAAAAAAGGACAAAACAACTTGAGCTTTAAAAATAAAACATTTAATCTAAAATTGAATCTAAATTAAAATTATAACAACATGTCATCATGTCATGAAAATGTACTTCAATCATTTATACATAGTCATGAACTCAAATATGTAAAACCGTCTATCATTGTTTTAAATGACACATGGTCATGTGAAAAATGAACCTAAATATCACTTTTAATTCTAACATGTCCTAATTATATAACATTCGTACATGTTCAAATGCATTTAACATGTACCACATGTATTTTGTAATTTTCAATTTCAATCTAGATTCATTTTAAATAAAAAATGACAAAACAACTTGAGCTCTAAAAACAAAAAATTTAATCTGAGATTGAATTTAAGTTAACATTATAACAACATGTCATCATGCATGCAAATTGTAACAATAAATGAAAATTCACTTGAATCATTGTTACATATATTCATGAACCTAAATCTGTAAAACCATCTATGATTGTTTTAAATGACACATGATCATGCAAAAACTAACTAAATATCACCTTTAATAGACATTTACAACTGATTATATAGCATTCACACATGCTCAAATGCATAACATGTAACACATGTGTTTTGTAATTTGCAATTTCAATCTAGATTTGTTTTAAATAACAAGTGAAAAAACAACAAGTTTTAAAAACAAAACATAATCTATGATCATCTAAGTTAACATTATATAACAAATGTGATCACATGCCAAATGTAGAAACTATCCAAAATTTAAAATCATTCTATAAAAGTAAATTTAGTTCAACTATCCAAAATGTAAAATATGTCCAAAATTTATATCATTAAGTAAAAGTAAATATAACAATTTATCAAGTGTTACAAGTATCAAGTTATATAAAAAATTAAATATGACACATGTTTAAGTTACAAAAGGACTAGATCAAATAAAATGTTGTGTGGATCAATTAAACAAAGAATTTGACTGCAATGTATTTTCCAACAACCTCCTTGTGCTATCATCTGAAGAATGGGGAATCTACATAACGTGTAATTTAATATATATACACATGTACAAGAAATTTATGTACATGTATCAAAATTAAAATTTAATGTTTTAAAGTTGAATGAGAATGTATAACTTCATAAACAACCAAAATGAAAAAGAAAAAATTCATCCAATACCACATGTAGTCCCCCCTCCATTGTCCCATCTTGGCCCTAATTGCATAAACATATATATACACATGTATAAGAAATTTATATTACATGTATTAAAATAAAAATTTAATGTTTTAAAATTGAAAGAGAATGTAGAACTTCAATAAAAAATAACAAATGAAAAAAAAAAAATTCATGCAATACCTCATTTAGTTCCCCCTCCATTGTCCCGTATTTTCCCTAAAATTCATCCTCCATGATAAAATGTACAATATACATGTACAAGTATATATATTAAAAATTTTCAAATGGAAATGCATAAACTAATGCAATAATATTAAAAAAAATGTTAGGCAACTTCTTCTTCAAATTGTCTTGATGTTCCTATCTCCATCATAAAATCCATCGCTAAAGTCATTGGAGAAGGGAAATCATCTCCAGAAACCTAAAATTTTTAAATTTAAAACTATAAAATAACTGAAGATCTAGATCTCATTTTTAATGAAACTTTTACTTCAATTTATAACTTGGAACATAAGTGAAAAATTGAATATTTGTGACAGTGGATTACTTGGCACATATCCTAACATGGAAGAGGACGGTGGCTCCATTGCAAAAAAATCAGATGGAATCAAAATATGTTAACATTTAATTATATACATGTGTACACAATTATTACTTTTCAAAATATGTCATCTACCGATATAATAATATAATAATAATTCTACATCAACATCATGAAATCTTAAAAAAAACTAACATTTCCCAACACATCATCTTGATTGCTAGAACCTAAACCTTGGACCATGATATTATCAAAATTTTCGTTTAAAAAGAGTTTTAACTACAAATGGTGAACATATGATACCATTTTTTTATATTAACACATGCAAATAAACATGTATATGTAAATTACAAGTTACATTAAAATATTCACCCTAAACATTAACACATACTGATCCCATTCCCTCTTCCTCATGAAGAATTAAGTCCTTCAAACCATTACAACAATGCTTTTCATATTTTCTAAGCTCTTAAATACTCATGTGGTCTATCTCATCATATGTACTATACAAAAAATTAACTCGCACATTATCTCATGCTCTTTGTCGATTTAGACCAATATCAATTCCACCAAGTCTAGTCTGAACATTGTCTATGATGGCATACCCTGCTTCTCGACTAATTTGAGAAGCGGTATCCATCTCTGTCCACAAATTTTCCACACAAGGAGGTTGTCTTACCAATGCTGGCTCAAGGCGAGGTAACTCAACATCATGATTAACGCCCCTACAGTCACATAATCGACCTTTTCCAGGGCCAAAAATTTCAAGAGGGTCATTATAATTGGGTTTCATTCCCAAAATAATTCCGCATAAAATAATTTTTCAAAATAAATAGGAACCTCGCCATTGCATGGTAGAATTCCATAATCTACAAGTTTCCTATCATACAAATGGTAGGCTATATTAGGGTGCTTGAAATATTTCACCTTTAGCATCTTTCTTTTCAGCACTTCTTTGAAATTAAATATAAATTTTTCCATTTATTTTGTAACTTTGTTTTTAACATTGTCCCATGTATCGGGACACATTTTTGTTTCCTTTATTTTCCTCGTCACTTCTAAAAAAGTATCAATGGTTGGACCAAGATTTTTGTAAACATCTACAAGTGTGCTTAAAGAGTGCATAACTATTTGTAAGCTTTCTCGACTCTCTACAGGAAGTTTCAAAGACTCAAGGTCTTTCTTCAATTTTGAATAAAGAAGTTCACACCTTTGTAATGTGCATTGTTGGATGTTTGTATCCCAAGGAAAATAATGGAGAGTTTCAGAAGGATAAGTCGTGATTGGTGTACAACCTTCTTCTTGAATTACGTGATCCAGCCTACGTCTTTTTCGAGTAACATTTTTACCCTCTCCATAAATATATAAAATTATGTATAAATAAAAAAACTTGTGAAAAAATTTGTACAATTTTTCTTTTTAACCATAAAAAAAATTATATAAATAATTTTAAAAATTAATAATTAAATGAAATTAATATTCAGATTGATGGCCACCTCGATCTATGCAATATCCCAAATTGGGACTGCTTAGCAATACATGCCAAAATAATACATTTTTCATAAATGTATGCAATGAAAGTTAAATGCAGCTCATGGATCCCTTAGATCTGATATTATAATAACAAGATCTGAAAGGAAATCAGAAAAAATCACTATTGCATAGTTAAACATGCCTCCCATGCCTAAAATATCTCAAATCATGCAAAAATAGGGACTGCAGCCATGTATGAAAGCTGCAATACCATGATAGTGTTATTTTATTACCACTGCAACAACAATAGTTTGTAAAACAGATCTAGAGAAATTATGTGGAAAAAACGTTAGGTCTATAGCAAATCCATGCACTATACAAGCTCTTTTATCAACCCCCCTAGGGTTTTCAGCAACACAGCATGTACAAGATGTAGATCTAAGTTTTAAGACTGTAGACCTATGGAAATATTCAGATCTAGAATGTGGATCTAATATGATATAAACAAGAAAATGATCTCCTCCAACAACTCTCCAAAGTGAAGGGAAGATCCCCAACACTCAGAAAATGAGCTCTCCAAATGGTGCACTGAATCACCCTGCAGCAGTTCCTTCAGAAATAATGCAGATCTGGAATTCTTCTGTGTTGTAGGGGACAAAATAATGTTGGCCTATAGCCAAGATATGGAAATATAGCTCAAAACCTTCAATGCTGTCCTCCCAATGGATTAGAAGACACCTCCACTGAAAAGAAGCACTGAAATGGCCTAGATCTGAAGATCTAGCCTCCACTTGCTGTAGCTTACTGAAACATGCAAATCCTCAACAGGATCTGCGCTGTCAAAGGAAGATGAAGCTTGGACTCAAGCCAGATAGTGGACAATATGGTGCAAGGCTCCTCCAAGAGCTACTCAATGGAAGAGAAGGAATTCCTAAACAAGAAGACCTTGTGCTAAGCAACACTCTATCTCAGCTAAACAACCAGAGAAATAAAATATGTCTAAACAGACCAAATAATCATAAAATAATAATCATAAGCTAACCCCATATGGTTTCCATCCACCTCCTTATATACAATATGAGCCTTCTCACCTTTGATCCCACTCATTAGGGTTTCCATCTTCATGCAATGATTCTCCCTCCAAAATTATGTTGTCTCCATTAGTATTACTCATCTTTTTACAGCACTATTTGATTTGGTCAATCTTGACTGGATCAACCTTGCAAAATCTTCTTTCCACACTCAATGTGGCTTTATTCTATATATTTAAATAGGTATATATTACCACTGATTTATCTTCATTAATGCTCCACATCCTCCATTTTAGCTTAGTTGAATTGGTCAAACGTGGCTTTGTCTACATGTATTAGTCATTGTTCACACATGAAGTTGTTTTTATGCAGCTGTCAATATGATCCTTTCCCCATTAAGAGGGTTTTTATTTCTGCTAGAAAGATTTATGGGTATCCCTACCCATTTATTCATCTAACTATGTGTTTGGAGCAAAACTAATATTCCTAATAGCTGCATGCTAATGTAGGAATATTACAGTCCTCCCCTCCCAAATGTTGCTTGTCCTCAAGCAACTGCAAGGATAGAACTGAAGAGCCTCCCCTCTTCCTCCTGTAGCATCCTCAAGTGATAAGTTTCTCCAAAGAACAATATGCTTTCTTAACAACATGTCCTCAAGTTGTTCCTCCCATGTGTAAAATTATGCCTTTGGTGAAAATTCCAAATGCCTCTCAACATGAAAAAGTGGGACATACATAGAAACAAAAATATGTGATCTAGAGGCCTTCTTGAGGAATGGAATCAGAAATATGTTGGGAATCATCATTCCCATGTGAAGCCTCCATCCCCAAGCTATCATCCATAAAAAGTGAGTCACCCTCCAACATGGTAACTCATGAAACATCTCCTCCACCTTAGGCTCCTGCAAAGAAGGTGGGTTGCATGGATGAATATGTGGGACTAAAATGTCCATCCCATGCTTCTTCTCTCTTCACTTATGATATGTATGGGGTTGTTTTTGATCTTGGGCTGAAATATCATGGCCTTCAAGAATGATCCAATTCACCCCATCAATCAAAACATCCATGAAGTGCTCCTCCCAAAAACTCAAGCTCTCCAAATGGTTCCTCCCACATGAAGACAAGAGGTGTATTGTAGCAATCATGGTTTGCCGATTGTTTCTCCTAGAACATGTAACATATGAAGTATGGAGAATCATACTCCCAATGGGCACCTCCAACTCTTGTGCCACTCTCCCAACAAAGCTTCCCATAAACATAAGAACATCATCAATATATGGAAGCATAAAAAAATGAAAGGAAGTTGTAAAAGAGCAACCAGGAGGTGGATCATAGTTCCATATCGGGAACCAGCATAGTGCATCCCTTGTCTGCCTCAATACAAAGTAGAACAAGTGTATTTTCAACCACTTGTTTTCTGCCACAATCATCCTACAAGATGAAATTATGAAAGTAACATTTGGTGCCAATGGTGCACACCAAAAATCATGTGGCATCCCCCACAATCCACAAATAGAATGGCCAACATCAATGCTGCAGATGGCCTTAAGTACATCACCAAAGAATATGTAAGAATTAAATACCCTCCTTCGTACAATATCCTGATCATAATGAATAAAGGATTGCAAGTCATAAAGAATAAATATACATCCTCTATCATGTACTTTGGTCATTGAGCTGAAATGGCTCAATTGAAAGTTCTCCCTCACTCCAAATGAGTAGGGAAGTGGTTGTGCCAATCTATGCATCATCGTCCAGGCTATGAATCTCCCCATATGCTGATATAAATCATGTTGGATGCCCTCCAAAGTGAACTCCTCCATGAAGGAATGATATGCATCGAAGTGCATGGAGAGAAATCCCACAAGTGATGCGTGTAGATCTCTCTTCTTATGCTTGAACATCCAAGTCAATAGGATCATATCACGGTAATAGATGTCTCCATCCACTACTCCATCACTCTCATATCCTACATGCCCATCAAGTGCATCATATATGAAGTGATCCTGGGAACACTCTATCAAAAGACCCAAGCTCGCAAGTGACAGTGCTGTTAGCCTTTGTAATAAGGCTCCTGTAATCTCATAGCTCAATCCTTTGACATCCCACATGTCAAAGTCATCATCAAACATAATGCTGCTATATGTGAGAGATTCCTCCCAAAGTGGAAGAACCTCCTCATCTTCCAAGGTTAAAGAGTAGCCCCTTTGCACCATGATAGTGCCATATCCTACTCTTGTAACATCATGTAAAGTATGGGAAAAGATCAACCCATGCTCTCTCAGTAACAACCAAAGAAACAACAACTCTAGTTGCCTCCCCACACCATCATCATTTAAATCATGGAGCAATATCATAATAGTTGGTATGAAAGATATCAAACCACCCCAATACATCAAAACTCATTGCTTCCATATGATGTAAGTTTCAAGCCAAGATCCATCCATCCACATACCCTTTGAAATAGAATGTGTCATGGGATGACTAAACTCTTTCAATAGTAACCAACGCAATTTTTCATCCTGTTGTCCAGTGTCATAAATCTCCAAGTGGTTTCTCAACCTATTTCTCATCAAAATCACCCATCCAACCCATGGTGAGTGTCTATCATCATGTCTATAAGTGGCATTCCTCCAATGGAGAATACCATCCTCCCAAATCATATTTCTGTCTTTGCATTTCATGGGATATTGAAATGTAATCTGCTCAATGACCAAGTTGATCCCATAAGGATCTAAATAGGTGGTAGGAAAAAACCTCCCATCATGATGTGTAGGGCTCATCAAGGAGTATCCAACACAAACATGAGAGATGTTATCCATCCTAATATGTCCTCCATCATCTATCTACTCCCCCTTTGTTATATATATGGGAAGGTCATTGGAATGTTCCAACAATGTTTGGGCCCCCAACTCATCACTACTGCTAAATGACAGTGCTGTTGATATCCATGATGGTGCAACTGCTACCTCAAGATCAGATCCAATGCTGAACACATAGTTTTGCAATGTATTGTTCTAGAAAATACTCACCCCATCCTCTAATAAACTACATTCCAACCTCAAGGGTTGTGTGCAGCTTATCAATGATACATTAGGATGAATATTTGTCTCTTCCCTAAATGAATCAAGGCTTCTCAGCGCAGTGAAAGTTTGCTTCTCCAAATCAACAACATATTTTGACCCTTAGTCATGCAATAGTACATTCCCATCATCCTCCACATGTTGCATTGAAATAACAAGAAATGAAAAGATGTGCATACCTTGGTACAACTTGGGAACATCTTGTACCACTACAAGGGTTCCTCCTTCTAGTGTGATGGCTTACCCAACTATTGATGATGATGGTTTCTCTTCTATAGCTTCATCAGCACTGGTACACGTCTCTTCTTCTTCATGCATCTCCAAAATGGCGCATGGGACTCTATATATGAAGAGATCAAGATCATCTTGCAAAGGTGCAAGTGGCCTTAATCCTGGAACAAGTGCTTCTGTAGTAAATGGTGGTGAAGGATTCTTCCCCTCTGATTTCTTCTTGTCAAACTTCTTGATCAACCTTTGAGTAAAATATGCATATGCAGTCACTCTTGCATGACCCAAATTGCTGAACCACCAATTGTGTGCTTCACCTTGAAGGTGTAGTGCTTTAATCTCAACAACTTATTTCTCTACTACTGGATGTAGCAGAAAAAATGCATCCAACTTATTTCCCCAAGCCTTTGTTGTGCATGAAGATGACCCAGCAAAGGTAGACAATAGAAATCTATTTTACTTCATTCTTCTATTGCTGCAAGGTATCCTTTCTTCTTTGAGTTGAATGAACTGTGGAAGAGTTAGATTCTTCTTGATAGCTCTCGGTTGAGACTTATATTCTACAATATATTCAATTAGAATCTCATGATCTAATTATTCTTCATTTCTATGCCTCTTATCTTTGAAAGAAAATTCCATAGTATGTTTCCTTGGAGCTTTATGCAATGTCAGATCTTCTTTTTGCTGATAGGAGGTACATGGACCTTCCTCATCTTGAAACCCTAACTTGGCTTTACTTCTTCTTTGCTTGACCTCCTTGGTGAGGTCCTTCTTAGATCTGAAAAGAGATGAGAGAAAACTCATTCTTTCCATCATTATGATATTTGTCTTGAAACTCACAGGCTGAGCCAAAGATCATGCTCTGAGACCACTGTAATATCCCAAATTGGGACTCCTCAACAACACATGCCAAAATAACATATTTTTTCATAAATGTAGGCAATGAAAGTTAAATATTTCCCATGGATCCCTTAGATCTGATATTATAATGACTAGTTCTGAAAGGAAATCAGAAACAAATCACTATTACATATTTAAATAAGCCTCCCATGCCAGAAATAGCTCAAATCATGCAAAAATAGAGACTACAACAATGTATGAGAGCTATAATACCATGATAGCGTTATTTTATTACCACTGCAACAAAAATAGGTTTTATAAAAGATATAGAGAAAGTATGTGGAAAAAACTTTAGGTCTATAGCATATCCATACATTATACAAACTCTTTTATCAATCCCCCTTGGGGTTTTCAGTAATACACCATGTACAAGATGTAGATCTGAGTTTAAGACTGCAAATCTATGGAAATATTCAGAACTAGAAAGTGGATTTGATCTGATATAAACAAGAAAATGATCCCCTCCAACAACTTTCCAAAGTGAAGGGCAGATCCCCAACACTAAAAAAATCAGCTCTCCAAATGGTGCACTGAATCACCCTACAGCAGCTCCTTCAGAGATAATGTAGATTTGGATTTCTTTTGTGCTGTAGGGGACAAAATAATGTTGTCCTGTAGCCAATATATGGAAATATAGCTCAAAACCTTCAATACTATTCTCCCAATGGATTAGAGGACTCCTCCACTAGAAAGAAGCACTGAAATGGCCTAGATCTGAAGATCTAGCCTCCACTTGCTGTAGCTTACTGAAACATGCAAATCCTTAATAGGATCTGCACTGTCAAAGGAAGATGAATCTTGGCCTCAAATCAGATAGTGGACAATATGGTGCAAGGATCCTCCAAGAGCTACTCAATGGAAGAGAAGGAATTCCTAAACAGGAAGACCTTGTGCTAAACATCACTCTATCTCAGCTAAACAGCCAGAGAAAGAAAATATGTCTAAGTAGACCATATAATCATAAAATCATAATCATAATCTAACCCCGTATGGCTTCCATCCTTCTCGTTATATACAATGTGAGCCTTCTCACCTTTCATCCCACTCATTAGGGTTTCCATCTTCATGCAATGAATCTCCCTCCAAAATGACGTTGTCTCCATTATTCTTACTCATATTTTTACAGCATTGTTTGATTTGGTCAATCTTGACTGGATCAACCTTGAATATATCTCCATGCAAAGTCTTCTTTTTTCACTCAATATGGCTTTATTCTATCTATCTCTACAGATTTATATTCCCACTAAGTTATCTTCATTAATGCTCCACATCCTCCATCTTAGCTTAGTTGACTTGGTCAAACTTGACTTTGTATACATGTATTAGGCATTCTTCACACATGAAGGTGTTTTTATCTAGTTGTGAATATGATCCTTTCCCCATTAAGAGGGTTTTTATTGCTACTAGAAATATTTATGGGTCTCCCTACCCATTTATTCATCTAACTATGTGTTTGGAGAAAAATCAATATTTCTAATAGTTGCATGCTAATGTAGGAATATTACAAGCTAGCTGAGCAGCATCATGCCCATGTAGAGATGTTTGAGAACTAGCATGACCACCCATTGATTGGCCACCACCCATTGGTTGAGAATCAACATGACCACCCATTGATTTGCAACTAGGGTAATGTGCAACACCACCCTCACGCAATGAGAGGGAAGATTCATATAAAAATATTAATTTCTAATAAATTCAAATATAACTACATGTTCATACATACATATGATTAAGTATATTGCATGAATTATACCAGGATTGCGTGAACCATGGCCAGGCTCCATTGATTGAGTAGATACTCTTTTCCTCCGATCTCCTAAAAAATGAAATTTATTAAAAATTAATTTAGCTCACAAAATTTATAAAAAAATAAATTCCATATGTATACATGTATCTATGGGGATAATATTATATATTCAAATGTCATTTAAAAACTTTCACATTTAATATAAATACCATGAACATGATGGACATCCCCTGATCCATGATCCCCCTCTCTCGTAGAGGCATGGGACTCTATTGATGTTCGCCTCGAAGAATCATATGGCAAATGATAATCCTATATATATATATATATATATATATATATATATATATATATATATAGACACACACACACATGATGTTTAAGGCCTCGAAAAATCATGTGGAAAATGATCATCCATGATATATATGGATCTATCTACAAATACATAGATACATGATGTTTAAAAAGTTACCTCATGCATTTAAAATTATTTTTAAAATTACTATTTAAAATAATTTCAAAATAATTCAAAAAATTGATGTAATTTACACAAATGTTGGAGAACAACTTGAACACAAATTATGTAAAACACAAAACTTTCAAAGCAAAAATTGATGTATGAAATTCACTTTATTTAAACAAAAAATTGTTGGAGTCCTGCACATTTTAAAAATTAAATACAAAATTTTCTAAAACATGAAGTTGACCAAGTTGTGCTAACATAGTGGGTGCACATTTTGAAAATTAAATACAAAATTTTCTGAAACATGAAGTTCACCAAGTTGTGCTTACATGGTGGTAGTGCACTTGGTATATAAAAGAAAAAAACACATGGTCATTAAAAATGACACATTTATAAATAAAAAACACACACATATCAAAGATATCTTACAATTTCCATCAATAAATTTTGATGGAGAGCATATCAACACTAATTCATATTTGATAGATGAATCTTGAATTGGAATTGCCCCATACAATAGATCACCAAACATCTTATTAACATTTTCACAATGTATTATAATAAGTGATTGAAGTTTAACAATATTGTTTTCTTTTCCATGAATTTGTTTTAGCCTCTCTTTCTTAACTTGGTACACGCCTTCCATCTTGTTGCACACAAGTTCAGAATTGGTGAACACTACAATTCCATTTGATCCATAGTCCCTAGCTTTTCCCAAGCCTTCTATCAATGCAATATAATATGCTTCATTGTTTTTTGTTGTTCTAGGTATATTCATTTTCCTTTGTAGTACTTTGTTAGTTTCAATATTTCATAGCACATATGTAATCACTGCTTTCCCTGGATTGGGATAAAAAGAAACATCTATGCATAATGTCCATTTTTAAACCATGTTTAGTGGGCTTTTTGATCCCTGGAAAAAAAAAATCAATAAAATATTAAATGAACATTTATTCCAAATTCCTTAATTTTTTGGAGAAATGACATGTACAAGGTTTCCAAAAACACTAGGACTGTCCCTGCATTTAGGGAAAATTTTATGGAAAATTTTTAGTAGGTAGTTCAATTTGTCAATTCCAAACACAATCAATCGACCCTGTAAAGTGAAGGTTATCAATTCAGTGGCTGGAAGAATTTTCATTACAATATGATATAAATTTTTCAACTAATGAAATGAGAAAAATATTCAAACTTTTTTAGAGTAAAAAAAATGACAATCTAAGTTGTTATACAATGATGTAGGAATGGAATTTAGAAAAAAATATTTAACTTCACGAAAACATATGTACATTTTCCATTGATCAAGGAACATTATATGATTAGGTAACATTAGATATATTTATGGAAACCATATAGGTATGAATTTTTCATGCCAATATAGCATGTGAGATGAAAGGAATTGGGTAAGAATTCCTTGAGTTATGCTTCAATATCTCAAATGATATTTATGCGATGACATTTGAATGCATGCATGTGAATTGATACCCAGGTATGGGTATGGTAAAGAAAGGAAGCCTAGGAAATTTCAAAATTATGAAAATAAATTTTTTATGGATTCATGTGATAATATGCCATGTTGAGTTCGTTAATATAAGGAAGATTTTCCCGAGGGACTGTTCAGTAGTGAAAGGAAGGGATCCTTAGGGATTGTTGAGAAGTGAAGGGATAGTAAATTCCTCATGTGTGGTGATTGAAGAAGAGGGTGTTTAGATGTGTTGAAGAGTTGAGTGAATTTTGAAGTTGGTCAAGGAGGATGGTATGACATGGGATATATTGTAATTATTATAGCAGATGTAAGTCTGGATGCCTGGAGGATGTGTAAAAATTATAATAAGTGAATATGATGAAGACAATGGTACAAAGTTAGCCAAGATACATATATCAATATGGATGAGTATGGAATGTAGCATGGGATGGTATTCAATGTCATGTAAGGATGTAGTGAGTGAGTGTGGTGAATGTGAAAGACATATGAATGTGCATGAAGTATACTATGCAGATGTGAAAAGTTTGATTGTGTATAAATGAGTATTAGTGCATATGTTTTAATGCATTATGTGAAAGATTTTATATTATATTAATTCATATATAGTTAATGGAACGTCATTGAATTTAATATGTTTATAGCTTAAAAAAATGGAATGATCGATATGTCATAATTATAATATCATTTCAAAAGCTGTTAGAAATATGGAAATGAAAGGTTATATGCTTGAAAACTCACAATTGTTTGGCTAAATGAAAATTCTGTCAGGGAAGAAAAATTGTAGGCATAAATTTATTGGATATGTAATCCCATCCCATAATGAATACTGATTGATACTACCTAATAGCACCAAGAATTATGATAATAATCTCATAGTTGTTCAATATAGTTTCTAAATTCTCATAGTTGTTCAATCTAGTTTCTAAATTACATAGATTTCATTTTCTGATTTCAATAATTTTTTTAACATCTCGTGGTGAATTTATTTTTATGAAATAGGTGAGATGATGGCTCTGTATAGTATGGACAAATGATGGATGCTATAAACTAGGAAGCATAGGGAGAATGCTACTATGATGACACTAGAACCCTGTGATTGAATACTAACAGTTTTATGGCTGAATGAAAATTCTGTCAGGGAGGACAAATAGCAGGTAGAAATTAATTGGATATGTAATCCCATAATGAATACTGACAGATTTCAGGTAGAAATTGATTGGATATGCAATCCCATAATGAATACTAGTTGCTACTACATACAATCGCCAAACATTATGATAATAATATCATAGTTGTTCAATATCATTTCTAAATTATATAGATTTAAATTTCTGATTTAAAGTTTTTATTTGAACATATTATGGTGACTTTATATTATGATAATAATCTCATAGTTGTTCAATTTGGTTTCTAAATTCTCATAGTTGTTCAATCTGGTTTCTAAACTATATAGATTTCAATTTCTAATTTCAATTTTTTGTTTGAACATCTCGTGGTGACTTTATGTTTATGATACATGTGAGATGATGGATCTCTAAAGTATGGATAGATGATGTCTGATATAAACTAGGAAGCATGGGGAGAATTCTATTATGATGACACTAGAACCCTGTGATATGCCTTGATTTCAATGAGCTATTGAGTGACTATAGGCTACTAGCGGGATGAATTGGCAGTAAGACTCTATAGGTACCTGCACTTCATGAAAGGGTGAATATCATGCCTTCCCTTGCTCTTCTTGGAAAAGCAATAGGATTTCAAAGGAGGAAAAAAAACTCTTTTGTAAAGGAAGTTTTATGTAGATTTTAAAATATTTTAGGAATATCATAAATATTAAAAAAAATTAACTATTTATTTAACTTCACTTGTAAATCACAATTTTTAAATATTCTAGAATTTAGAATAAAATAACATAAATACTAAACAATTTCCAATCTTCTAAAGTAAATATATAAGAATATGTGTGATTGTGAAAACAATGCAACGATAATTAAAGTAAATATATAAGAATATGTGCGATTGGAGAAATAGTGCAATGATAATTAAAGTAAATATATAAGAATAGGTGTGATTGGGAAAATAATGCAAAGATAATTACAGAATAAAGGGAAATTTTCACTACAACTCATTACAACAATGGCTATACAACTGATATTTATATAGAAACTTCAATCTGTGCACTAGCAGCTTGGTACATGTGCGAAT
Organism: Pinus albicaulis; assembly: GCA_034641835.2. Classification (NCBI taxonomy): domain Eukaryota; kingdom Viridiplantae; phylum Streptophyta; class Pinopsida; order Pinales; family Pinaceae; genus Pinus; species Pinus albicaulis. The sequence continues at coordinate 964,822,086 of CM076571.1, read as the reverse complement.
TTTTGAATAGAAAAATAACTTTTCTTTCTCTCTGAGTATGGTTATTAGCTTGGGTTAGTTAGCAATTAATAACATTTGTCCTTTAAGGATTCATTCAAGGTATGAAATATCACTAATACACCTTTATTCAATCCTGTGATAGGTAAATTAGCAATCCAAAGTGTGGATCAATACCAAGGCAAAGATTCACTTCACCTCATGAATGTAATGGCTATACAACTAATATTTATATAGAAACTTCAAACTGGGCACCAGTGGCTTGGTACATGTGAAAATTTTAATAGAAAAACAACTTAGCTTTCTCTCTCAGTATGGGTATAGGTTTGGGTTAGTTAGAAATTAATAAAAAATTTCCTCATATACTGACAACTACAGTTGGTTGGTTTGATGTCCCAATCCACAATAAAAATTCATATATGTAAATGCAAGAACTGGACACGTGGCCATTACCACAATAAAAATTCATATATATGTAGATGCAAGAACCAGACACGTGGCCATTACTTTAGATGAAATAAAAAATGCTTCTGAGAGAAAGTAGGGGTTGGAGGGGTATGGAAGATTCTCCATGAATCTTGTCCTAGTGTTTAAAGAATTTACCATTGAAATAATTTATGCATACAAATAGAGATATTTTTTTTCCTCAATAAATTTAGAGAATTAAAATTTGAAACTATTCATGATTAAACCCCAAGTAGGAGTGAAGGAGGAATAACTTAATTCAACTAGTGGCCAAGTATTTATATATATATGTTATTATCTTCTAGGAAAAATGTTTCTGAAATAGAAGATGGTTTGGAAGCCAATAGTGGGATGCTTTAATTTTCAAAACTTCTATGGTTTGGAAGCGAAGAGTGGGATACTTCAATCTGCAAAATGATCAACTAAAATGAGGTTGAGCTAAAATTGTGAGTAGCACCAATACTCCTGCCTTTCAATTCACTTCCACAATTCAGATCTTGATTCCTCTCTTGATCATGATCTACGTTTGATTCCCTTCAAAGAGGAACAAATGCTACCCACATGCCTCGATTTTTTCTACCATAAATCACTGGACCTTATAATGTTGATTCAACAATTCATTAGCTATTTATTCGGCAAATGACTCAGCTAACATCAAGGCCATATACCCCTTCACAACTATTATATATTCATGGAGTTGAATCCAAAAAGGGAAATAGAAGACAACAGAGACATGACAAAGCTTTCTGAGTTGTTTTAATGAGATATTAAAATATGTTAAGTCAGAGTACAAGAAAGGTCACCTAAAATTTATAGGTTTCAATCAGAAGTATTAAATTTGAATGATGGAGGTTTCCTTAATGAAAAGACAACCTTTAGGATTCCACAATTTAGCCTCAATTAGATGTCTGAGATTAGCTACCAAAATTTCTATAGATGGAAACTCAAATTCAAGTATCATATGAATTATCTATATCCCAAAATGCAGACAATTCAACCTTTAAAACAACAACACTAATCTTCAATAATATATGATAAGCAATGTCTATAAGTTTTATCATAATTCTCCCTTACAATGTTGATTCAACAATTCCTTAGCTGTCTATTCAGCGAATGACTCAACTAACATCAAGGCCACAAACCTCTTAACAACTATTATATATTCATGGATTTGAATCCAAAAATGGAAATAGAAGAAAACAGAGAGATGACAAAGCTTTATGCGATGTTTTAATGAGATATTAAAATATGTGAAATAGGAGTACGAGAAAGGTCACCTAAAATTTATAGGTTTCAATAAGAAGTATTAAACTTGAATGATGGAGGTGTCCTTAATGAAGGATGATAGTTTTTCAGAATAAAAACACATCGATAATGGCAGCTGCGAGGGAAAAATTAACAGAGGAAGGCAACATAACACTGCGCCTTCTTCAGGTAAGCTTATGCAAAATGGTAGGAGTATTATTAGGGTTAAAATGGTAATATCGAATCAAGAGTTGGATGACCTGCTTGCAGAACATTCTATAAAGGAGAAATCAATAGAACATGCGTGGCTTCAACTTTAGTCTAAATTCGAGCATGTTAAAGAATATTATGCTGCGAAAAGATGTGAGGGTGTATGGAGACCATTGTTGGAGAGAATTCTAGAGATTAACAATACTTGTTACTAATGTCGCTTGTAAGTTTCTAATTCATGCCTTTCCCCACCTAAATTTGAATAATATCATAAATATAATTTTGTATATTTAGTAATTTTTTTATATCATAAATATGATTTTGTAGATTTTGTAATGAATGCGTTGTGTCAAAGTGAATTTATCATTTTACAAACAAAAAAATTTAATTTAGTTTTTAAAATTTAAATAGAAATGGGATTTTTTGAAGTGATTTATCTATGAGAAGGAAAACATCTATATGAGTTAAGTTCTGTTGGTGGCCTTGGTGTTGATAAAAACCTGAATTAAAGTGAGATAAAATGCATAGAAAGTCTATACATAACTTGTTATAAATACCTGTGAGCAGTAATGAAAAAGTGAGTGAGAAGAATTATCGATTTCAATGAATAAATTAAGGAAATGTAGAAGAAATTGTTTTCAAATAAATATATTAGTTAAATGTGGATGAATTTACCTCTCTGAAAATGCAGACGAAATAATTTTTCTCAGAACTAGGTTTGTTATTAGAACCTGTAGGAGTAAGCTAACAACATACCTATGAAGAGCTGAGAAGGAAATATAACGTTGAGATTTGAGACTTCTAATCTATGATAACTTATTTTCAATCCATCCCATAAGGATATCCTTTATCAATGTTTCGAGCCAAATATGTAGTTCATCATTGAAAATGAATGTAAAAAAAAAAAAAAAAAATTAAACTATGTTTGACGGTAAAAATATGCATTTAATATATATATATAGAGAGATATATAATTTATATATATATATATATAGATAGATATAATTTTTGGAAACTTCGGAGCCTTTGAGGCTCTCACTATATAAAACAAACAACTAGAGGTAGTCCTCAATTTAGAAGTTGAGGATAGGAGGGAGAAAATGCAAAAAAGGCTTTGTTCCCTCTAGCTATAGGCGGTGAAGATAAAATACAGTTATTTGGTTCACCCATATGAACTCGACTGGTGCTTGGTGAGCTAATAAATGGCATTACCAAAAACTTTATCTACTCCCTAGAGTCCCCTTCTGTATAATTTGTAATGGATACGTTGTGTCAAAGTGAATTTATTATTTTAAAAACAAACAAAAAATAATTTAGTTTGAAGATTTTTAATAGAAATGGGACTTTTTGAAGTGATTTCACTATGAAAAAGAAAACTTCTCTATTAGTTAAGTTTTTTTGGCGGCCTCGGTGTTCACAAAACCCTAAATTAAAGTGAGATAAAATGCATAAAAATTAAATATAGAACTTGGTATAAATACCTGTGAGCACTAATAAAAAAAATGTGTGAGCAGTAATTAAAAAATGAGTGAGAAGAATTATCCATTTCAATGAATAAATTAGTCAACATCTAAGCCAAGAGAAATGGTGAAAGTACTTTGCCCATACCTATACGCAACTACCTTTTGACCCATTACAAAAAAGAGAAATGCTGATGAAGTGGGGGATATGTTCATGGTAGAGAGTATGGGAGTATCTGTATTGTTTCCAAGAGTAGAGGGTAGAATGGTGGTATGCATGCTTATGCCCTGGAACTTAATAGACACACTGTAATCTGGATGTGGTACTGCAAAGAGAAATGGAACATCATCAGGAAACATACGCCATTCCATCCATAGATCATTGTTTAATAATATTTGTATTCAAGATTAGATTTAGAGCATTGCACTTCATTGATCAACGTTCATCGGTACAACGACCTTATTAGCTTACCCGCATTATTCTAAAGTCTCTTGTTCTAATAAGATATGGACCAACAGCTTAGAACAGAAGGTGTGCTGCAAGCTCTGTTGCTGGTTCATGGTAATAAAAAAGAGCATATAATGGTGAAATTATTCTCTATCAATGTTTCCCGCCAACTATGTAGTCATCATTGGAAATCAAAAACATGTATATGTTACCGAGTGTCCCCTTCCTCCTGTAGAATAAGAAGGTGGCTATTTGGTTTGGATTTTCAACTTTATGTTAAAATTTGTCTCAAAGTAACCAAAATTATTTATACGATGAAATATAATATCTTGAATTTTTATAAATATTCTAAATATGTTTCTTAAAGAAACAAAATCAATGCATACACATTTGATAATAAATCAATTCAAAAATTATAAAAAACAAACCATTTATAAATTATAGAAAGATTTATACAATCTCATTTAAGAATACATGGAACACCTAGAACTGAGATGCATATAGGTCGAACACGGTGAGGACACAGAGAGGTTGAGTAGAATGAGGACGTAGAGACGTCGAGCACAACAAGGACACAGAGAGGTCGAGAATGACAAGGACGCAAAGAGGTTGAGCAAGACAAGGCCACAAGGAGCATGCCCAAGATTCCATGCAAACATTGGAAAAAAAAACCAATGCGAAATGGATAAAAACAAGGAAAAAGGTAGAAAAACTGGCCAACGGTAACTCAACAAAAGCCCTCTCCAATAGTCACGCAACTGGAAAATGACGTAAATATTCTAGCGGTCTGAGGGCCACTATATTTATAAGAAAAAGGCTTAGTCAAACTGTTAACGCTAGTTTTTCTTCCTTCGGCCAAAAGTACGGTTATTGTTGCCATCAACGTAAATAGAAAAATAAGTTTGATTGAATGCAGAACAAGTTCGGCTGAAGTAATTTAAAAATTTTGGTCGAACTTATGAAAATTTTGGTCGAAATTTTCATAAGTTCAACAAAACTTGTGGGAGAGTGAAATTTTCGGGTTTGTTTCTCACAAAAGTTTAACCCACCTTCATCCTTCATACATTCACCCATATATGTATATAGTTATAAGGTTAGGGGAACATAATGAGATATGGTGGATCCACACACACACACACACACACACACACACACACATATACGTCTCAGGTTATGATCCAGTGTATGGTGTTGGTCCAAGTTGTTAAAAACTCAAGTACAAGCAACATGGGCATAGGTGAAGTGGCATGCCATATGAGAATTCTACCAAACTGTGAGACCCATTGTGATACGTGGTTATGGGAATTATGCCTCATGACACAATGTGTGTCCCACATGTCATGTTAATGTCAGGTTCTAAGTTTCTTTATTTAAGAAATTTAAGGACTTGTAACTTTGATTCTAGAACCCTATTGAGGTAAAACTTTATATCATCAGAAAGGTTTGAATGAGATGACTGTAATGGTGTCATTTTTTTTGTATTTTGAGGATTTTTAAAAAATATCAAAATTTTTAGGCACAATTTCTATAGCGGAACATTTGGAGTCTAGTTAGCACAATAACCACCTCCTTTGGGTTATTGGGGTAACGGGGTGTGTTACAGGAACAATATTGTTGGATGTTGTTAGTTGTAATATTTCTTAATGCCTCTCATTGTAATATTGGTCATTGTTTGTTGTAATGTTTGATTAAAGGAGCAACAGTGTTTGAATTATATGGAAGTCCATGTAATTGTGTCTATTCCTGTAGTTAATCAAACTTGTTCCATTCGTATTAATAATTCAAAAATTCAAACTGCCTCACTCTACATCAAATTTCTCTTGATGTGTTAAAATCCAATGGACAAAATAAAAGGTGGGGAGAAGAGCCCCATGCTAGTTTGTTGCAACACCAACAAAAGTGACATATATTTAGAAGATTCCTTTTATGTATGGAAGCTCACTATCCATAAAATGAATTTTCTTTGAAGGCAAACTTAAAGAAATTTTTGTTAGAATATTTCATGAGACCTATACTTTTGATGTCAATTTGGACAAGAATCATAAAACTTTGGAGCAAATTTTCTAGTTTTAGGATTACTCATGAGACGAAGAGCAGAATAAGCTGGATTGACCATTAGTGTGGGTTCTCCCCGATCTTCTTGTTTCCCAACGAAAATCGTTACTACAGGGGAAACTATATTTTATTCCCTCAGGTTAAGGCCTGATATTTTCCTACGAGTTATTGTCCTTTCTCTTGTTAAAGCTGCCACAACAAAGCCCCATGAAAATTTAATTTAAAAAAAATAATATACTTTTTCTGGCCTTATATTAATTAACATAACCCCTTATATGGTGTGCAACATAGGAATTGGGATACGCAGAACTATAGAAAGGGAGTTTTAAGAATATATAACATAAGGTTTAATTTGTTGGATCCAAGTCAGGTTTTCTTATGTGACATCAATAGTTATTTTCTCTAGAGTAAAAATAGAGTCTCTTATGTAGACAAAACATGAGAAATTTTTGTGGTTTTTATTTATTTTTTGATAGAAATGTGACCATATGAGAGGTTTTTCTATCAATGTGAAGGTAAATTTAGAAAAACAGGTCACCATTTTTTAAAATAATATTGTTTTCATAGCTGCAGTCATAATTTGGCCACATAGAGCTTGGGTTTTTTAGTTTCCCTTGGTCTTCATTCAGAGGAAGTATAGTATGCTAGAGAACAGTTGCTCCTCGAGTTTTACCACCTTGGTAAGGATCATCGATAGTGATGCAGCCAAGTTACGAAATATCCTTATTTTCTTACTTGAGTTGTTGAGAAAATGCCTTGAATCGGTGAATTATTACAGTTCATAAAAACTCTGATACACTCTATTTTTTATGATATAATAGAAATTAGCAAAACCAATCTTATTGATATTAAAGTTTGTCTAAAACAAGAACATAAGAGAGTTTCTCCAACTAAAATATTATCTATAGTAAGATGCATTACGGTAAAGGATATATTATTATAAACTTGGTTTTGTTCAGAATATTTCTCTGTTTGAGTTTAAGAGCGACTCCCATCAATAGCCATAAAAATTGTTAACTTAGTGAGGTTGAGGTTGATTCACATCAAGTGCCCAATTTTGTGCATATTTGCATGAAAATTTAAAGGTTTAGGTTTCACTTCCCAATCCCATCATCAAACCTTGGGAAAACCTTTGAACAACCAAAATAGAACTAAACTTGAGTATGACAAGGATGTTTCCTTTCACATTCCAAACTATTCTAAGCCTTTCCAATTTCATAGTGTTGTGTTTCTTCAAGATGATTCATCTTCACATGTTCCTGCTCCTGATCCTCTTCCTCAACCACATTAGGGTGTCTAATGCGAATATTGTGATTGTGTTGGAAATCATTTTAATATTCATCATAATGAGCACTATGGAAAACAAACTCATTATTTAGGCAGATGTTGTATACACAAAACTTTCGCAGAAACGAAGATTCACCTTGGATGGATCACTTCTTTGAAATGGGTTTCAACAACCAAGAATATATTTCGTCATAACTCATAGGTCATTCTCGACTATTAACCTGTCTTTAAATTGAGATTCATTCATATTCTCACCTTATATATGACAAGGGAAAATTGATGGTCAATTAGAAAACTCAAAACCAAATCAAGAGAGCTTGATCCACAACCTAAACTACAACCAGTTGCTAGAGCCTAGAGCTAGATACAACCATAACTAAATTCATAGTTGTAGCTAGAGATAAAGTGATGCTCTATGAGTAGGATTTTGGTTGATGGCCTATCATAAACCAAAACATGCAAAAGACTTTTGTTTCTGCTACATCATTTTATGGTCAACATTAAACTAGCATCAAGAAGAACTTCCACCAGTAGAATACTTTAACTTCTAGCCAAATTTGGAATTGTTCCAGGAAATGCTTCGAGCTTTAGTTCCAACTTTTTCGGTGAGCCTTAAACCACCACTTGTAGAGACCTCAATTTATACCACCTCATTGTGTTTGCGGTATTCCCAAACCACAATTTTAGATATAACATCTAACCATTAGTTGCCATGTATTTTTTCATTTTTGTATTTCGACTCTCTTATTAAACTCATACACACCCCATCAGATTAAGGCGGGGGGGAAATGTTGGACACATAATCCACTATGGTTGTTGTGGACGAATGTGAATTGTCACAGAAGTCCAAGAGACCTCTCGGAATATGAAATGAAGGGTAATATATATGTATTAATGTGTACATCTTCGTGAATAATATGAATTCCATCATTTATCCTAAATCTGTCCATTCATTCATTTATAGTTTCACATTTATTCTATTATTTTATTTTATTTTATAATTTTAGTTTTTATGTTTTTTTAATTAAATTGTATATTATTTTAATTTATTTCATTATTTTAGTTTTTTACTTTCTTGTTTTTGTTTTCAAATTATATTTTTGCCCTAATTTGTATAAGGGAAATACGTGTTTATATATATATATATATAACCCCCCCCCCCAAGGAGATCACCTACGAGCGGGCATTCCCCTCACCTTCATATGACTCCAACTCACATAAAAGGGGTTGTGACTCCTACAATATTTGATGCATTGGATATGCTCCCGCCACTTCACCGACCATGGCCCAAAGCTGACACAAGGTTAAACGTCATTTGAATATTATATGCAATAAAGGGAGGCACATGAGGACTCAATAGGAGAACTCTATTAGATTGGTGGAGTTGGAGGAAAAAAATTATAGTATGAACCACAAGTTGACCATTCTATCCAGGAGATCAACAAACATCTCCTTCTCCTCGGATGAAGATCATGACGATCTAGTGTGGATGCTTGGATATTTTTCTAAATAATTTTTATGACTTTGTAGTTTTTTCTTGCAACACTAATAGTATTTTTTTCTCTTCTCATATCAATGTATATCGAGGTCTAGCACAAGAAGACTATTTTTGTAAGTTTTTATTTTCACGATGCTCTAGTTAGACGAGGTCATAGTAACCTCAAGACTCAGAACTTATGTTACTAGTCTAGTTTCCCCGTGGGAATATTAGTAGCATTTTTTTGGTATATATAATCTTCATTAAACATAATGAAAAGTGCTTAAATTCAATATATAGTGTTGTTGAGGGCTGCCCAGCCTGCCTCCAGCCCTTGGCTGGGCAGAGGGTGATTCCGAGAATCGCCCCTAGCTAGGTGGAGGGAAATTCAAAGAATCGCCCTCGGCTAGGTGGAGGGCGATTTCGAGAATCACCCTGGGCTAGGTAGAGCACGTTTCTTGGAATCACCCTCCGCCCAGCCGGGGACCTAAGGCAGGCTGAGTGGCGCCATCGAGGGATGCCCAGCTTACCCCCGGCCTGCGGCTTGATGGAGGGTGCTTCTCAAAATCGCCCTCCGCCCAGCCAGGGGTCGAAGGCAAGCTAGGAAGCCCTGTTCGATGCTGCCCAGCTAGCCTCTGGCCCCTGGCCAGGCAGAGGGTGATTCCGAGAATCTCCCTCCGTCGAGCCGGGGGACTAGAGGCCGACCAAGTGCCGCCATCGAGGGCTGCCCAACCTGCCTCCGACCCCCAATAGGGCCGAGGGCGATTCTTGGAATTGCCTTCCACCTAGCCGGGGGCCAAAAGCATGCTAGCTATCGCTCGACGATGCCGCTCGACCTGCCTCTGGCCCCTGGCTGGGTGAAGGGCGATTTTGAGAATCACACCTGGCTGAGTGGAGGGTGATTCTCAAAATTTCCCTCCGCCCAGCCGGGGGTTGTTCTCTAAATTTCCCTCCACCCAACTGGGGGTGATTCTCATAATCGCCCTTCACTCAGCTGGGGGGGATTCTAGGAATCACCCTTCGCCCAGCCAGGGGCTAGAGGCAGGTCGAGCGACACCGTCAAGGGCTGCCCAGCCTACCTCCGCCTAGCCGGGGGCCAGAGGTAGGTTGGGCGGCCATCGACGGTGCTGCCCTACTAGCATTCGGCCCTTGGCTGGGTAGAGGGCGATTCTCAGAATCACCCTCCACCCAGCCGGGGGCTGGAGGCCGGTCAGGCTGAGGGTTGCCTAGCCTGCCCCCAACCCCCAGCTTAGCGGAGGGCGATTCTAAGAATCACCCTCCACCTAGCTGGGGGCTAGAGGCAAGCTAGGTAGCCCTCAACAGAGCCACCCAGCCTGCCTCTGGCCCTCGGCTAGGTAGAGGGCGATTCCGAGAATCGCCCCCGGCTGGGTGGAGGGTGATTCCGTGAATCACCCCCGGCTGGGTGGAGGGTGATTCCGCGAATCTCCCCTGGCTGGGCAGAGGGCGATTCTGAGAATCATCCCCAGAAGGGTGGAAGGCGATTTTGAGAATCGCCCTTCGCCCAACTGGGGGCCGGAGGCAGGCCGGGAAGCACCGTTGAGGGCTGCCAAGCCTGCCTTTGGCATGAGGCTGGGTGGATAGCGATTACGAGAATCTCGCTCTTCCTAGTCTGGGGCCAGATGCCGGCCAGGTGGTGCCATCGATGGCTGCCTAGCCTACCTCTGGCCCCTGGCTAGGCCAAGAGAAATTTCGAGAATTGCCCCCAGCTGGGCGAAGGGTGATTCTCGAAATCACCGTCCGCCCAACCAGGGGTGATTCTCGTAATCGCCCTCTGCCTAGTAGGGGGGCGAAGGCCAGCCGAGCGATGTTGTTGAGGGCTTCCGAGCCTGCCTCTGACCCACGACTAGGTTAGCGAACAGCCCTCCGCCCAGCTGGGGGCCAGAGGTAGGCTGGGCAACCCTCGACGATGCCGCCCGGCAAGCCTCCAACCCCCGACTGGGCGGAGGGAGATTCTCGAAATCTCCCTCCACCTAGCTGGGGGCTGGAGGCCAGCTAGGTGGCACCATCGAGGCTTACCCATCCTGCCTCCAACCCCCAGATGTGCGGAGGGAAGTTCCAAGAATCGTCCTCTACCTATTGGGGGGTCGGAGGCAAGCTAGGCAGCCCTAGACGGTGCTGCCTGGCCTAAATTTTTCCCCTCGCTGAGCGGAGGGTGATTCCTAGAATCACCCTCGGCTGGGTGGAGGGAGATTCTGATAATTTCCCTCGGCTAGGCAAAGGGTGATTTTGAGAATCGCCCTCTGCCCATCCGGGGGCGATTCTTAGAATCGTCGTCCACCCAACTGGGGGATGGACGTAGGCTAGGTAGCCCTTGACGGCGCCACCTGGCTGGCCTCTGGCCCTTGGCTACGCAGAGGGTGATTTTTGGAATCACCCTCTGCTCAGCTGGGGGCCGAAGGATGGTTGGGCAGCACCGTCGAGGGCTGCCCAACTTGACTCCAGCCCCCGGCTAAGAGGAGAGTGATTCCGAGAATCACCCCCGACTGGGTAGAGGGTGATTCTGAGAATCACCCCCGTCTGGGCTGAGGTGATTCTTGGAATCGTCCTCTACCTAGCTAGGGGCCTAAGGTAGGTCGGGTGGCACCATCGAGTGTTGTCGAGCTTGCCTCCAACCCGTGGCGTGGTGCAGGGTGATTCTCAAAATCGCCCTCCACCTAGCCGGGGGCTAGATGTAGGCTAGGCAGCCCTCGACGATGCCGCCCAACTGAGCGGAGGGTGATTCCGAGAATCTCCCTTTATCGAGTGGGGGGGCAGAGGTCGGCCTGGTGCCGCCATTGAGGGCTACCCAGCCTTCCTCTGCCTAGCCAGGGGCGAGAGGTAGGCTGGCTAGGTAGCCCTCGACAGCACCGGTCGGCCTGCCTCTAGCCTCCGGATGGGCAGAGGACGATTCCCAGAATCACCCCCGGCCGGGCGGAGGGTGATTCTTAGAATCACCCTTCGCGCAGCCGGTGGTGATTCTCGGAATCACCCTCCACCTAGTCGGGGGCTAGAGATAGGTCGGCGACGCCGTTGAAGGCTACCCAGTCTACCTCTGACCCACAGTTGGGTGGAGGGTGATTCTCGGAATCACCCTTCACCCAGCTAGGGGCCGGAGGGAGGCTGGATAGCCCTCGACGGTGTTGCCCGACCGCCCTTCAGCCCTCGGCTGTGTGGAGGGTAATTTCTAGAATCTCCCTATGCCCAGCCGAGGGCCAGAAGCCAGCTATGTGGTGCCATCGAGGGCTGCCCAACCTACCTTCGACCCCCAGCTGGCCGGAGGGTGATTCCGAGAATCACACCTGGCTGGGCTGAGGGCGATTCCAAGAATCACGCCCGACTAGGAGAAGGGCGATTCCGAGAATTGCCCTCGCCTGGGAAAAGGCCAGCCGGGTGGCGCCATCGAGGGCTGCTTAGCCTCCCTCCGGCCCCCAGCTGGGTGGAGGGTGATTCTCGGAATCGCCCTCCGCCCACCTGGGGGCTGGAGGCACACCGAGCAGCACCATCAAATGAAGGAGATTGGTTCTTGGATCTATTCTCATGTTCAGGTAAGTTTTATTATACAAATTTAAATTTAAATATTTTATTTTTTACTTTTTATTTCTTTATACTAATTTCCATACTTATTTCTTTTGTTCTTGATGATTAGGTACAACACTAGCATGTTGCCTACCAAAAGGAAGAAATTGCATTGCAATTGAGAAAGACCCAGTGCAATGCAAATTTATTCAACAAAGAACTAACGCTCATGAATTCCTTCAAGATGCAAAGCAAGAAGTTGGTTTGAGGAAAGGGGATTTCAATGAATCACGTGTGGCAAAAAAAGTAAAGGAACCTCAACCACCATTAGATGGAATGATTGGAAACGGACACTTTGGAATATTTGCAAACATGAAAGATCCATTAGAAGATGACAATGAGAAAAATGAAGCAGAAAATGTTGTGTAAGAAGCCATCAATGTTGTTCTAGATCATGTTGAACATGTATTAGTTGATATTGTTGATGATCTTTAAGTTATGCTTGCAAACAAATCTCATTTTTGAGATCTATTAATCATTTTTACTTGTAATGTTTAGACTTGTTATTTTATGAGAAGAATCCTTATTTTTTGCAAAAAGCATGTGATTACTATTACTTTTTGACATAAAATTCAATAAAAATGCTATTTTCTTAAGTTTTTTTGTTAATATTTTCCCAAAAAATTGTTTATTTAACATGTTCTTTTCAACAAAAAGTCTCTAAAAGTGTATTTTTTGCATTCTATTTTTATTGAAAATTTGTATTTTTTTGTCATATCATTCAAAATATTGGGTTTTTAATGACAATTATTTGATGTGCATTGAAAATTTAATTGGCAATACATAAACTTGTAGAAAATATAAACTTTATAATATAGACCCTTTTTTCATTTTTTATCTATGTGAAAAAAGTGAAGATATCATTACAAATTTTTATTTTAAAAAAAATTATTTTTTCTTTTTAAAACACAAGTACATAAATACACTTAAAAATAAACATCTCACGGAAAAAGAAGACATTAGAAAATGTATAGTGTCAAAATCAATCCTCTAAAAAAATGTTGGTGATGATATGCCACCACTATTCAAAATCGACATAAAAAGCATCACAGAAAAAAAAATAAAAGTGCCAAAAACATGCTAAAAAAAAAACATTCTGCATCACCCCTTTTCAAAATCGAGTGTTTTTCTTGCTATGACAAAAAGTAGGTACCAGTGTAGTTACCTATTTCATCGGTAACAGTGTTATATATATCTCTTCCTCTCTCCCTGTCTTTGCCTCTCTCTCTTCCTCCCTTTCTCCCCACCCTTCCATCTATATCTCTATATCACCCCCAAAACATAAAAAATCTCTCTTTATTCATAACGTGAATTGAATTATTTATTACAGTAATTCAACCATAAATACAATACTTGAATTTTCATCCTAAATAAAATTTTCACTCACCCGAAATGTCTTCTTCTTAAAACTTTAAACAATTTTTAATTTCTTACATTCTTATTTTTATCATTTTCCATCATTCAACATTGTTAATCAATTTAGATTCAAACATGGTAATATCAAATAACTAATAGGTGTGAGAATAAGAATAATAGAATAAAATAGTTTCAAATTGATTGCAATGAAGATTGTTTTTAATTCACTTTATTCTTATTATTCACATTTTGTATCATTCAACATTGTTACATTGTCAGTTTGCACATAAAATTTTAATTTCATCATTCAAGTTACTAAAAGTCTCTCTCATCTCAACAAACTGAGGTAAATAAGAAAAGTTAAAGTTAAATTTACTAAACTAATCTTAGACATATTTAGTATATTTAAAATCATCAAAATAATTATATGTTCAAAAAATTCTCTATGACCGCACACGACTGAAACCAACCTAGATCTATCTTAACCCTGGATCTATCAAGCGCCAAGAGGGATCAAATCTCTCAATGTGCAAAACTTTCCTCAAGTTTTGCACTCAAAAAACAGGTTTTCACCTCGAGATATTTGATCCCTCTCAGTGCTAGATAGATCTGAGGTTAAGATGGATCTAGGCCAGTTCATAATATAATTGCCACATCCCTTGCATGACAATTAAGCATAATCACATTTTCGAGTTCTTATTAGCCAATAGTCTTGCTTGTGCTTAATTTCACGCTATAGCTACTATTTCACTAACATGGTAGCTAGAAAAACTTAGGTCTAACCTCATAATTGAATTTTTATATCATTTACATGATAGTAAGACACATTACTTAATATGTTAGTATATGTAGTATTAGTAGATGTAGAAGGGGTCATGCGCCTTGGAGGAATAACTAAATCATAATTCATTTTGTTTTTTCTATTTCAAACAATAATCAAGTAGAAGGTTAATACGTTTTATTGCATGCCTGAATATTGCAATCAATTGTAATATTTAAACACAGATTTTGGTGTGGGATTTAAAAGTCATCATAATCCACATGGAAGAAACCTATTCTCTTATTGATAACCTATTAGTTTCCAATGATAGCTCAGAAAAATCGAGGAGAATTTTAACTCTAACATTAATTTTACCATGTGTTAATGGAGATTAATCACTTAGTGGACAATTTTAACAACTAAGCGGCATGATATGGTCATTGATGGAAAGACATATAGTCATCCCATTCCTTGATACATTTAATGGAGACCAAGCTACATTTCAAGCATTGAAGGAGTCACATGGAAAATAGTAAGAGAGGCTTGTTATATAGTAGAGCGAGTATTGAGAACAGACTAAAGTCAGCCAATTGCATAACTTGGCACTCAACTCTGAATATATTTAAATTGATGGAAGGAAATTTTGACTGGCCTCATGGGATTATGGTGCGAGAGTTGGAAACTTATTAGTGCAAATGGTGGGTTACAACCTGTCCATGCAATAGAAAGGTGAGTTCCATTCTATTGGTTTGGATGACATGTTTTTTTATCAATTTTCATTTGGAATTATAGTGAGCCACCTCCTTCACTCCATCCTATTATGAGACTTAAGTAATGGTTAGATTCTTTTTATGTATCACTTTTAAAAATTGTATTCACATTTCTATTTCTCTTACTTCGTGGGATTTAGAAACTAAGTAGTTTTTTGGTCATCTAAGGGTGGAAGAAGAAACTTATATCTCTTGCAATCCAAGGGATGTTGGTTCTCATTTTCTCATATTTATCATTAAGGTCAAGGGGTTTTCATGTCTCGATGTGTCCTTTATTCAACCTTGTTTTGGTTTTGAATAAACTTTATATGTTTGGAAAATGATGGGACAATAGAGTGGATATGTATTCTTAAGGGATTTCAAGGTGGTGTAGGAATTAGTCTAAAGAAACCTTTGAAATCCTAAAAGTGAATAAGGACTTGGATTATTGTAGATTTCTAATGGATTATCAAGATCTGTAAGGGATTAAGAGAGTATTAAGAAATCAAGAAGATTTTGTATTTATGAAAATATAACTTCCACAGTAATTTCCATAGCAAAATTATGTGAAATTAATATTTACATTACAACCTAAATTGCAATATTTACAAACACTTTGATGCAAAGAAGTGTCAAATTGTTATATTAGACCTAGAATGTAATATACATACTAATATAGTCATCCATTTATGTAATGTAAATCATGCTAAAGCTTCCAATCAAGTGTCATTAGTGAATTCCAAATATGAAGGATCGAAGGAAGAGGAAAAAATGTACCAATGTAGGATATGATGTGGAAATTGCGAAACAAAACTTTGATCCAATCAATGAAGTAGCTAGCCATCATACCTATTAATTTTGATGTTTTACCAAACTATTAGAATAATAAGCTTATTTCATATATTAATTTTGATGTTTTACCAAACTATTAGAATAATAAGCTTATTTCGTATTATCTATAAATGGTTACTATTTAAAATTGAAGGCATGGTTATTACTTTATGTCATGTCACATCTCGTAGTAAGATTTTCTCTACGTGGTCATAATTTCTTTCGAGTTTCACAGAATATTTCAAATTTCATTGATATTAAATAATTTTTGTTGATTTTATTTTATAGTATTGGAGCGTAATCTAACTATTTCGCCTGTTTGGCAACCAATATTTCCACTGCTATTGGCACATTAATGCGGTGGCAGATACACTACCCACCGTTAGACTTAAAATTGTTTAAATCTAACAGTGGGCAGTGTATCTGCCACCGCATTAATGGGCCGATAGCAGTGGAAATAAGCTTCACCTGTTTGGCAACCAATATTTCCACTACTATCCGCCCATTAATGCAGTGGCAAATACACTGCCCACCGTTAGATTTAAAATTGTTTAAATCTAACGGTGGGTAGTGTATCTGCCACCGCATTAATGGGCTGATAGCAATGGAAATAAGCTTCGCCTCTTTGGCAACCAATATTTCCACTGCTATCGGCCCATTAATGCGGTGGCAGATACACTACCCATGATTAGATTTAAAATTGTTTAAATCTAACGGTGGGCAGCGTATCTGCCACCGCATTAATGGGCCGATAGCAGTTGAAATAAGCTTCGCCTGTTTGGCAACCAATATTTCCACTGCTATCGGCCCATTAATGCGGTGACAGATACACTGCCCACCGTTAGATTTAAAATTGTTTAAATTTAATGGTGGGCAGTGTATCTGCCACCGCATTAATGGGCCGATAGCAGTGGAAATAAGCTTCACCTATTTGGTAACCAATATTTCCACCGCTATCGGCCCATTAATACGGTGGCAGATACATTGCCCACCGTTAGATTTAAAATTGTTTAAATCTAACGGTGGGCAGTGTATTTGCCATCGAATTAATGGGCCGATAGTAGTTGAAATAAGCTTCTCCTGTTTGGCAACCAATATTTCCACTGCTATCGGCCCATTAATGCGGTGGCAGATACACTGCCCACCGTTAGATTTAAAATTGTTTAAATCTAACGGTGGGAAGTGTATCTGCCACTGCATTAATGGGCCGATAACAGTGGAAATAAGCTTCGCCAATGTTTTTAACTCTGACTGAACATAATTTTTAATTTATTTTCTAAATGAGGTCATGGTTTCATTTCAGCTCCACGTAAGCTTCCAAACGTCATTAAATTCTACTCGCCAAAACTTGTAAACATCATCCTACAGTGAGATTTTTCTGGATGTAGTCATCGTTTCGTTTTAGTCGGTGTAACCTTCCAAAAATCTGATCTCTAGCGCAGATAATTTATTATGAAAATGTACTATAAAGCCCTGTAACTGATTGTAAACCTACTTTGTCATTTGTTAATATATGAAAAAGTATATTATGATCCCTCAGCTTAAATAATAATATGCCTTCGATGAATGCAATAGGTCACCTAAGTTAGAATTTAGGGGAAAATAATTCATAATTTATAAATCTAAAATTAATTTAATGAGAGGGAAAATAAAAAAATATATAATAATATTTAATTATAATGTATAATTTTGGAGCATGTCTTAAAATAATTCATGTTTTGTAAACAAGTTAAAAACCTTGAGGTTTCCCGAGAAGTGAATGGGTAGTTTGGTTTTCTTTGAATAACAATGATGAGTCAACCTACATTTGTAGTTAGTACCAAGTGATGGTTGTCCCTACTGAATTATGACACGTTTTCCCATTGTCTAAAACAAAACAAAAAAAAAGTAGAGAAGAAATAGTAAAGCTTTATAATTACTCCCATAGGTGTGTCTATTTTGGAATATGCTTCTATAATTTAATTTAATTATCAATAATTATTAAATGGATGATAAGGGGGTAATCTCCACAAAATATTCTAGAATATTCTTAGAAGTAGTCACATATCAAAGTTTAAGAGTTATCTCAAAATTATTCATGCCATTTAGCCTATGGCACATGTGATGTTGCTAAAATTAAATAAATCATAAAAATTAGCTAAATTATAACTTTATTTTAAGCCATTATTTTTAATAATTATAAAAATAATTAATATATAAATTAAACATATATAAAACGGTCTATTGTGGCCCCTACGAATTTCGGTCCCTGTGGCTTCCACATGTAGCCTCCCTTCTGCAACCTTCGAGGGGTTGTGTAGTTTTTTCCTTAGGGTTGGGTATTAGCTTTTCTAAGGGTCTTCCTTCGGCTGTACTGCTGTCATTCTGTAACACTGCCTTGGACTAAGATAAAATGCAGTTATTTGGTTCGCTCATTCGAACTAGATTGGTGCACGGTAAGCTTATAAATGGCATTGCAAAAACATGTATATGTTCCCGAGTGTCCCCTTCCTCCTGTATAATAAGAAGGTGGCTATTTGGTTTGGCTTTTCAACTTTATGTTAAAATTTGTCTCAAATTAACCAAAATTATTTATACGATGAAATATAATATCTTGAATTTTTATAAATATTCTAAATATGTTTCTTAAGGAAACAAAATCAATGCATACACATTTGATAATAAGTCAATTCAAAAATTATAAAAATTTTATAAAAAACAAACCATTTATAATTTATAGAAAGATTTATACAATCTCATTGAAGAATACATGGAACACCTGGAACCGAGACACAGATAGGTCGAGCACGGCGAGGACGCAAAGAGGTTGAGTACAGCAAGGACGTAGAGAGGTTGAGCACAACAAGGACACAGAGAGGTCGAGAATGACGAGCACGCAAAGAGTTTGAGCACACCAAGGTCATAAGGAGCATGCCCAAGATTTCCCGCAAACACTAGAAGAAAAAAAAAAAAAACCAATGCAAAATGGATAAAAGCATGGCAAAAGGGAGAAAAACTGACCAACGATAACTCAACAGAAGCCCTCTCCAATGGTCACACAACTGGAAAATGACGTAAATCTTCTAGTGGTTTGAGGGCCACTATATTTATAAGAAAAGCGTTCGGTCGAACTGTTAACGCTGGTTTTTCTTCCTTCGGCCAAAAATACGGTTGCTATTTCCGTCAACGTAAACATAAAAATAATTTTGATTGAATGCAGAACAAGTTCGATCGAAGTAATTTCAAAAGTTTGGTCGAACTTATGAAAAATTTGGTCGAAATTTTCATAAGTTCGACCAAACTTGTGGGAGAGTGAAATTTTTGGCTCTGTTTCTCACGAAAGTTTAACCCACCTTTATACATTCACCCATATATGTGTTGGAATTAATGGAGAAATCCATAGTTAGGTTGTTGTAATCATAGAGATAGGATTGAGATTCTAATCATAGATCTCATATCCTGATATTAAGGGGGTGGTTGAAACCAACCCGTTAGTGTGAGAGCCTATATAACTAAGGCTCATCTCATTCAATGTAAGTGAGTGTGTGTATGTGTGTATACACTCTCCAGGTTCTCACTTGGATAGCTATTTGATCAATAGCTGATTTTATCATGGTATCAGAGCTTCAAGTCGAAGCTAAATAGATCTGTGGCTATTTCACGCATTGGAGCTCCTGCGATATTTTTTGTTAGAGGTCAAGATTGCATAAGCGTATATCAGTGAGAGTGAATGCATGAGAAAGATCCGAAAATTGATGAGCTAGGTGTAGAAAAGTGATGTGTTCGAGATCACTCCAATAACATGCTGATGCAATTTGCTGGAAGCCCAAGGCCAGTAACGTGTTGTGGCAGCTAGACGTAGTGGTGAACCTGACGCTCTAAGAACCAGAGCTCATGGTTTATCCGAAAAGCTAGCGGTAGAGATCTAAGTTGACTCGGCCTTTGGGAGAGTTGTTGGTAATCGGGGAAGGCCTTGAGGGAGCAATGAGTGAATATGGGTTTGAAGCCTCTCTTTCCCATAGCATAAAATGGACGGAGATCTAACAACAAGGTATGGGCTCCTGAATGTGGCACGATCATGCAGAGAAGAATAGTGAATCTACAAGCAAAGGGTAAAGAATTAGATCTTAACTGGCCTCAACCTCCCATGATATGGATTTCAACTCATGGATTTGTTTTAGATTCCATGCGATGATAGCGGATGAATAGCTTGAATTGGGCATGTCCATTTCCATGATCCCTCACTAGCCAGATCCTGCGTCTTTTTTGGATCACAAAGTTGCATAGCAGCTGCCACTTGGAGAAACCATAATTTCCATGTTGCAGCGCAGAGCATCGGATCTAGAGACCTTTATATGGGGATCAACCCATGACATAGTGTAAGCGCGGAACATTGTGAAATTTATGTGTGACCTCTGTAAAATTGCGCAAGAGAGCAACAGATCAAAATTTTGTGGCATCGTGCATGCAAAATCCACCTGAGCCTGCGTAAGAGTCATGGCATCATTCAGTGATCCTGATCTGTGACTGCGCGGACTGCATGTAGAGTGAAGCGACGACTTGGAGGCACGGCTCCCATTACCGTGACGTTTAACTCCAGCGAATTTCTCTGTTTGAACTACAAGGTCAAGATCTTGCCTACGTCAAGATATGCTGAGACGGTTCTGTGCTTTAAATCTCCATAATTTTTTTTCCTTAAATATGTGCATAAGGAAGACCAATAGGAGGCACTATGTGAATCCTCATTCGTGGTGATTCTGGCGAATTCGACTGCCTCAGTGATTTATTGTTTCCTGCGTCCTTTTTCTTAGGCCACAGAGGGAGCGTTTGGATAGCAACCATTCGTGTCGCTGTCAACACCATCTAGCATATTTGTCCTAGAAATTTTATTGGTTGAGAAATTTAGAAATTGCAGAAATATGTGTCAATCACATGCATCAGAATTGGATGTCGATAACATTGCCAACTTGTTGAGAGGTCGTTTGTTGCTCATCGCAAGAGCCGAGGGCACTAAGACCTACGTGTCATAGAAGACACAGTATACAAAGTTCTATTATTGAAGAGCTGCCAAAGGGAGGATTCCCGCCTATGTGGTAACGAGGTTGTTCAAGCTCGTAAGAGGACCAAGTGGAGTTGAAATCTGGAAGCAAGACAAAACCAGATAAGCTGGACCTTTTTTAACAACATGTCTATTTTTTTAGATATTTTTTCTGATGATGATTATGATGATGATATTATCATGTTGGCATTTGGAGGCTTTAGCATGAGTAGTATTTTCAAGTCTGGAATTTTTTCAGAAAAACAATGTGGTTCTGTTGATGACCACGAGAAACAAGAGGCACAATCCGTTGTGAAAGATCCTAATATTGAGGAGTCACAAGTTGATCTTCAGGAAGGATGTAAATATGAACAAAGTGTTGAAGATAAATTCGACGAGCCACATGAAGCTAATGGCGAAGACGTGGCAGAAGAAGACAGAGCTAGAGAGAATTTAAAATACGATAATCTCATCAATTTTTATGTGTGTGCAGATGACAAAATTTCTGAAACTTACATGCGTGACACAAAAAATGGTGAGAGAAAACAGTTTTATATTAAGCCTGTCATAATTTTCAAAAGGGCGAGGATAAGCGTTCAATCTTTCCACCACTAGGGAAGAAATGAGGCAAACATACATCACTATCTCAGGGCAAAGAAAGTGAAGATGAAGCCTCATCCACGAATGGACAAATATGGTCTCACAAGCATAAAGAACAAGATGAAAACTCTGTTACCAAGTTTTTTATGTCTTTTTACCATTGTAAGCCTAGCTGAGACTAGACCAGCAGGTGTATCTTATCATATGTTATTGTTCAGTACCCTTTCTCCATTAAGGAGGAGTGTTGGAATTAATGGAGAAATCCATAGTTAGGTTATTGTAATCATAGAGATAGGATTGGTATTATAATCATAGATCTCATATCCTCATATTAAGGGAGTGGTTGAAACCATCCCGTTAGTGTGAGAGCCTATATAATTAAGGCTCATCTCATTCACTGTAAGTGAGTGTGTTTATGTGTGTATACACTCTCCAGGTTCTCACCTGGAGAGTTATTTGATCAATAGCTGATTTTATTAATATGTATATAGTTAGAAAGTTATGGGAACATAATGAGATATGGTGGATCCATATGGATAATGTAGACACATATAGGTGTCAGGCTATGATCCAGTGTATGGTGTTGGTCCAAGTTGTTAAAAACTCAAGTACAAGCCACATGGGCATAAGTGGAGTGGCATGCCATATGAGCATTCTACTAAACTGTGAGATCCATTGTGATACATGGTTATGGGAATTATGCCACGTGACACAACATGTGTTCCACATGTCATGTTAATGTCAAGTTCTAAATTTCTTTAGTTAAGAAATTTGAGGAGTTGTAACTTTGATTCTAGAACCCTATTGAGGTAAAAATTTATATCATCGGAGAGGTTTGAATGAGATGAACGTAGTGGTGTCATTTGTTTTTTATTTTGAGGATTTTGAAAGAAGATCAAATTTTTTAGGCACTATTTCTATAGCGTAACATTTGGAGTCTAGTTAGCACAATAACCACCTCCTTTGGGTTATCAGGGTAACGGGGTGTGTTACAGGAACAATATTGTTGGATGTTGTTAGTTGTAATGTTTCTTCATGCCTCTCATTGTAATATTGGTCATTGTTCATTGTAATGTTTGATTAAAGTAGCAACAATGTTAGAATTATATGGAAGTCCAACTAACTATGTCTATTCCTGTAGTTAATCAAACTTGTTCCATTCGTATTAATAATTCAAAAATTCCAACCGCCTCACTCTACATCAAATTTCTCTTTATGTGTTAAAATCCAGTGGACAAAATAAAAGGTGGGGAGAACAGCCCCATGCTATTTTGTTGCGAAATCAACAAAAGTGACCTATATTTAGAAGATTCCTTTTATGTATGGAAGCTCACTATCCATAGAATGATTTTTCTTTGAAGGCAAACTTAAAGAAACTTTTGTTAGAATCTGTCATGAGACCTATGCTTTTGATGTCAATTTGGACAAGAATCACAAAACTTCGTAGCAAATTTTCTAGTTTTAGGATTACTCATGATAAGAAGAGAAGAATAAGCTGGATTG
The DNA here is from genome assembly GCA_034641835.2 of Pinus albicaulis. Lineage (NCBI taxonomy): Eukaryota > Viridiplantae > Streptophyta > Pinopsida > Pinales > Pinaceae > Pinus > Pinus albicaulis. Next base: position 964,799,050 of record CM076571.1, on the reverse strand, counting down.
ACCATTAGCATGGGTTCTCCCTGATCTTCTTATTTCCCAACGAAAATCGTTACTACAAGGGACACTATATTTTATTCCCTGAGGACAAGGCCTGATGTTTTCCTACGGGTTATTGTCCTTTCCCTTGTTAAAGCTGCCACAAAAAAGCCCCATGAAAATTTAATTTAAAAAAATTATATACTTTTTGTAGCCTTATATTAATTAACATAGCCCCTTATAGGGTGTGCAACGTAGGAATTGGGATATCCAAAACTATAGAAAGGGAATTTTAAGAATATGTTAACATAAGGTTTAATTTTTTGGATCCAAGTGAGGTTTTTCTATGTGACAACAATATTTATTTTCTCTAGACTAAAAATGGAGTCTCTTATGTAGACAAAACATGAGCAATTTTTGTGGTTTTTATTTATTTTTTGATAGAACTGTGACCATATGAGAGGTTTTGCTAACAATGTGAAGGTAAATTTAGAAAAATAGGTCACCATTTTTTAAAATAATATTGTTTTCGTAGCTGCACTCATAATTTGGCCACATAGAGCTTGGGTTTTTTAGTTTCCCTTGGTCTTTATTCAGAGGAAGTATAGTAGGCTCGAGAATAGTTGCTCCTCGATTTTTACCACCTTGGTAAGGATCATCGATAGTGACGCATCCAACTTACTACATATCCTTCTTTTCTTACCTGAGTTGTTGAGAAAACAACATGAATTGGTGAAGTATTACAGTTCCTAAAAACTCTGATACACTCTATTTTTTATGATATAATAGAAATTAGAAAAACCAATCTTATTGATATTAAAGTTTTTCTAAAACAAGAACATTAGAAGATTGCTTTTCTCTAACTCAAATATTAGATATAGTAAGATGCGTTACAGTAAAGGATACATCATTATAAACTTGATTTTGTTTAGAATATTTCTCTGTTCAAGTTTGAGAGTGACTCCCATCAACAGCCATAAAAATTTTCAACTCAGTGAGGTTGAGGTTGATTCACATGAAGTGCCCAATTTTGAGCATATTTGCATGAAAATTTAGAGCTTTAGGTTTCACTTCCCAATCCCATCATCAAACCTTAGGAAAACCTTTGAGCAACCAAAATAGAACCAAAATTGGATATCACAAGGATGTTTCCTTTCACATTCCAAACTATTTTAAGCCTTCCCAATTTCATAGTGTTGGGTTTCTTCAAGATGATTCATCTTCACCTGTTCCTGCTCCTTCTCCTCTTCCTCAACCACATCAGCGTGTCCAATGTGAATATTGTGATTGTGTTGGAAATCATTTTAATCTTCATCATTATGAGCACTGTGGAAAACACACTCATTATTTAGGCAGATGTTGTATACATAAAACTTCCGCAGAAACGAAAATTCACCTTGGACGGATCACATCTTGGAAATGGGTTTCAACAGCCAAGAATATATTTCATCATACCTCATAGGTCATTCTCGACTATTAACCTGTCTTTAAATTGAGATTTCTTCATATTCTCACCTTATATATGACAAGGGAAAATTGATGGTCAATTAGCAAATTCAAAGCCAAATCAAGCGAGCTTGATCCAAGACCTAAACTAAAACTATTTTCTAGAGCCTAGAGCTAGAGAAAACCATAACTAAATTCATAGTTGTAGCTATAGATAAAGTGATGCTCTATGAGTAGGATTTTGGTTGATGGCCTGCCATAAACCAAAACATGCAGAAGACTTTTGTTTCTGCTACATCATTTTATGGTCAAATTTAAACTAGCATCAAGGAGCACTTCCACCAGTAGAATACTTTAACTTCTAGCCAAATTTGGAATTGTTCCAGGAAATGCTTCGATCTTTAGTTCCAACTTCATCTGTGAGCCTTAAACCACCACTTGTAGAGAGCTCGATTTCTACCACCTCATTGGGTTTGTGGTATTCTCTAAACCACAATTTTAGATTTAACATCTAACCATTATTTTCCATGTATTTTTTCATTTTTATATTTTGACTCTCTTATTGGACTCATACACACCCAATGAGCTATATGGAAGTGTGGGAGGAAATGTTGGACACCTAATCCACTATGGTTGTTGTGGATGAATGTGAATTGTCACAGAAGTCCAAGAGACCTCTCGGAATATGAAATGAAGGGTCATATATATGTATTAATTTGTACATCTTTGTGAATAATATGAATTCCATGATTTATCCAAAATCTTTCCATTCATTCATTTATAGTTTCAAATTTCTTCTATTATTTTAATTTATTTTATAATTTAATTTTTATGTTTTTTTCAATTAAATTATTATATTATTTTAATTTATTTCATTATTTTAGTTTTTTTTTTTCTTGTTTTTGTTTTCAAATTATATTTTTTCCCTAATTTGTATAAGGGAAATAGGTGTTATATATATATATATATATATATAACATGTTTTTCAATTTCTAATTATATATATATACCCCCCCCCAATGGAGAGCACCTACGAGCAGGAATTCCCCTCACCTTCATATGAATCCAACTCACATGATAGGGGTTGTGACTCCTACAATAGTTGATGCATTGGATATGCTCCCGCCACTTCACCGATCATGGCCCAAAGCTGACACAAGGTTAAACATCATTTGAATATTATATGCAATAGAGAGAGGCACATGAGGACTCAATAGGAGAACTCTATTAGATTTGCGGAGTTGGAGGAAAAAAATTATAGTATGAAACACAAGTTGACCATTCTATCTAGGAGATCAACAAACATCTCCTTCTCCTCGGATGACTCCTTCTCCTCGGATGAAGATCATGATGATCTAGTGTGGATGCTTGGAGAATTTTTTGAATAATTTTTATGACTTAGTAGATTTTTCTTGCAACACTAGTAGTGTCTTTTTGTTTTCTCATATCGATGTATATCGAGGTCTAGCACAAAAATAATATTTTTATAAGTTTTTTATTTTCACGATGCTCTAGTTAGACAAGGTCGTAGCAACCTCAAGACTCAGAACCTATGTTACTAGTCTAGTTTCCTTGTGGGAATATTAGTAGCATTTTTTTTGGTATATATAATCTTCATTAAACATAATGCAAAGTGCCTAACTTCAATATATATAATTTCTTTTACTATTATTTTTTATGTATATTTTTTCATTATTCTTTTTTCAAATTGCTTTTCTAAAATCTATTGTATTTTAGTTGTTTTTAGAACTATTTAAAATTTTTGGTTTATAATAATATTTTTCAATTTTATTTTTGGTAGGAAAATACATTTTTTTCATTATTAAATATGTTTTTTAATTAAAAAAAAATATTTTTAATCCAAAAATAATAAAAATATATGTTACATCAACACTTTATTTTTTAGGTGGTTTTCATGATTTTGTGTAAACTATCATTAAAAAATATTGGAATGTTAGTGCCCCATTGAAAATGATCAAGTTCTCTTAGAATATCCTAAAAGAGCTATACTTTTAGCGTTTGGGAAAAAAAACTACTCTTGGTAGAATGACTCTTTGATTTAGATGTTTATTTTTAAGGTTTTCTTTATTCATGATATTTGGATGATAATTCCATGGTTGAAAGTTGTTAAAATTTTAAGGCATTTGGTACTTATGATATTTGATTTTAATTCTATGTTTGAAAGATGTGAGAATGTTAAGCCTTTTTGTAGTTATGTTATTTGTTCTTTAACAGAAAAGGTGAAAATAATTGGAATTTTAAAGTTTTCCATAATCATGATTTTGGTTTTTAATGTCATGTCTGAAAAATGTTATAATTTTAACCTTTAAAAAATGGGCGACGCAAAATCACCACTTTTCAATTTTAAAACATTTTTCATGCATTTTATGTGGAAATAGAAATAATTTAGATCAAAGTTTTTTTTTTTTTTTAAGATATCATGCTTCTTGTTGAATTGGTAACATCGTTAAAAACACATAAAAACTGAAAAAATGGAATATAAGATAAGAACATATTTCTCTAAAACATATAAAGATATGCAATCGAAAATATAAATTGACAAACCCAAATTCAAACATCTCAAGGCAAGGTTAACAACATGATGATTTTGAAATGTCATGTAATTGTTTCCAATGCCCATTTGCTCAAGATGGACACAAAATATGCAGCATTGGATGCGTGTAAAGTCTTTCATAGTCTTTCATATAAATAAATACTTCGCAACCCACGGACATCACATTTATTAAAAGGCAACGGGCCACACCCACCATGATGCGATTATTGTGTGATGCCATTATTGTGTGAGATATTTCATACAATATAGGATAATAAAACATAGATATTCGATATCATGGTTATAGGTAAATGTGACAATTATAGTGAAGAGGAGAGGGAGTGAACAATATTTTCATGCGTTATAAAATACGATTACATAAACATTGGAAATCATGGTTATACGTAAATGTGAAAATCAGAATGAAGAGGGGAGGGAGTGTATAAGATGGATAGTAATGATGATCTAAATGTGAAAATCATGAAAATCAGAGTGAAGAGGAGAGGAAGTGTATAAGATGGATAGTAATGATGATCGTGGTGATTCCATTATTTAACTAATTTGTTAAATAATATATTTTTGGAAAATTTAAGTTGTATTTTTTGAATGAACAATTACAATTCATGATGTTTTCTATATGGTGAGTTCAACTATATTGATAACATGTTTGATAAGATTTTTATGAATATTTAAAAGGATTACATTAGTAAGCACTTTGCCCCACTTAAAAATAACTTATTAGATGGACATATTATTAATTCACTTACATAAGAAATAATATTTTATGATGTTAAAGAATACATTGTTGGTGCATTCAAGTAAATTTTTGGAGGTATATTTTTTTAGTTTTTTTGAAGTTAGGAATTTTTCATTGTGTTAAATGAGGATTAAGTAACCAATTTTTTTCTACTACGGGTCTACTCAAAAGGAAATTAGACAAATAACATAAATTCAGAGCCTTGATTTTTCTAACACCTCATCTAAATAGATCATATTATAAGTAGAAAATTATAAAAGAAGGTCGGTTGTGCCAAAAAATGACATACATTGACATGATAAGACAAAAAAGGCTACTATTGTTACAAGCAAAACTCTAGTGAGTGATATCAAATATTGGATGGAATCTCTACGCATCCACACCAGGTGGTCACTACCCTCATCCAAGGAGATGGAGACGTTGGTTGACCTCTTGGATAGAATGGTCAGCTTGGAGTCTATACTCTCAATTTGTTCCTCCAACTTTGGCAATTTTACAGAATTCTCCCCATGAGTCCTCTTGTACCTCCCTATGTTTCCTCCAATATTCAAATGGTGTTTGACCTTGTGTTGTCTTTGTGATGCAGGGGGATTAGGCTAAAAGAAAAATCCTTGTATTTTGTTAGACACAGGCGTTTTGGAGTCTTCAAGGGAGTTAGATTTTATGTAATGAATTGAGTGGGTTTTGATTAATTTTAATTAAATATTGAGAGAAAATTGTAACCGTTCTCGAATGATTAGAGAACAGGGGAATTTGATTAATTAGGAATGTGAAGAGATAGTTGACATTTAGGAATGAAATTAGAATTAGTTTCAACAATTCTAGGGATTTGGTTATTAGGGGAACTGAATCGATTCATTATCATTTTGATATAAATTTAAGCCTCAAACGACATTAAGGGAGAGATATGGAGAGACATAGTTAGAGGAGTTTAGGAAACAAAGTTTCTATAAGACTACGGGAAGTTAAAAAGGGCCATTTGATTTTGAAGATCTGGCCAAAGACATGAAGAATTTTTGTAAGTGATTTCATTTGTATATATGAAAGAATCTATTTCAGAATTATATGAGTATTATTTGATTCAAATTCTGTGTGAATGGGCTACGAATTTCAATAAGAAATTGTATAAGGACCAGTGTGGTGAAACTTTGTAATTGGGTTTTTAAATGTGTTCTATGTGCCATTGAAGAAATCGACATTCATGTCGATGTTGTGATGTGGAATTGAATGTACATAAATTTATGAATCGAATCCTATGTGGGTCGTCTTTATCAAGGGTTGGGCATTGATCACAACATGGAACAATGCCTTTGAAGAAATATAATTTTGAAATTGACCTTCAATCTAATGGAATCAAGGCCAAAAATATATCCCTATTGTAATATCTGCATACAGGGTAATTTATGAACGAGGATTCATATACAGAGACTATATGAAGTCGTGAATGTGTAAATAGCAGGAAGCACACAAGATTGAAGACGAAGAAGAGACAGATCAATGTGTAAAAGGAGTATCGCAGAGAAGGCGCACTAAAATACGCATACCAAAACTGTGTGTTAATAGCATTGTTTAACAGCAACCGTGATGTGGAGGTGTTGTGCATTGATGGGATTTAAAGCCTGTACAAGATCACATTTGAAATCTTGAAGTTATCGTATGAAACAGAACCGTGAGCCATGGTGTGGAAAAATCGTGCATTGGTGCATGTGAAACTAGAATGGCATATGGAGTCTCGAGGATGCAGAGTTTGAAGGCATAGAACTGTGAGTGAAGTGGAACCGTGAAGGCGGTTCTGAAGAAACAAACCAGTGGTATCACATGACTCCTCAACCGGTAACCAGTTTTCCCTTTTTGAGTGCGATAGTGTCCATCGGTTGACACGTCACTGCAGTGGTATTCTAAAAACCACTTTTGTCGCGTTAGTTTGGAGCGATAAAGTATGGAGCACAATAGAGTGCGATGGCCATTAGATTGTTGGGTTGGAGCGCAATAAGCTTGTAGCCGTCAGATGGAGAGGTAAGCTAAATACTGTGGGGCCAAAATAACTTTTATATATTGGGTTTTAGTCCAAAGTCAAGTTTGGTTTATAATGGAGATGTGGTCATGAATCATTCTATGGGTTATTGGCTTAAAAACCTTAGAATTAAAGTTGACAAGCGGACTGTTGTAACCATTGGGTTAATTTATGAATTCTAAGCTATCAATACAGTGTCAAGAGTCATTTAAATCCAAACGCTTATGGTAGGATTTTGAAAAGGTCGATTATAATTAAATTAAAAGAGAAACCTTGGATTTGTGGCTTGCGGGGTTTTAAACCACAATGTATAAGGAAAAAGAATTAATTCCAAACTAATACTTCCTTCATTTGCGTTTTGAACTAAAGTTAAAAAAAAAAACTCAATTGGGTTTGAATGTATGGTTTTGACCATTGAAAGAAGTTAAGCTTCTGCATGAAATTTTGAAGTTGCCTAGATTCGAAATTTATCGGGCATAAATTTGAAAGGATTTTTTATATGCAGCTTGGGGGGTGTTAATGTGGGTTTGGCAGGGTTCGTGGCATTAAGTGGTATCAAAGTTTTTTTTTGAAAATTAATTTTTGAAATGCATGTGTACTGAAGTAGTGAAGAAAGTTGGTTTTTAATTCTGTTAGATAGTAATTGCAAATTTAAATGAGTATGCAGTGAAGGTATGATTTGCAGAAACTGAAGTTTAAAAGCAAAAGTGTTCTGAAGATTTCCAGATTATGTCTTGAAAAATGTGAACATAGGTATAATGGTGATGGAAAAGAGATCATATTTAAATCTGATAGGACATCATGCAGTGCAACAGAGTATTGGAAGGATTTGCAGAAGCAATTACAAGTGAGTGATGAACAAACCTTGAAGGTGAGGAATTTTATTTTTGTGAAGATTTTGTTTTCATAATGCAGATTGCAGACAAATGAGGAGCATCTCAGCAAGTAGATCACAACTTTTCAAAGTAGTGATGAGAGAAGCCAGTGAAGGTTTCTAAAGAGAAAGGAAAGTGTGGCAGAATCTGGAGAAATTACAACAGAGATTGGATGAAAAGAGAATAGATGTGTTCTTGAGAGGGTGCAGAGGCGTGAAGCCTGAAAGGAGAAAATAGGAATGCTCAGAAGGTTCCTAAAGATAGAGGACCAGTACTTGCCAAAAGACCAAGTCCAGAGAGAGGATTGGTGAGGTAAGTTGTAACAAGGAGGACTTGTTGTTACAGCGGTTTCAGTGCATCCCGTGATGAATGAGTGAGAACTCATGAAGGAGAAGATGACTACTGATATTCATAGAAGAGGTGGCAGAGGTTTTGAGAGAAACCACAAAAGAATGAAGAAAGAAGATGCCAAGGGCATGAAGAGACAGTTAAAGAAGGAAGAGTATGAAAGAGAGGTAGTTGAGATCAGAGAGCAGTTTAACAAACTGAAGATGATGATAGAAGACCAGAGATGTGGTTTTCTTGTAAGAATAAAGGTAAAGTGGCATTAGCTACAGATGAAGAAAGAGAAAATGATAAATGCTCAGCTGAAGGAGAAATTACTCAGAATGAATGAGTATTTGAAGAAAGACTTGAAGGCTGAAAATTCAAGTGAGACCAAGAGGTCTAATGATTTTACATCTGACAAATTTTGTATGTTTGCAGGAATAATATGTGGAGAAGGACAAACTGTTGATGTTGTCACTAAGGAAGAGAATGACATAGCCAGATATTTTGAAATTGTCCATACAAAGTTGGAGGAAATTTTTACTTTTCAATACATTGGAGGTAGAAGAAATTTAAATTATGATGATGGCCAAAAGCTGGAAATTGAGAAATCAATTGGAAAACTTGAAGAAGTTGAAGAGAGGACCATTGAATAATTTTTGAAGTGTATAGAGGACTTGGAACAGTAGGAGGATTTGTTGATCAAATCATCAAATGATACCATGGGGTCTTATGGTTTTAAAACTGACGAGTTATGTGTGAATGCAGGTATTGAAGAAAAAAGTTCATATGATGAAATTGTATTCAGTGAAGATGAATGTTGCCAAGCAATATATGATGATGATTATCTTTCAGAAGAAGATCAAACTAAATTACTACAACAAAAGGAATTCATAAATTCCTTGTTTCATGAAAGAGATTGTTTCAATAGGGACATAACAATTGTGTTTGATGATGATGAATTTGTTATTGATAATGACAAATTGATTTTATTGAATGGAAAAATGAAAAGTGATGGACAGATAACTGAAGTTATTGTAGGGTTGGAAGATCAGAATTCTATTTTGAGAAAGATGAAGAAATAGTGACAGCAGGAAACTTGACTTATGATAAAGAGGAAGATAGTGAAGATTGTATAAATGTTTTCTTAGATGAGATGAAAGATTTGTGGCACGAGTTGAGTATTCTGGAGAAGAGGATAGAAACATAGAGAAAATGTGTTTAGAGTGTAAAGGCAGTAGTAAGAGTCCAGCAAGCAAGGGTTCAACAATTAAGAGCAGAAGCAGGAGCAAGAGTAAGAATTCATCAATCAGGAGAAAGAAGTATCCAACAGTCAGAAGATATATTAGATCATGAAATTGAATTGATAAGAAGGATGATGGTGAAAGTGTCTCAGAAGAGGACAGCAACAGGAAAGAAAAGAAGCAACCACAACAAGAGAAACACAATCATAGAATGTAAAAGCATACCAAGTGGGAAGATACAACATAAAATATGGAAACCTAGAGAAGTGCAGTTGAAGAATAATGCAGCTTATGGACAACATCAAAACAAAGTGTGGGATCCAAGAAGGCAAGGACTAAAAGCACATGATCAGGAGATCATGATTATTTTAACCTTGGGAGTCTGATGCAGGGGCATTAGGCTAAAAGAAAAATCCTTGTATTTTGTTATACATAGGGGTTTTCGAGTCTTCAAGGGAGTTAGAATTTATGTAATGAATTGAGTGGGTTTTGATTAATTTTAATTAAACATTGAGAGAAAATTGTAACTTTTCTCGAATGATTAGAGAACAGGGGAATTTTATTAATTAGGAATGTGAAGAGATAGTTGAGATCTAGGAATGAAATTAGAATTAGTTTCAGCAATTCTAGGAATTTGGTTATTAGGGGAACTGAATCAATTCATTATCATTTTGGTATAAATGTAAGCCTCAAAAGGCATTAAGGGAGAGATCTTGAGAGACAGAGTTAGAGGAGTTTAGGAAACATAGTTTCTGTAAGCCTTTGGGTAGTTAAAAAGGGCCATTTGATTTTGAAGATCTGGCCGAAGACAAGAAGAATTTTTGTAAGTGATTTCATTTATATATATGAAAGAATCTGTTTCAGAATTATATGAGTATTATTTGTTTCAAATTCTGTGTGAATGGGCTACGAATTTCAATAATAAATTGTATCAGGACCACTGTGGTGAAACTCTGTAATTAGGTTTTTAAATGTGTTCTGTGTGCCATTGAAGAAATCGACATTCATGTCGATTTTGTGATGTGGAATTGAATGTACATAAATTTATGAATCGAATCCTATGTGGGTCATCTTTATCAAGGGTTGGGCATTGATCACAGCATGGATCAATGCCTTTGAAGAAATATAATTTTGAAATTGACCTTCAATCTAATGGAATCAAGGCCAGAAATATATCCCTGTTGTAATATCTGCATACAGGGTAATTTCTGAACGAGGATTCATATACAGAGACTATATGAAGCCTTGAATGTGTAAATAGTGGGAAGCACACAAGATTGAAGGTGAAGAAGAGACAGATCAATGCGTAAAAGGATTATCGCATAGAAGGTGCAATAAAATACGCATAGCAGAACTGTGCGTTAATAGCATTGTTTAACAACAACCATGATGTGGAGGTGCTGTTCATTGATGGGATTTAAAGCCTGTACGAGATCACATTCTAAATCTTGAAGCTATCGTATGAAACGGAACCATGAGCCATGGTGTGGAAAAACCGTGCATTGGTGCATGTGAAACCAGAATGGCGTATGGAGTCTTGAAGATGCAGAGTTTGAAGGCACAGAACTGTGAGTGAAGTGGAACTGTAAAGGTGGTTCTGAAGAAATAAACCAGTGGTATCGCATGACTCCTCAACCGGTAAGCAGTTTTCCCTTTTTGAGTGCGATAGTGTCCATCGGTTGACACATCGCTAAAGTGATATTCTAAAAACCACTTTTGTCGCGTTATTTTGGAGCGATAAAGTACGGAGCACAATAGAGTGCGATGGCCATTGGATTGTTGGGGTGGAGCGCGACAAGCTTGTAGTCGTCAGATGGAGAGGTAAGACAAATAATGTGGGGCTGAAATAACGTTCATATATTGGGTTTTAGTCCAAAGTCAAGTTTATTTTATAATGGAGATGTGGCCGTGAATCATTCTATGGGTTATTGGCCTAAAAACCTTAGAATTAAAGTTTACAAGCGGACTGTTGTAACCATTGGGTTAATTTATGAATTCTAAGCTATGAATACAGTTCCGAGAGTCATTTAAATCCAAAGGCTTATGGTAGGACTTTGAAAAGGTCGATTATAATTAAATTAAAAGAGAAACCTTGGATTTGTGGCTTGGGGGGTTTTAAACCATAGTGTATAAGGAAAGAGTATTAATTCCAAACTAATACTTCCTTCATTTGCGTGTTGAACTAAAGTTAAAAAAAAAGAAACTCAATTGGGTTTGAATGTATGGTTTTGACCATTGAAAGAAGTTAAGCTTCCGCATGAAATTTTGAAGTTGCCCAGATTTGAAATTTATTGGGCATAAATTTGAAAGGAATTTTTATATGCAGCTTGGAGAGTGTTAATGTGGGTTTGGCAGGGTTCCTGTCATTACTTTGTAAGATGATATAAGAAGTGGAAGGGGCACTAGGTCCAGTCTTCATTATTGTACTTGAGTTAAATGTAATATATTTATAAAGAAAAAACAATTTTTAGTATTATTAAATTGACTTGTTAAAACATGGGTTGGATGCTTGGGTGAATTATAGGTCAAGCCTCCATTGTAGGCTTTAGGTTTTTGTCAAAGTTATTTATTGGTCAAAGAATCCTCCATCAATTCATCCTTAGCAAAGTCATCAACTCGGCCTTTTCATCAAGTCTTGATCAAGTTATCCACTTCAGTTTGGCCTCAAATAAATTAACTTCAAGTCAAATTTCTTCAATGTACTCATCTCGACCTAAAAAAAAATACAAACCTCTTCGCAAAGTCTTGTCTACTCATTTATGATGGACGAACCACTATATATACAAGGCTACATTTTACACATTACTCCAACACAAAATATCAGACCAATTGCAAAGAGAAGTTCCAATCAATTTCAGAGATCAAGTTCAGATGATATCAAGAGATATTTTCGGTGCAATTAAAATGATCAAGGTTCAGTATCACCAAAGCAAGGACGTATCTCTGTTTTGGTGTCATCACAGTTCAATAAAACCACAGTCTTGATGCTATATATGTTTCAATGACACCATAGAAATAAGATAGGATAGAAGATGATATCGATGTTACTACAGTTTGTTTCTATCACATATTTGGTGCTACCACAATAACTACAATTTGGTGCTACTATAGTGGGAAGGGTCTGGTGAGATTACAGTAAGAAAGTCTCACATGGTGCCATTACAATTCGATGTTCTTGCAATGAGGGAGTGTTGATGTTACTAGAGAGAGAAGGTCACAGTGCAACTACAGTAATAATATATCGGTGTCTTCATAGTGATGATGTATCACTGAGGAGATCTAGGTTCCATGACAGTGATGAGATATTGGTGGTGTTACAGTGATGATGTGGCATGGAGATCGATATTCTAACACAGTGAAAGGAATAACAAACAAGGATTACTTATTGGGGGAATTATCTAGTATAGATTGTAAGGGTCTTAGTCATCTCATCATGAATCTATTGAAGGAACAATTTTGACTAGGTTTTACCCAAAGACTCCGGTTTTTCCTTGGCATCATGCCTACCTCTTGTGTCCTCTGCTATTTGTTGCTTGGAATTATTCTTAATGATAATAAAATATAAATCAAACGAACACATAATAATAACAAAAACATCACAAGATAATGTGATAATAAGAGAAATTGTTTAATTTCCACCTCCTTGGATTTCTCAACACATGCAATCCACCATGTATAGTAGGATTCACATCCCCCTTTTGTGTGATTTGGAATCATATAAATGTGAGGGGAAAAGTTTCTCTCTAGGAAAATTTCCTTCGGGGATGCGGAGGTATATTTTGTATTGTATTATGCAATTAAAAATGGTTAAAAAGTATTGATATTGTCTTTGTTTTTAATATATATTTTATGTACCCTTCATTAGGCTGTTAGAATTATTTCCAAAGGAGGGGTTGGGGGGGGGGAATCTCGCCACCTCCCATAGCATTTGAAAGGTGGGTGGTATTACTATCCCACAACCTGTAACAACACATGTTAACCACATTACATTAATTACCGTTAAGATGACAAATCTCATTCCTTCTGCGAGCTCTCGATCTGTCTGTTGTGACTCCATGTTATTCTGGAGTCTCATTGACAATTCCTTGTTGTAGGTGGGATATTTACCCCATGACATTGGATTTGTGGAAACTCTATTGTATGAAGGTCTCGGTCACTTGTTGTCCTTCATTGCATGTCCACTATGTTTGTGTTTCAAGCGTGAAACAAGGCGATAATTGTTGAGGAAGTGAACCCAGGGACATTGGTAGTGGCCTCATTGGAGATTAGAGCTAGAATGGGAAATGGTTGCCAAGGAATTGTGTTTACTTTGTAGCATTTAAAATTTTTGCGAGTTTTTATGTCCAATCTTCACATCATTACCAATCTATTTCTATTTTCATGTTGGAATATATTTTATGGTCTGTAGGGAATCTCGAAGGTATTGAATTTCATTGGTGTTCCTGGGGTTGCATGGTTGTTGTACCCTACCCATAGCTACACTTTATATGCTCATTCTCTATTTCCACTAGTTAATTCTAATCCAAGACCCTTCTAGTAGTCAATTGTTAAGTATTTCCTAATCATAACTTGGGCCCTATGAACCTGTCTCACTAATTTTCCCTTCTATCGAGGGATGTCTTTAACGAAGCCTATCTTCACGCTAAATGTTATGCCCCACCAGCACATGTACTCTTGTAAAGCGTCTCGAGGTCAATGTCCTCAAGGATGACATTGGGCGCAAACCTAAGTGTTGACTGCTACGGATATATTTCACTCCTCCACCCCTCCATAAATCCATCAACTATAAGCCTTAACTGTAAATGATTTCCAACCTTACTTTGATTCAGAAATTGAAACTAAAGAAGCTAGTACAGTTCTTGAGCCCAGACATACCAGAGGACGATGGATACAATATCTCAGCTCCATCACCCTCCATTGGAAAATGAATATGATCCTTGGAAAGGTCCCTAAAGAAAGGCATGAGGATTGAAATGACATTATATATTTCCTTAATGAAATACAATGAGTCTAGTGCAATTATATATGCAAGGCTACAATTTTCACATTACACCAACACAAAATATCATACCAATTACAAAGAGAAATTTTGATCAATTTCAGAGATTAAGTTCAGATTATATCAGGAGATATTTTCGATACAATTAATATGATCAAGGTTTAATGTCATCACAATAAGGAGGTCTCTCTATTTTGGTATCGTCACAGTTCAATAAAAGCACAGTCTCGGCGCTATCTCTATTTCAATTCCACCATAGAAAGAATATCAGATAGGAGATTATATCAATGTTACTACAACTCATTATTATCACAGATTCGATTCTACCAAAATAACTATAGTTTCCTTCAACCAAAATGAGAAGGGTATGGTGCAATCACAGTAAGAAAGTCTCACACTCTTGGTGCCATTACAATTTGATGTTCCTACAATGAGGGAGTCTTGATGTTACCAAAAAGAGAAGGTCATGGTGCAACTACATTAATAAGATCTCGGTGGCAGAGTGAGGAGATCTAGGTTCCATGACATCGATGAGGTATTGGTGGTATTACAATGATGATGTGGCATGGATCTTGATATGCTAACATAGTGAAAGGAAGAAAAATCAAGGATGACTTGATGGAGGAATTATCTAGTATAGATTGTAATGGTCTTAGTCATATCATCATGAATCTATTGAAGGAATAATTTTGACTGCGTTTTACCCAAACAATGGGGTTTTTCCCTGGTAGCATGCTTACCTCTTGTGTCCTCTTCTATTTGTTCCTTGGCATTAGTCTTGATGATAAGAAAAGATAAATTGAAAGAACACATAATAATAACAAAAACATCACAAGATAATATCGTAATAAGAGAAATTTCTTAATTTCCACCTCCTTGGATTTCTCAACACATGCAATGCACCATGTATTGTAGGAGCCACATCCCCCTTTTGTGTGAGATAGCATCATATAAATGTGAGGGGGAAATGCCCACTCTAGGAAACTATCCTTGGGGGATGTGGAGGTATATATAATTATTATGAAATGAAAAGTGGTTAAAAAAATATTAATATTATCTTTGTTTTTAGTATATATTTTATGCATCCTTGATTAGGGTGCTAGAATTTGTTCCAAAGGAGGGGTTGGGGGGGAATACCGCCACCTCCCATAACCTTTAAGAGGGGGATGGTGTGGCTATACCACCCCATGTAACCACACATTTTAACCACATTACATTACTTAGAATTATGATGACAACTCTCATTCCTTCTTCGAGCTCTCAGTCTGTCTATTGTGACTCCATGTTATTCTGGAGTCTCATTGACAATTCGTTGCTACGGGTGGGATATTTACCACATGACATTGGATTTGTGGAAACTATATTATATGAAGGTCTTGGTCGCTTGTTGGCTTTCATCGCATGTACCCTATATTGGTTTTTCAAGCATGAAACAAGGAGATAATTGTTGAGGAAGTGAACCCAGGGAATTTGGTAGTGGTTGCATTGGAGGTTAGAGATAGAATAAGAAGTGGTTGACAAGGAATTGTGTTTACTTTGTATCATTTCAAATTTTGACGAGTTTATATGTCCAATCTTTACATCATTACCAATCTATTTCTCTTTGCATGGTGGAATACGGTTTATGGTCTCTTAGTGGTGTGGTATTTCATTGGTGTTCCTAAGGTAGTATGGTTGTTGGACCCTACCCATAGCTACTCTTTATATTCTCATTCTCTATTTCCAATAGTTACTTCTAATCCAAGACCCTTCTGGTAGTCAAGTGTTAAGTATGTCTTATTCTTGACTTGGCCCCTTCAACCCATCTCACTGATTTTCCCTTCTATCAGGGGGTGTCTTTAACCAAGCCTATCTTCACACTGAATGCTATGCCCCACCAGCGTATGCACTCTTGTAAATATTATAGAGGTAAAGCTACTCAGGGACAACATCGGGCTCAAACCTAAGTGTAGGTTGCTATGACTATATTTCACTCCTCCACGCCTCTATAAATCCATCAACTAAAAGCCTTAACTACAAATGATTTCCAAGCTTACGTTGATTTAGAAATTCAAACTAAAGTAGCTAGTTGAGTTCCTGATGCTAAACATACCAGAGGATGATGGAGAAAATATCTCAATTCCATCACCCTCCATTGGAAAATGAATATTGTCCTTAGAAAGGTCCCTAAAGAAAGGTACGAGGATCAAAATTACATTATATCTTTCCTTAATGAAATATAACGAGTCCAATGCCACCAATCATCCTCCCTAGTTAGAATTTATGCTTGAATTTCCCACATGTAGGGTCATCTATGGCACAACCTCAAGCCTACAACACTAGCAAGTACAAGTGCACATTATTCATCCCCAGACACCTCCTCAGATAATTGATATTTCTTCTAGCCTCTTGGCTATGTTTTTTACTTTTAGTAAAGCAATTTTTTGAAGAAAATATGTAGCTAGAGATAACTAGAACTCGAGTTTTTGTATATCTAGCATAGGGCATGTCAAAATTTTGAATTGCAAATCAATTTACTTTAGAATGGTTCTCATCGATAAAAGAATAAATCATTGTTGGCAAGTCTGGTTTCACTTGTAGTAAACCGCAATAGTACTAAGGCTAAATAATGATCTCTAACTTTTTATAGCAATTTTTTTTTTTAAAGAAACTTTAATTTATTTATATATATATATATATATATATATATATATATATATATATGACTTATAATATCTTTAGATTAAATGTTTTAATTAAATTAAAAAAAAAAATCAAAACTTATATTCATCCATTTATAATTTATTAATAAATTATTTTAAACAAATAAACATTATTTATACATAATAATATAATATAGTTAGCTATAAATATTTTACTATTATATCAACAAACACTATCAATCATTTTATCTTTAATTAAGAAATAATTTTTCGTTATTCAAAATTAACCCTTACTTTCTAGCGGGTTAGAATTAATTGTCTTTACAACTCTCTATTTAATCTAATGCCAATATATGATTCTCCAACACATCCACAAATAAAATTTAATAAGATTATCTTAAAAATAAAATAAAAATAAAAATATTATATTTTTAAATATAAATAAAATAATCCTACACTATATAAAAAACGACATGAATAAAAAATTATTGTTTATCCAAAAATAACTTGAATCCAAAACCTCGAGACCAAATTCCTCGCTCACAATACCTCAGCCAAAGAACCTACAAAAATTATAATATACCAGCTTTAACCATATAAGTTAATGCAAGCCTTTGTGGATAATAAATTGTATTCCATAATAACACCATATCGGTTTGTAAAAAGTGTATACAAAAACTTCGGTTTTTTAAATTTATTGGGTATTTTTCGCATTTAAGAATGATGTTAAAAATAATTTTTAAAATATAATCCAGAAAAATTAAATTTTATAATATTATTTATAAGAATAAAATCAATCTAAAAAAATTAATATTTTACCATCTAATCATTCAATTAAATTTATTTGATAAAACACTTTGTAATGCAATTGCATTACTTAATACATGTTACTATATCATATAAAGTTTAGATTCTTTCAGTTTAATAACTAGCAGTTGTCCCAAAAGGTGCAAAGAGAGGCTGATAGGTTTGTTAATTTGGAAAAGTTGTATGAGAAAGACATTTGTAGAAATGTATGCCATATGTTTTGCATTTTCAAAAGTAGCAAAATTATACATCAAAACTACAAATCAATAATCAACATAATCACTCATCATTGATTCAACATTGAAAAAACACCTCTGGTTTCCTCCAATACCACCCAAAACAACTGCCATTGATGGTCATGATCTCCCCCATAAATGTGAGATCTAACCGTGTTGGTAATGATCTGGTTGGTTTATGACTAGTTTGGTACAAAAACGGGGTTTCCCTGGGCTCAAACCAAGTTCATTGGCCATGTTGATCCCCAAGCCAAATGAACCAGCCAATTTTGAATACTACTATATACTTTAATGATAATCATCAAACCAATTGTTAAATCTAAATCTAGGTTTTCATGCATATAGCCAATTCAACATTCTGCATGTTTTATTTTAGATATATATGCATCAAAAGTATTAAAATATGTATGCTCTCAACTTAAAGGCTACTCCACTAAAGCCTCAAAATTCTGGTCCTCATCCTTCAGTGAAAATATTTCATCCAGATTTTGAAGGCTTCTTTTCAAATGAGCATAAAAGAACTCAAATATTGTTGGCACGGGAGGCAATTTTTAAACTTCATAAAAGTTTATTGCTCATACAATTATTTATAAAAAACTTGATACAAGTTTATTGCTAAAAGATATTTAAGTTTGAACAAAAAAAATCAATATTACAAATTAATTTATTTTTTGACTTGTAAACTTAGAAATACAAATACAAATATTTCAATTAAACTTGCCATGAAGAACACATGTTTAAGAAAAGGAACTACTATTAAATTCAGAACTCTATTTATTAGCTAGCTAAGCACACTAGTTTCAGGGAACATTCCTCCTGTGGAAAAGAACTTGCAGTATGACCCACTACTTCTGTTGATCCATCCACGGTTGCCTTACGATTAGGACTCTCTGATAACCCAAGATATGATCCCAAAGCACATAATTGTTTGGAAAACTGAAGCTACATGATGTTATCCCCTGTTTTGTAGCATTCTGTGCCATCGTTGATTTGAATAGGGATATTCATAGGAAAGAGAGGCCGATAGGAGTATTGTTTGTGAATTATTAATTTGAAGTAATTTTAGTTTTTGATATGAAGGAAAAAAAGAAAATTGCATTTCAGTCATCAAAATTTAACTCATGAAACAGAAAGATGAAATTTTCTCCATTAATACAGATATATGACATGTTAACATATTTTATGATTTAGAGGACCAATTTGATGGCCCGAAAGATGAAGAAATTTGCAGTGTAGAGCACTATACTGTGAAAAACATTGTTTTACGGTTCAACAGATGCAGATCTTATACTGTGAATCTTGAGTGATCCTCCTATATATAATTATGAGCTGAAACATAAAGAGGCAGACAATTTATATGACGTAATATACCATTGCTTGCAGGCCTAAATTAGACAAAATAAGTGTGATGAAGATGAATCATTTTTGGCTTATAAAAGGTCTATTTTCTATATCGAAACCTCCTCCAGTAAGGCAGACACCATATAGGACTGGTTATATGACACAGCGTCAGAATTGTAGTTAGGGGGGCAACTGGATGATGGAAGTCATGATGAAGCCCTCGATGAGACTGGAAACGATGAACAAAACCATATTCTTGTTTTGAATGAAGAGAACACTGATGAAGCAGATGATAAAGATTACCCATAGAGGTTGGTTTCCTTGATGAAGATAGAGGAGACATTGGTCACAGTATTTATGAATGTGGATCCCTTCCAGCTCAAGAGATGAATTCATCTTCCTCTGATCCAGTATATTTCATAAATATTGACATCAGAAATGATATGATTTTCACCCCAGAATGTTGGTTGAAATTGGGACAAAACAGGGACAAATTATATAGGGTTCATCTTGAAGTTTCGGTTGATCAATATGGCAGATATATAATAGTCCAGTAACAAAAGCATCATCACCTAAAAGAAAAGTGGAAAGAAATCATTTGTGATAATTATACACATTCTAAGATAATTTTTCATGAAAATTTTCAGCATCAGAGAGCCAGAAACCCAAAAACCACAAGTAATTTGATTGTTAGACACAAATTATACTATTTAAACATGGCTCTATTATGCATCCCATGGCATTCCCAATCACTTGACTCACAAACATAGATCTTGGGGATGACAAGGTCAGGTATCCAGTCTTGAAATCCTGCATCAGATCAGAAGCAGTGGACACTATAGACATCATAACTCCACAGGCAGCCAATCCTGCTATTACACCACCATCTTCCTTCCCTGCCCATGCCCAGACCCATATGCATTACATAATGCCAACATTGGTGCCACTATTTATGCTACCAGTACAAAGTAGCATTTCATAGGATGAAAAATCTGTGGAATGACCCCTATGGATATAGCAGTAAGGGCTACATACCCTGCTGCAGCCACCCAAAGGGGTATACCGTCCTTCATAAACATCTTGTTCCGCCGCTGCTCATCATAGGGTACTACTGCTTCCACTGGTGCCTCGTTCCCATCACTGGTTACCACTGGAAGCTCTATTTGAGACCTCTTCTTCCCTTGACTATATATATTGGTCACAGTAATATAGAATATTTTGACGAAATTGTATAATACATCACCCAATATGAGAGCAATAGACACAAATACCTTGTAACCTTGGAGGCCATGCATACTTTTGTCATCTGCAGTGTACTAGCCTCCGTTGTGGTTATGTATGAGAGGCCACATAAGACCCGAAGAGATTATTGCGTCGAACAATATGGAAAAATTCACCAAGTGGGGACAGATCATCCCAGCTCCAACATATGTCATACTGAAGTCGAAATAAAATCTGCATTTTACAGATTCAGGGTAACTTTTCATAATCATCAAAATCTAGTTAGAATAGTTGTTAACAGTTGTGCCACTTTTGTTCAATTTCCCCCAAATCTGAATCATCTCTCATATTATATCTCTCAATGTAAGTTTACAACAAAAAAATAGACAACCCAAATACACACTTTTGATCCCTAGCTTTTAATCCAAAAGTAGGAAACTACGTAAAGCCACAATCATCAACAAATTTGAAAAACCAGTGGAAAAAACCTTAGAAAAAAATGAATGTAAAATATTTTCCAAGCGCTCTAACTTGTTTCCTGCAAAATTTAGGGGAAACACACTGTAAAATCAGAAATTTATGTACAGGTGGAGTAAGTAAACTACACTCATCCATTTCATACATAAATTTCCTTCCATTACAATAGCATTACATGGCTAGCTTGTTTCCCTAAGGAGTGTGGAATCCATTAATGAGAACCACTATTGTTGTACCACTTGGATAGGTGAGATTGTAGTCTATCACCATTATCTGAAATTTTCAGCTAAGAAACATTCAATCTTTGAAAATAAGCCAAAAATAAACAAATTCCTAAATCACCAACATCAAAATGATCCCAAATTTCCCTACCTTCCGAAGAGGCACCACAGCTAACAGTCCCAGAAAACTCACAACGAAAAGAAAACCAATAATCCAACTAAGACTTGGATCTTTGATATTCTTTGCAATATTCCCAGGTATATCTATGTCTGCCTGTTGATAGATCTTTTTGCTCATACCCAAAATATATGAACTTTTAGATAGTCAAGAAAATTTAACTCTTAGTTAGTCGAGAAGAATAGGTTCTCTGTCTTCTCTGCTCTGTGGTGCCAAGATGGATCAGTTGAGATTTGAAAGCAGATCCCTAGAATTAGAGGAGGGCCATGGCCATGGCCGAGATAATGGAGGACTTGTGAAATGAGTTCATCGTGCAAATAACGGAGAAGAATTAACAACACACATTCATAGCAATATGTGGGTGTGAATATAAAGATGCAACAACAATATGAATCTTCATTGAAAACACTGACCTAGGGCTGACTACAGATTGAAACAGCGAGTGTACTAAATGAATAATTTCCCAGATTACTCAGTCAATATTCAATAATTTGATTGTAGTTCATAGTATATGTGCTACTAGATTAATTAACAGTCATCCAATCTAGCTAAAACCACTATCACTTGACTTTGCTAGTACTATTTTTTACACAGCAACTCAGTGTTCTATTTTCCAGGCTCCGTGATGTTATAAAGTTGTTGTTTCTAATTCCAGCTAGGGATTCCACTGTTTCACTACACTTCCAATGGGTTCAAGACAGTTGGAATATCAGCAACCTACTATGCTGATCTAATACTCTCTCAAGAGATGCCACTATCTTGAAGGGCCAAAGAGAGTGATATGCTAGAAAATAGAAAAGACGTAACTATTTCGATGTGATTACATGCCTTTAAATTATAGTTTAATAAATACCTGTGTTAAGGGATGGAACTCTGTGGGCTGCTCGATTTGGATACCAAGGCCCATAAGATATCCTAGCAGAAATGTCAAAGAAATCGATATAAACTGATATAGAAAACGAGAAAACCCACAAAGGAAGTGAACATATAAACATAACTATAAATCAAGTATTGTTTTTGGTTTAGTTCAGTAAGAGGAGATGGAATTCATGTCTCATATCTATAGTGATGATCTATGATCTCTGATGCCTAGTGTCACTGGTTTATGGGTTACTTATTTTTCTGGAAATAGTAAATTTTGAAGCCATATCTGGTTGCCTATCTCAAATTTTGTAAATATACCATTGTATGAAGGGCATTGAAAAAAGTGGCAAACCTTTTTTCATGTTTAACCATATTTCTGCCATAGAAATTGCAATATTCAATCAGAGTACCATGTTATAGGGCAGTCAATTCCAAACTTTCAATATGAACTATGTGAAACAGTTACTATCTTTATCTTCTTTATCATTAAATCTCATGGTTCTTGACCTATAATTGTAAATAAAAAAAAACATGAAAATGGGTCTCACCTTAGGCACAAAAAGTTAGAAGGTGCTTTATTCAGCCTAGGTAGGGATCATGGTGATATATGAATTATTTGTGAGCGCACCTGTGTAATGGTGCATTCAGTCTAGATGGTATATTGTGTGCATTAAATCTGGACAATGGACACTGGCCCAGACCCATCTGAACCTAGGGCCTGATATACACCACAATGTTTCGGAGTTTGAGGTTGCACATATATTGCTGAGTTGTTGCCACACTAAGCTAGAGCTTGTCTTTATTCTTATTGAATATCACCCAATACTCTCTGTAACGAAATTTTTTGACAAGATATTTATGTTGTTGCTAGATACTCAGCTGGAATATTTATTAGATGCCTATAATATTACACAAGAACTAAGATGGAAAACATATCTTATGCATCCTTATTATTTGCAAAATTATCTTAAACATATGCAATCAATAAATTATAAATAATGTTATACTATTTAAGGTATTCATCAGTGCTTTCAGCTAACAACTTCAATACCCTTAATATTCCTAAAGGGACAAGGTGACCATTATTGCCAGTTGAGATTAAAAATTAGTAGATGACAAATATAGAGGTTTTAACATAGAACAGAGCATAATAGCATGACTAAAATGTGAACACCTTGAGACGAAATAAGAAACTGAAAAAATCTATGGTAGAATATAATGCTCCTCTTGAGAAAGAGTATTTTGAAATGGGTTAAAAGCACAACAATGAAGAAAAAGAATGTTACATAAATAGTTGGAATTACATTGAATGGTATAGTAGTTGAATAGAACATGATTTCTATAAAGACAGATATACAAATTTGAAGGTGAATAAATATACATGTGAACACTAAATGTTTGCGATGTCATATACATGTAAATGATAGTAAATATCTATTCATATATACATGACGATGCATGACATCAGCAACACCAATTGGTGTCTATTGTGACCCCACGTTGAGAAAGGCATTCTTGTCAATCAGAACACATTTTTTGATGTGTGTCTCTTTCATGTATGTGGATTTTTTTTCTTAGGATTTTTCGGATCTTTTGTAGCAAGGAAATAGATGTACACAAACGGTACAGAGACAATTCTTGTGGTGAAAGGAATCTCAGCTGTATATAATGTAAAGTAAGTTCCTATTGTTGAATCTCTTGGCAACATTCGTAGAGCGTGTTTAAATACTGTGAATCCATATCTGTTGGGCATGAAAAATGAGAAACAATAAGTGTTAGTGTAAATGGCTGATAAAAGTGTACTAAATGTAGAGTTTTGAAATACTTAAAGTAAGCATAAACTTATTTTGAACATTAGGAGCATAACCAGTATCAGACTAAATGTAGAAGCAAGTAATTGTGTATGGAATTTGGAAAAGGTTAAGGTTTGTTTACCGTTTGGTGAAGATGTAACGAAGAGTTTATTGTTTGATAAAGTGTGATCGTCTATATAGATTTCGATGTGAGCAATGACTCTTCTTGATTTCTGCGTTGTAGATATGGATTTTATTTCATTCGTGATATGTGTGAGAAAGGAAACGTTGGATGGATTTGAAGGCCTGATAGAGATCTTACTCTTGAAATGGCGGTGAATTTTAGACATTTTTGCTCTTTGGGGCCAATGTCATCTGTTGCTTTATCTAATGTCATTCCTTGTGACTTGTGTATTGTTAAAGCCCATGCCATTCAAAGTGGTATTTGTCGACGTGCACCTCTTGTGATAGGGGAAATGGGCACATATGTGGGATGTGAAATGTCCCATGGTGTTCCTCTATATTGTTTAAAATCAAATACCACGAAGGATGGAAATTCTGGAGGCTTTCAGTTAGGTGCATAGAATATTGTAATTACTGTGCCAAGTGCGCCATTTACAAGCTCTGCATGTACCCACAAGTTGCAGGTGAGCATAACCTTTTGTTCATTGCATAACAAAACCTTTGTGTCTAGTTTTTCTTCTTTAGATGTAGTGAACGTTTGGTCCCGATGTTTCTCCGCTGAGCACACAGCTACTGGCATGTTTAATTTTTTAAGCATTTATTTATTATGCAAGGCAACTGAACTGTTTGTTGCATATAAGTGCATGGAGTCTTCAAATGTTTTTTTATCTTCATGCGTAATAGAGGAATCTATCCTCAACATTAATATTTTTCAATCTTCATTGTAGGTGTTCCATCCCTGGGATTTGTGAGAATTTGGTGAAAGGAAATTTGGGAAGGGTCAGCACCTTGCTGGCGGAAAATAGTTGTAAGCGCTATGACCGTTTCGAAGCTACACCAAAGTGTAGTGCCATGTGATGTGCCAACATACATAGGAATGTCTTTTACAGGTGGCAACTGGCCTAAATCACCAACAAGGATAATGGAGCGATTTCCAAATGGTGTATTTCGATGAAGGGGAAATGCCTATCATAGCCGATCATCAATACGAGAAAGAATTTTTGGCCCGATAAAACTCATTTCATCAATGAGTATGTATTGTATATGGCGGAGTTGTTCTTGGAATTGTAGGAGCGGTTGTCCTTCAAGAGGATGCATTGTTTGGATAGGGATGTGAAGGGAAAAGTCAATTGTAAGGGCGTTTATGTTGAAAGATGCAACACCAATGGGTGTAAGTAGAAGAAATGGGATTTTAGATGCTTAGGAGTTTGCAATAAATGCACATTGCAGAGATTTTATTAAAGCAGATTTTCCGGTTCTGGTTGTCCCTTGTATGATGGTTCAGGTTGGGGGTTTTGGTAGAGGGTTTTTGAAATGAGAAATAATATGTGTGAATTATTTTTGTTGGGTAGGAGATAATATGTGATTTTCGGGAAGGTTTGAGAAAGGACGATGTTGGTTTTGACTATTTGAGCGATTGTGTTCAATGAAATTGATGGCAGTTTCTTGCAAGCCGAGAGGTAGGTAAGTGTGAGACCAAATATGATTAAGATCAAAGTCACGATTGCAAATGATTCCAAGGGTATCAATTTCGATTTTGTTTCTTGGGTGAAGGTGAGAGAGGATTTCCCATTCATTCATTTGGACAGGGTCAAGGGGGATGTTAGGAGGGTTAGATACTGGAGTAGATTCGTCTTCGAATTATGGAGATTTTGGGGTTTCCTTTTCACGATGAACATGCCATGATGTATATGTTCCTTTTTTTTGTTCCCAGTGTGCAATGATTTCCTAATTATTAAATCCAATGTCATTGGGGAGGGTATGAAAAGGGAAATACAATATTAATTCAGCCCAACAAAAAGTGGCGTAGCTTGGATCAGTAGGGGAAGGGATTATGGTTTATCATGGCAAGATATGGACAAACATCAGAGGGGAAATGTGTTTCCATTGGTTTTGTTTATGACGAGGAGAAAATGACCAAGAACGTGCAACTTCAATGGGGGGCAACGGCTCTAATGAAGAAGGTCTATTCATGTATGCAAGTATAAATGGTGGTGTTGAGGGTGGATTTTCGAAAGCATGTAGAACACGTCTGAATACAGTTCTATTAACATTTAGAGAAACAAATGTATGACTACAAAGTGTGAGTGTTAATTTCTGCAACATATGGCATATTTCTTGTGCCCCAATGTCTCTTTCTGTTATGGTTTATGTAAGGAGTTTTCGGACAACAGTGATAGTAGGTGCATCTGGAGCGACGTTGTTTGAGAGGCGTAATAAAATTTGGCTATAGATTTCTGATTTTGTTTCTACTTTGGCTACATATTTAGAAATATAGGTTAACACGACATGGCATGAAAGTACTGGCTAATAATCAACATTTTCTCTCCAGATGGAAAGTAGATCGGCATTATGGATGTTCAATATGTCATTGTTACGTGCAGGTTTGTAGGTTTTTTGACCTTTGTTGGCTATGAAGAGTGAAGATATGGGGTTCAACTCCCATGGTACTCTGTAGCGACAACTGAGAACATTGTTTTTTTGGCGAAGAAAAGAAGATGCATGACACTTTGCATTGTGTTGGACACAATTCAGAAGCTCTTCATAGTCTTCTGACTGGGTTGATGCAAAAATTGATGATGTGTCGAGAAGACATGGGTTGTGCTCTGCTGGTTGGTGGAATACTGGTTCGTGATGTTGGGGTTCTCGCGGGTTCCAAGCAGTGACATAATGGTCAAAATATATTTTAGCATTGAGAACTTCTGTGTCATTATTCCAATTTAGGGAATCCATGTTTGGTGCATTTTGCAACCAAAGGAATCCATGTATGTGTGCAGATCCTCAATGTTGCCATTCGTATCTGTATGCAACATTGAAAGATGTTATTGTTCAAGATCTATTGTAAATTAATATTAGGTTTAAAGAGAAATGGTAATTGAAAATACCTGCACCAATAGTCAATTGCATGGAGGCCTTTTATTACAGGTCAAAAAACCTCCTCATCAACTCAGAGGAGAAGATAAGTATGGAAGGAATAAAGAGACCTAAACTAAACCTACTTCTACCAAGGTAACGTGCCCCTATAACAGCCAAAGTGCGTTATAACACTCCTGATCCATGAAAAGGTTGTGTTAGTGGCTAGGGCAACACTCTGTTTAGCCTAGAGGGCAGTGTTACCCATGTTTTGAGTTTGAAATAAGAAAACCCGCAGAGAATGATTTGAAACTCTAGCTTTTTCTCATAGAGAGTCAGTGAAAAATAGAAACTGGAAGGCACTAATATCTTATTGGGTCTTGCCAAGGACAACTATACTCTCAATAAAGGCAAAAGCATCGAAAGTTGAGGAAACATCTTGGTTTTTCTATTTCGAACTTGTGGAAGGAGAAATGCAAGTTTTTCCCTCTCCATCTCCTATAAAATGGAGCTGTAGGCTCTTGGTCCAAGGTCGAAGGTTTTTTGAATACATGTGAAGCAGAGCATTTATTGTTATAGTGTGAAGGTGAAGATAAAAGAGGTTCATTGAGAACTTTTTGATTAATACATCACCACATTCAAGAGAAAGAGGAAGAGAGATTGGAAGACCAAGGAGGGCTTGGTACAACCGACAGTTGTAATCCTCCTTTTTTATAAATAAATAGAAGTGTATCTGTTTTGTCCATTCGATGCGTCAATATTATTATTGTTCTTCAATTACTTATATAGCATGAGATGAATGGCTTAGATGTGCATTGTTTAATGTTTATCATATATTAACTTAAATTGATAGGAAATGTATATTGTGGTAGAGATTACACGGGTGCTTTGATTGATCATAGGGTCGAGATTTGGAGCAGGTGAAGAAGGATCCCTCCTTCACCGCTTAGTGCTCTCCAAAAGACTTCAAGGTCTAGAAAGAGGTAATATTCCATCTTATTCCATCAAGTTTTTTAAGTTGATATCAACATATATGCATCTTCTTTGTGAACCATACAACTAATCTTACTGTCTGCCTCGGGCACCGGAAAGCCCTCAGAGGGATATTCGAGAACCAACAACCCAAGAATTTTACCCTATAGCAGAATTGGTGACTCCGCTGGGGATCTTAACCCCAAGTTTCTGGATTATTTCTTTTTATTCCTCCTTCTTTCCTCTATTCACATATCCTTCTGACCAGCTTTTATGCTCAGTAGAAATTTCAAAAGCTCAGAGAGTTCAGTTTTGTTCCCTTTTGGCCATCTGAAGAACTTTACCCTGGATAATGTTATCTTTGTTAGTATTCCAAAGCATTATAATGTGGCCCAAATTTTATTACAGTGCGTTAGTATCTGCACTAACGCGGTCTTTGCTCAAAACTAGTGCGTTGCTCAGCCAAAAAAAATTCTATTCACCCCTGTGTTGTGTTCCTTTTGGTTGTAGAGTTTTTTGGCCATCAGAACCTTTCCTTGAATGAATCCCTGTGCTTGTTTACCAACTGGCATTTCTGTTTGTTTATTCTTATTTGAAAAGTTAGTGTCGAATACATTTTCTTTTTAGAAGAATTTTTTTTTAGTTTTTTTGCATCTAGCTAGATTAATTCTGAAATTTTCATTTAAAAGAATGTTAAGACGAGATAAATAGATGTCTGAATCTTTAAAGTTGAACTTTTTTATTTGAAAGTTTTTTGCATGGATGTTGAAAAGAAACCTCTCTTTGTAGAAATACTCTTCATCGAATTGAACATTTAGAGCATATTTTTGCATGGTTTTTTGAGTCAGAGTCTCATCACATTTCATACGTCCACTTCCCCTCCGCAAGACTAATAATCAAGTACACTAAGAATCAAGCGATAATAAAATCAATCAAATTACTTTTTCCAAGCTCACACCAACAGTAGTTCAGGCTAGGATCTTGGGTTAGGAAAAGTGAGAAAATCACCCAAGATCTCAAAACTTGAAACTAGAGTCATTAAATGAGCGAAATCCTACTACACTCATATTATCGGGACCACTCCTTTACTGGAGCTAAGTGCGAGACAACACTTGGGTGCAAAAGAAGGTAGCCCGCCTTAGATTGCATCTAGTGGGCATTCTATATATTGGGGTTCCCTTCGAGGATGTTGAAACTAGACCAGGGATCTAGGTATTCTGCCCATATAGCATGCTATCTTAGACCATGACCCCCCTGATGATGTCTATGATTTGAGGTATCCTTAGTCGCCATACTTTTTAGGGACTTACACAAGGTGACTGGGACGGGCTGTCCTGGTACCTGAAACAGACGGACCTACTCTGTCTTCGGTCTTGAGGAGGGTACTCGTCTTCACGAGAGTACTTACACCTATCGTCTGAGGTTCGAGTGAAGCTCTAGAGTAACCATAACTGTACTTTATACCAACTCTCTCTATATAATATTATGATACTAGGTTTCATCTCCAGCAAACGGTAGTACTCAGACAGGGCACCCTATTCTGGCTGCTTGTTGATTGATTTTAGAGAGTCATTTTTTCTTTTTTCTTTTTTTTTAGGTGTGTGGTTACTGTCATTGAGACTTTATAATACATCACAATTTATTAAAATTTGTTAAAAAATAAACAGTTCACCATGGTGTCATCAGATCCACGCCGTCTGTCTCGACAACAGCAAGGTCTACCTTCTTTGACTCCTAGGAAGAATTGAACCTTGGTGAACCCGTGCCTTCTGCGGAAGAGTAGTCTCCATTGACAAACCCTGATTTTCACATAGCCTCATATCATACGGAATTTCCAGAGGAACCTTTCATGGAAGGTGTCGTACCTCATTACAATCCTCCACCCACTGATCTATCGACAATAGTGATAATTCAGATTCCACCACGCCAAGACATGTCTTTGGCCGCACAAACATCCATTTCACAACTAGCATCCATAGGGTCGATACCAATGGAAACCATCCCAGGTTCGCCACCATCCTCCCCACCAGTTGTCAGTTCTATGCCATCACTTGGTAACCCCAGTAGTCAACTTATGCCTAGTCCCAACCCTACAGTTATCACAACTATGAGTAACTCACCGAGTCCTTCGGGATCTACTCCTACTGTGACCACGTCGGGACCTACGGTTTCCCCTCCCACAAGTGGGAATAATTCGATTCCTTTTAGAAAACCTTTCGATTGGAACTCTTTGCTGAGTTCAAACCCCTTGGCCTCCATATCAGGGGGCAGTGTCCACAGCACGCAAATAACATGGAACATTTCACTACCCCTGCAATCGTTAGGACAAACCAGACAACCTATTGTTAACATTATTCCCTTAAGTGGATTAAATATTGGTGTAGGGTCTATGCCATTGCTGAACTATGCAAGTAGTAGCATGCCTTTGGGCAACTCTATTGCGTCCATATGGACCAACCCACCCCAACCTCCATCTGGGATGGGGGGGCACTTTTATGCTGGGGGCAACCAACCGTTCGCTCCAGAATACAATATGCCCTATGGAAAGCAACCATATATCCCTACACCTCCACCCATAGGAATTTTTTATCAAAGTCCCACTTATCCTCCTGGTAACACATTGATGGGCAGACCTTATGGTCTAAATAGTCAGTTGAACCTTCCTTGGCTAGATTCGGGGGAAAACCCACAATTGCCATTTTTGGCAGCTTTAGACATCCTTGACATCTATAAACTGACTAATGACACCATAAATCACAACCTGATCTGGCCTCTGGTACCGTACAAGATGCCTTCTGACATTCCAAAGTTCAATGGGAAATAAGGGGAAGACCCAGTCGCACACATCACCACCTTTCATTTATGGTCTATCTCTAATTCCATGGTGGTTGATAGTATCCGACTTCGACTATTTCCCCGCACCCTTACAGGTAATGCTGCCAAGTGGTATATTGAATTACCACGCGCCGCCATCAACACTTTTGGTGCTTTAGCTATGGAGTTTCTAATGAACTTCCAATTATCAATCAAATATGAAACCGAAACAGAACTGTTAACGTTGCTACTCGAAGACATTGCCACCCACATCTCCGATCACATTCATGAATGGAGGCGTAGGAGGAGGCTAGTCAAAGCGCCAATCCCGTATCATCTTCTATATAATTGGTCTTGTAAGTCTCTCTTACCCCACATCTCTAAAGACATTGGCCTATCCAGTGCCATTACAGAAGATCAATGCATTTGTCATGCCCAGCATTTAGATTTAATCTACTCATAATCTGGCATGCTATATGATTTACTCCCCAATGCCCCAGGTAACCCAAATTCTCCTGCTACTCAGAAACCTAGAGCCCACGTCGACGATCTCGTTGGCACAATCTCTGGCATAGCCACAAAAAATTCTCAGGGGAAAACCTCCCATCCATCCTCGGCTGCCATTGCCCCTAACCAAACAACTACTCTTCCTATTGTTGAGGTCAACTCTGTGAAAACTTCACAAAAACCTAGTCGAAAGAATAAGAAGAACAAGAAAAATACATCTTTTTCAGAAGAGCAGTCACACCATCAGAATAATCCTAATCAGAAAAACGCTGCTAAAAACGACAACGGGAAGGAGAAACCCATGAAATTTCCTTGCAAGATCTGTGCAGAGGACCACTTGACATACAAATGTCCTCAGCTGCAGGAATGCACCGATTTTATCGCAAAGAAGGATTCTAGGAGAACACTTTCTGTTCTTCATAATCCTTTCCTTAATCAATAGCAGCAACAACAAAACATGGTTGCAAACCCGCCAAAACCCCCACAAAGGGGAAATGGTAGTTTGCATCCTTCCGGTGAAGGATCATCCGCCATTTATGGCATTGAAAGTGTTGAAATTCAAACCTGAGCCAAGATTTATGGAAATCCTACCATATATGCTCAAGAACCTAGTACTAGTTCGAATCCACCGCCGCCCAACGATCTGCATATCGAACGACCTACTACTAATCCCGTAATTAGTCCCCCCAAAGGGACACTTCGATGCATGACTCATAACACCTCTACACTTACAGCCCAAAACTACAACATTGTAGAAGATTTGGCGTAGGCACCGTCAGCCATGTCTGCTCTTGAAGTATTGAAAACCTTTCCAGCACAAAGGAAAGTCTTGCTTTCGGCCATTGGTGGAATAGACCCCCAAGATTCCATGCTAGCTATCTTTGATATGGAAAAATCTCATACTCGCTTCTCACACCAACTCGCGTTCCAAGTGCAAGTTATGTCGAAAGGGAGACCAATCCATCGTACTATCATTGATGAAGGTGCTTTGACCTGCGTTATGTCACTGGCTTGCTAGCTCGCTTTAGGTTCTCCTAATTTGTCACCGCCATCGAATTCCCTCAAATATTTCGATGGCCACTCATTCCTCCCAAAAGGATACCTTGCTAGCTTTCCCATCACTCTGAGTGGGAAAATGATAACCATGGATGTTGAAGACGTAGATTGCCATCTCGACTATAATATATTACTCTGTCGCAGTTGGTCTTACGTCATGACCGCCATTGTTTCTTCAGTCTTCCGACTCATCCTATTTCCATTGGATGGGAAAATAGTCACAATGGATCAACTATCCTTCTGCACCCCTTATTATACCACGTTACCAAGTGGCTTTGTACCCCTAATAGGAGGCTTTCTTGATTCTTACATCAGTATTGGTACCGGTCTTCTGAAGGCATCTTCCCTAATGGGTTGCTTTCCTCTCCCACTGCCAGAGGTTCCAAATATAGTTGCAATGATATCCACCACTTTGGATGGCTCTATTGACCCATGGATCCTATCGACACCTTCAGACATTGATTCCTACGGAGATCAGATGCCACTCTCACCAGCCGAGTTGGCTTACCAATCCATCCAAATTACATCTGAACTCTCCACTGCTATGGTTTCAACCAAAGGTAAAAACCTCCTGCCCATCACAGTTCTCTCCAAGGATCTCCTCAATGAAGTCTTGCCTACAGACGAAGCTATTCAAGAGATCATGTCTCTAGAAGAACGACCTTGGGGAGAGTTTCACCATCGTGCTTCAATGATCAACTCGGACGTGATAAATACTAAAATCCCATCCTTTGATCCACTTGAGATGGTTCCCTCCACTTACACGACTGTTCAAACTATCGATTCAGAAGGGAACATGGGTAATATTTCTAAGACAATACTCATAGATATCTTAGTCAAAACGGGTATCGTGGAAAACATTAAGATTGGAGCAGATTGAAATCTGGACGAAATTGCGCGCTTCACATCCCTTTTCAAGGAATTCCGCGATGTGTTTACTTGGTCTTATGACGAAATGCCCGGCATAGATCCATATATAGTCGAGCATGAAATCAAAGTTTATGACAATTCCAAACCAGTTCGGAAACGACTACGATCTGTCCACCCGCACAAAGCGGCCGCCATAAAAAATGAGGTAGAAAAACTTTTAAACGCTACTTTCATCTATCCCATTCCTTTCACAGAATGGGTTTCCAATCCAATTCCCGTAGACAAAAAACAAGGCAGAATCTCAGTTTGCGTTGAATATCATGATTTGAAATTTGCTTGTCCTAAAGACAATTATCCTACGCTGATCATAGATCAGATCCTCGACAATTGCGCCAGATGCAAATATTTTTCCTTTATGGATGGATTCTCAGGCTATAACCAGATTGTGATTAAAAAATAAGACCAGCATAAAATTGCCTTCATTTTTCTTGGGGCACATTTGCGTATCAAAAACTCCCATTCGGTCTGAAGAATGCTGGAGAAAATGTTCAGCAGGCTATGGACTATGCCTTCCACGACATTTGACATATTGTACAGGCTTACCTGGATGACCTCCCGGCCCATTCCAGGAAACGACCTAATCACCTTGCTCATTTAAAAAAAAAAATTTCCAGCTGTAGGTTCTACAATATACGTCTGAATCCTCATAAATGCATATTTATGTTTGAATCTGGGTGTCTTATAGGTTTCATTATATCCAAGAAAAGGATTAGGGTTGATCCCGATAAGGTTAAAGCAATATTGGAATTGCCAGTGCCAAAATCCATCCTCCAACTACAATGTTTGCAAGGGAAGGAAAACTTTTTACGTCAATTCATTATCAACTATGACGATATGACGAAAGGATTTATGCGATTATTGAAGAAGGGAACACTATATTTGTCGGATGACCAAGCTCAACGGTCATTTGACGATTTAAAACATGCACTTTTTTCAGCCCCACTCCTTAGTTCCCCCGACTACTCACACAACTTTCTCCTCTACCTAGCAGCCTCACCATCCTTTCTTGGAATGGTTTTTGTTCAAGTTCACAATGAAGATAGTGAAAATGTGATATACTATTTTTCAAAAGGTCTAATCAGACCCGAACTACATTATTCACATCTGGAGAAACTTTCTCTGGTGGTATTTTTTGCCGTCACCTGACTCCGACACTATATATTGCTGCGACAGACTACTGTTATTGCTTTGGAGAACCCCATGCGACACATCCTGTCTCAACAAATTATCGAAGGAAAATAGTCCAAATGGATTATAATCCTCCAACAATCTGATTTGGTCTTCACGATTGCCAAAGAAAATAAATCTCTAGTCTCCGATGAATTTATATCGGACATTCCCAGAATTGACCCAGAAGAAGTAGCTCATGATCCATTTTCTGATGAATCTGTATACTTGGTCGATTCTTCGGACCCTTGGTACGGAGAAATTTTGGTCTACCTACAAACCCAATGCTTCCGCCCAACTCTCATGTTCGACAACCATCGTCGTATTCGCCACCATGCAAAGCACTACCTCGTGCTGAATGACACTTTATATCGTTGTAGTATCGATACTATTCTCCGACGTTGTCTCACCCTTAATGAAGTGGAACCTGTTTTGAATGACTTCCACGCAGGGGCATGCAGTGGTCATATTTTAGCCATAGCTATTGCCCAAAAAATCCTGTGCATAGGTTATTATTGGCCCACTTTGTTTAAAGACTGCATTGCAGTGTTCCAAAAGTGCCATCCATGTCAAATTTTCACGAAGAAAATGCGTGCTCATCCCGCCCCTCCTCATCTGGTTATCTCCATTGGTCCTTTCGCTAAATGGGGAGTTGACTTTGTTACCTACAATCCCATTTCAGAAAATAGACACAACTACATCATGGTTGCAGTGGACTATTTTACGAAATGGGCGGAAGCCATTCCCACTTTTAAGGCTGATGACGAAACCGCCACTCTTTTCCTGTTCAATCAGGTAATCTGTTGGTTCGGCGTACCCCTATCTATTATCACAGATCATGGATCACACTTTCATAATCACATGATGATCGAATTAACCTCCATGCTAGGTTTTAGGTAAGATCAATCTTCGTCCTACTATCCTCAAGCTAATGGTCAAGTCGAAACTGTAAATGGCATCCTCAAAACCATGATTTGTCGATTAGTAGGAAACCATAAAACCACATGGCATCGAAAGTTGTATTCCATGTTATGGGCATATCGAACGTTAGTCAAAACTACCATAGGCTTCACACCATTTCAACTTGCATTCGGCCTATAAGCAGTACTCCAAATCGAGTGTGAAAATCCATCACTCAAACTGGTTGTTGAACTCATGCCCGGCACTACTTCCACAGAAGAGCGTTTGCTCTCACTCGATCATTTGGACGAAACTTGTCCAGATGCTACACTAGAACTCGAAGCTCACCAGCGCCGAGTCAAAGCTCAATACAACAAATCGGTCAAGCCTCGTTCTTTCCAAGAAGGTGATCTTGTTCTACTCTATGATCAGAAACATGACCTCTTGAGTGCAGGAACACTCCAACCATTATGGCTTCATCCTTACATCGTCACTAAGGTCCTTTCAAAAGGATCTTACACACTTCAGGACTGTAATGGAATTCCGCTCGCGGAGCCCCACAATGGGCTCTATCTGAAGAAGTATTTTGCCT
Source organism: Pinus albicaulis (assembly GCA_034641835.2). Taxonomy (NCBI): domain Eukaryota; kingdom Viridiplantae; phylum Streptophyta; class Pinopsida; order Pinales; family Pinaceae; genus Pinus; species Pinus albicaulis. The sequence goes on along the minus strand of CM076571.1, from coordinate 964,763,104 downwards.
AGTTCACCGCTAAGCATATGATTTGTAATTTTATGTACATAAGCTTTGCCTATTGTTTTTATGTCTCTGGATATTACTGGTTTTGTAGGTGTTTTTTCTCATATACAATCTTTTTATTTCACACATATGCCTTCATCCTCCTTATCATACATCGGATATGCAGACGATGCTAGTCGTCACATTAGACACATTGCTTCAGCTGCTTGGGTTCTCTACACACCTAAGTTGGAACTTCTTGGTTCTGGGGGAATTTTCCTAGGAAGTGCCACCAATAAAGTTGCCGAATACATGTTAGTAATCCCACTCCTCACGGAAGTTTCATCTCGCATCATCTCCAATTTAGTGGCCAGTTTAGATTCCCAACTCGTAGTTATGCAATTAAAAAATCATTACCGTTTCTGTCATCCAATCTTATTATGTTATTTTTTAAGGGTGCGACTTTTAGAACATCAATTTCGAACCATTTCATTTAAACACGTTCCTAGAGAATTTAATGTATCAGCCGATTCTTTGGCAAACTATGTGTTAGATTGGAATTTGTTATAAAATATTTATACATGAGTATATATATTTTTCCATAGAAAATACATAAAAAAGTAAAAAACAGAAAATTACCAAAAGTATGTATGTATATATATGTCGTGTCCAGTGCAATAGTTACATCAAAAGATCTCTCAAAACTTGGGTGTTTTACAAAAATTTGGCTACAATAAGCCTCGCTATGACATTTATACAACTGCCCTACCAGCTAAGCCTGATGCTCAAAATAACATGCAACATCCCTGGCTATCCTCCTCAAAGGCACCAGGTATCTCTCTGGTACACCTACAGTATGCCGCTGTGGATGACCCGAAACCTCTTGCATAGGAAGAGGTGGTATACCCATGCTCAAACCCTCCAAGTTTCTGGAGAGTTCATGAAGGATCTGCGTGTCATCATCCCCGGTGGCTTCCACATCCTCCGCCACTGCGCCAGCCTCGGGTAGTTGCAGTCCTCGCCGTGCATAACGAGGTGCCCCAACTGGGCAGACCGGCGCCACATATGTGTCAAGCAAACAAGCTTCATGTCAAAACATTTTTTCACCCTATTTAAACAAAAAATTGCATAAAAATTCAAAAGACAAAAAATACTTCCTAAAGTAAACTGATCCTTCCTTTCTTACCATCGAGCCCCCATTGGGTGCCAGGGGGCAGCACTAGCCTTGGATCTTCGGTGAAGTTCATCCCTACATAGGGATAATCCTTAATCATAATAATCTGGGAGTTAAGCCAATCAAATAACCCATCATCAAAACAGTGTCAGACTAGACCCTCTCCAATCCGTGGGATCAAAGCTTCCCATCAAGCTTGTCTCATATCGCGTGGGCCCAATGCTGCTGTAATCATCCTGGGTCTCATCACTGTCACTTGCTCTAGTAGGAAAGAAACAATCAATGTTTCATACCCAAACTCTCTTTGGGTACATGTCTTGCATGTTGTAAGCTCTACCCGGACCCGACAGAAAAATCCATCACACTAGTCAAAAACCTGAGGCTGCATGCAATCTAAGGCTAGCAACATCTGGGCCTTGGTGGCCACATGATGAATCTTGGCCCCTGCCAAGCGAACAATCATCCATAGTAGAGACCTCAGTGGTCTCGAAGCCACCCATGCGATAGGCACCCAATTGCTAACTGCCTCTGTGTTGCATGTACAATGAGAAAGGATAAGATCAGTAGTAGATCGAGGATCCGCTCTTGACCCTGTCAAGTTAGGCCTCGGTCCACGACACGACAGGCCAGTCAAAAAGTAAATATCGTCCTTCTCAATTGAGAGCTCATTTCCCCCAATACAAAAGATGTGGTGATGCTCGTCCCATTGCTGAATCAACCACCTCAGGAGGTCCTGCTGACCCCTCATCATTTCTAGCTGTGTATATTTTAGAAAAGCACACTTGCAGAGAGCCATCAAACTGGCAGCATCAATGATCATATCTCTTTCTTCATGCTCATGTTCTCTCTCTCGCCAGATACTCATGATTAATAGTTGAATACCTGCCAATACAACATTTTCAACCAATTACAAATTTCCTGGAATGCATCAGAATTCTTATCAACAAGTTCTTAAAACATGCTTTGTGCCTAACGCGGGCTATAGAGAAAAACAGAGCATGCTAATGCGTCCTTCCTTCACGGGAGGTGCATTTAACGCGGGTCCAGCGCTGCTGGCCCGCATTAGCTGCTAAAATTTTTTAAGGCCTGCCAAATTTCTCATTTTGAACCAAAAAAAAATCATAAAAACAAAATAAAATGATAGCAGGAGGTTCCAACTCTTACCTGGATCTCGCGGGAAGAAGAATCGTTGCCTGGATTGACCGCAATCGCCAGCTAAAGTTTTCACACTTTTTCAGCCTAGAGCTCCTTCACAGCATTCAAAACAGTGAAAATGAAAGTCTTCTGACCTTCTTATAGCCATTTCTGGGGCATGGCTCTCTTAGCTAGTCTGCAAAAAGTCGTAAATTCAGGTTTCATATGTGTCGCAACTATTGAGTTTAGTTACGAATGTTCTGATGAGTGATCAAGATCTATATGCAGATATAATCACGTTTGACCCGATATCGAGCATTATTTTTATGGTATTTTTCTTACCTGTTAATCCGAAAAACCTCGAGTTATTTTCTTTGGACTCGTTAAACTTACACGAAGGAAATATCGAGCATTCTTTTCATGGTATTTTTCTTGCTCGTTAATCCGAAAATCCTGGAGTTCTCTTCTTCAGACTCGTTAAAACTGATATGAAGAAGCACTGAGCTTTCTTTTTAGGGACATTTTCTAGCTCATAAAACTAAAAAAACCCTGAATCCTCTTTGTCGACCTCATTAAAATACCACGACAGAGAATCAAGAGCCATTATTTTCCTCATTTTCAAAGCTCTTTAAATAGAAAAAGTGACCGAGTTTTCTCCACGTGACTCGTTAAAAATTCACAAAGAGCATTGAGTTTTTCTCTCTTGGACTCGTTAAAATTTCACAAATAATACTGAGTTTACTTCGTCTCCTTGTAGTCATAACAAAATGAGGTAGACGTCCATCAAACATATATTTCTCACTTTTCCAGCTTTGATGAACTAACTTACAGAAAATGAACTTTTTCGGGCTTACTATTCTCCCTTTGTCGTGCCCGGTTATCAAGACATGACAAAGGTACCTCCCTAGAGTTGTCTTTTACGACATTTTTCAGACTCTCTAAATATGAAAAATTCACCGAGTTTACTGATATGGACTCTTTAAACCTAATCAGATGGGGAAAAATTTGGACAAAATGGATACTACCTCTATTACATTTACGAAAGGTTGATTTGGCAGCAAAAATCTTGAACATGGCACTTCCCAGAAAACACTTTCGCAGCTAATTGAACCCTACCATCTATGAGTTTAGCCTTCATCTCCCAGTGTTCCTACACCGGTAAAATCCTAACAAACTCTTTGGTATTCATTAAGCCTTAGCTGCCTAGTATCCTATTATAGTGCCTTCTATTTTTCAAGAAGGTCTCGCTATCTACTACTCCTCATATCAACCAAACTGCTCATCATGCCAGAAATTATTTGTCATCAGTTATCCCCATTTTCTCTTCATTATTTCCATAAAAAACAAAATCATTTGTTTTCCGTTTTGTGTTGACTGATGTAGGACGCCTCAGTGCCTACCTTTCAATAGATCTCTTCCTATCGACTTCAACATCTTATCTAGGAAGTTGGTCCAGAAACTCATCAGTACCCAGATACTTGCAGACATCAGTCGCAGTTGATCTTGTATTTTATTGGGGGTCTCCATCATTGGCTCCCAATCAAATGATTCTACGAGTGTTCAACTTCAACTCCTTTTATTCACACTCGCTAGATTGTACTGTGCATCTTAGGGACCATCATCATTATCAGTGGCCACCTTCGTGTCTGTTAACAATTTTCATTATCAACTGGTAATCATAAGGTTTCTCACATGTTCGACCACATCTCCTTCACTCACATGTCAAGAAATATGTAGTTTAAGTGAAGCGACGACCAAGACCTTGGGGCAAAGGTTACATCATTATAGCTGTGTTTTCTTCCCCAAGTTGCGATATTGTTTATGGAGACAGCTTGTTTAGCCTGATCCTGTTATGATAGACACTTCCACATTATGCTTATTGGTGGACATATTCTTCATATCTCTGTACTATAGAAATCTTGTTGATTAGCTACTGAGCATGGGAATTCTCGACTCAAGACAGATACTATATTTTCTGACATATGTTGTTGTTTCAGGTTTTCCTCAGTCCTCCAATATCTTTAGCTCTACTACATATTTTATAAAGTATTTCGGCCATTGTCTTCGTCTCTGACCTCACACTTTAGGGGCCATCTGTTACAGGTCAAAAAACCTCCTCATCAACTCAGAGGAGAAGATAAGTATGGAAGGAATAAAAAGACCTAAACTAAACCTACTTCTACCAAGGTAACGTGCCCCTATAATAGCCAAAGTGCATTATAACGCTCCTGATCCATGAAAAGGTTGCATTAGTGGCTAGGGAAACGCTTTGTTTAGCCTAGAGGGCAACATTACTCGTGTTTTGAGTTCGAAATAAGAAAACCCGCGGAGAATGATTTGAAGCTCTAGCTTTTTCTCATAGAGAGTCAGTGCAAAATAGAAACTGCAAGGCACTAATCTCTTATTAGGTCTTGCCAAAGACAACTAGACTCTCAAGAAAGGAAAAAATATGTAAAGTTGAGGAAACATATTGGTTTTTCTATTTAGAACTGGTGGAAGGAGAAAGGTAAGGTTTTCCCTCTCCACCTCCTATAAAATGGAGTTGTAGGCTCTTGGTCCAAGGTCGAAGGTTTTTTTAATACATGCGAAGCAGAGTGTTTATTTGTATAGTGTGAAGGTCAAAGATCAAAGAGGTTCATCGAGAAATTTTTTATTAAGACATCACCACATTCAATAGAAAGAGAAAGAGAGATTGGAAGACTGAGGAGGGCTTGGTATAACTGACGGTTGTAATCCTCCTTTTTTATAAATCAATATAACTATATTTGTTTTGTCCATTCGATGCGTCAATATTGTTATTGTTCTTCAATTACTTATATAGCATGAGATGACTGGCTTAGACATGCATTGTTTAATGTTTATCATATATTAACTTAAATTGATAGGAAATGTATATTGTGGTAGAGATTACATGGGTGCTTTGATTGATCATAGGGTCAAGAATTGGAGCTGGTGAAGAAGGATCCCTGCTTCACCGCTTAGTGCTCTCCAAAAGACTTCAAGGTCTAGAAAGAGGTAATCTTCCATCTTATTCCATCAAGTTGTTTAAGTTGATATCAAAATATATGCATCTTCTTTGTGAACCATACAGCTAATCTTACTGTCTGCCTTGGGCACCGGAAAGCCCTGAGAGGGATATTCGAGAACCAACAACCCAAGAATTTTACCCTATAGCACCCTTTTGTAGAACTTCTTCAAGAAAAATTGTAAATCTACAATGCATATATTGGGATGTTAAATGTGGATTGTTCATTATATTTTGAATTCTCCACTTGTCATGAGTGTTTGAATCTAAGGGCACGTTAGTAGACATAATCTTGTGTAGGTTAGGCCATTTGGTATCAGCAGCACTTAGAGTGAAGAAAAATGTTGGGCTTCCAAGTTTTGTGATCATGTCAGTTAGCTCATTACGACGCTTGTTCCAGAAAGAGCATGTACCTCGTAGGGATGAGCCAAAGTGCATGACCTGTTTAGGAATTCTAGATTGTGGGAAGTTATGAAGACATTGTCACAAATTTGAAATAGTTGTTGACAAGTTGTTTTCAATGTATTTAAAAAAAAAAAAACATTAGCAGTTTATTGGCTACGGTGCCACACTATCGTGTTATATATGTAGTAAAAGAATCTCGGATGCTGGCCAAAGCGATTTTCGTGGTAGAGTAATAGGTGCAATGCATATTCGTGCATCTCAAGTTTTGTAATTCTTGGTTGTGCAATCATGGCAATGCCTTTTGGGAAAAGTGTAGGGAATGGCTTAACAAAGAGGCCCTCAGTAGTGTATTCATTGATAGGTGATAGAGATATTGTAGGCCAATCGATTGAATTGGTTGAGTTTGGATTTGTGGAGTGCAAGTAAGCACGAATGTGATCAAGTTTAGTACACGAGTTTGGGGGAATTGGAACAAATGAAGAAGGTTGGATATCAAATGGAATTAGCACGGCATCACGATCATGAGTAGAATCGATTATGGTTTCCTGGGGTGTAAATGACGACGTGGTTACATTATGAAGAAGATAAGAAATATCTATAGGCTGATTTGGTAGAGCAGAAATTGCAGATGGGCGGAGTTCAACATCTCTGTAGTAGGGATCATGAGTGAGTTTGTATTCAAGAGCTGCTAGTACAAGTGATTTAGAGACGATGAATTCATAAGATGTTTCATAAGGGTTTTGTCTTCTGACAATGAGGATATCCAACTCAAAAACAAGGCAAGGTAGGTATTTCACAATAGAAGTGATGTCTTGAGGGAAGGTGATTGTATGGCCACTATATTTGTATTGACCACCATGAGCATGCGTTAATTGCAGAATGGGATTTACACGCGCGATCAATATTTCCTCAATTTGTGTTAAATTTTGTAGGACATTTGGTTGCTTGCCAGGGTCCATGTTGTTCACATGAGTGAAATGGTTTGTAAATTTAGATGTTGCACACTCAGAGCAATAAATCGTACCATGTGAATGTTTTGTTTTCATACCTGGATATGATTCTTTGCATAGTGTGCAAACATGCAATGTAGAGAGGTTATCTATTCTGTGTCTAAAGCAACGATGTTCTTCAATAAGGGGGGGGGGGGGGGGGTTATATTGTTTTTGATAAAGGTAGGGTGAATTGGAATGCATATTTGGGAGAGCACTTGAAGAGGGAGGTTGTGTAGTGGGAGCGAGCATGTTTTTTTTATTTTTATTAAGAAGTCATCGACGCGCATTTATTGTTTTTTATTTTGAGCATAAAGAAGGAATTGTCATGCTCTTTTATCCGCATCTTCATCATCTGATGACATATCTAAGAAATTACAGATAAATCTATGTTAGGCATGATATGTGAGGAATTTTTAGCAAAGAAAATTGAGTTATGAATGCATATGAAATGTATGACATTTTGTAAGAAGCTCAATTTTGTAAATAAATATTAGTAAGCGATAGAGAGAGTTTGAATTGAATATTCCATACATGTTGATAAAGACTATTGTAAAGAAAACCACTTCCGTGGTGCCAAACATAGGTATCTATATTATTTAAATTGTCAAGGGGTAAATATACATATTTGTAAGTATTGAAAAAAGTTTTGCAAAAGAAAATTGTTCAGTACAACAACATGGTTGTATGTTACAATGGTATTGAAAATTGAACTATACAGATATGTTCCTTTATGTGAACAAAAGTAGCATGGTGTGCATCTAAGAAAAGATGTCAAAGGTGACGAATAACAGAGCATTGTGAATCGGTAAGTGTGGAAATGTCTTTTAGGACCTCCTTGCATGCAGCATCATACTGAATTTATTCTGAACTTATTAGAATAGGTTGCAGATGTTCAACACCATTGTAGTACTCTGTTTTGATGGAAATCAACATCAAGAAGTGGCGGCCAGATATTTGGCTACATATTTTGTGAATATCAGTTGGTTCAATAGAGAGGAGGAACAAGTCTTTAGCTATGATGCCCATGAGTCCATTTCCCACATCATTGAAGGCAGTGACATTTTGAAGGTGTCTAGTATGGTCATGTATTTCGAAAAATAGTTTGTAACGATAGTCACATTCTGGGAATTCACCGTTACACTTTGTACAATGCCAAAGATTCTTAGAATGGTGGATTAATTTTTTCATGCATTGTTTCCCATTGAAATCTAATGGACAAGAAAAAAAATATAAGTCATCCACGTGTAGAGTAGTCACTGTGGCACGGATCGAAACCCATACTGCCTTCTCAAAGACTTCCATGCTAGATATTTCCTTAATTGTCTTTTGTGGTAGAGCTCGTTTGGAAGCCACAATATAGTTTCTGCTCAAAGATAGAGATGAAGAGTTGTAGCCAATACCACGAAACCAAGTATGGAGTTGGTGGGTTTATTCAATGTTTGGATTTATGAGAAGGGTGGTAGTGGAGATTGTCCCTATAGTGATTCCATTAAATTCAGTTACCCGACCTCCTTTGACACAAATGATTGGTGGGTTGTCAGAAGAGTGAAATTCAGCTAGGTCCTTCCTATAGAGACACATTGATCTCCCCATATTTTTAAATCAATGCTAAAACCTGACATGTCCTTCAGTGTGAGTGTTTTTCTTAGTGTTTCAGTCCCATCTCTTCTTCGAATTGTTGTAGCAGGAGAGGTGGAGCTAACCACACCAAGAACATCTATAATGGTATTTGGGCTTGTGGACTTGATTTCAGCAATCATTTTGAAATGAAAACTTTGGTAAGGGAAGCTTGGATCATCTTCTGAACATGGTTTAACCGTTGACGCAGCAAATAAGTAAATCTCCCATTCGTTGTTTAAATGGTTGTAGTTTGGGATGGTTTGTTTAATTGTTCCATTGGAGACAATATATAGTTGCCCAACTTCAATGAGATTATAAAGGGATTCAGCTAATTTAGCAAATTCAAAAAGGTGGATCTCATCTATGTCGCGTCCAATGAGATCAAAGCTGAAGACTTTTCCTGAGCCACGTGCGGTGCTATAATTTTTCAAGGGTGTCTTTGCTAATGCTCTACCTTGAATTGACCAGTACTTTATGTACCAATTGAGTGATTTGAATGATACAATTTTTTTTGTGGATGTATTTGTAGGAGTTAAAATAGTTGGCAGAGACTCCTTTGCTGATGAAGAGCTTGAATGGGATTCGCCTGCCTTGGCATGTAATAGTGTTGATAAGTCTTTAAACAAAGGTGAGCTACGTTGGACAACCTCAAGTTATAGGATTCGAATGGATCTGAAATGAATGAAGAATTTTTTTAAAAGAAAAAAATGAATGTAAAATTCATTGTTATGCAGGAATAATGCAAATAGAATAAAGGAAAAAGGATAATACACAATGTATTCTTACGAAGAGTTTTGAGAGACTGTGCAAGCTTCTTTCTTAAGTAAAATGATCGAACCGATATGGATGTCTTCAGATAAAATTTGTGTGCTATAAACAAATGGTAGCAAAGTTCTGTGTTGATACGTCCCATTAGAAAGAGTAATGTGGTAATGTGAAGAGCTAGTTTTTGATAAATAGACAGATCCAATGTTGATTATTTGGAGTAGAGGTTGAATCTCAGTTGAACCATTTAGCAATATGGGGATGGCATTCTCAGTCAAAGCTGGCTCCATCGTGGTAGCAGGGTACAACCTTATTTTTTTGTAATGTAACACCTGTAATTCATTTTAATGCATTGGAAGAGATATTAATGCATTAAATAAATTGCAAGCGAAGCATGAATTATCACTTCTTTAATCCCTATCTAATAGATCAGTTCACAATGAACACTTAGCTTTCCAATTGCAGGAAATGCATTAGAGGAGGGTATACTAAATTAGCGTGGGAGTAAATTTTGTGGATATGAATGTGAAAAAGGCATAGGTTTTAAAAGAAAAAGATAAAAATTGTTTTTTTTTTTTAGGTCGGAACACTATGTAGGTTGAAAATTTAGAGGTAGTACACAGTATTAAATTTCCATTCAAATTATGACATAGGTTCGTCGTATAAAAAAGACACATGCATAGCTGACATCTGTCCTTAGAAATCTGGGGGGTTGTTTGCTGACTTAGGCTAGAAGATTATTGTAAATAGGCGTTGGTCTATGTAACCATTCACTAATGCTAACACTATAAGAGACAAGTATTTGATGCAGGAAATGGTTTGAGGCACCCAATTCTGATCAAGTTTGTCACACTCAGAAGAAGAAACTTATTTCAAGGTGACTGCGCTACAATTTGAGATTTTCAGGATCTGCAATTTCTTAGTGATGAATGTACTTCACTTCAAAATGATTTGGTTGCAATATTTCCTAGGAAATTTGGCAATATATGGTTGCAAAAAGTTGTAATCGTTCCCTGAAAATTCGGCCAAATCCAGAAACGTGCAATCTTTCCCATGAAATTTGGCATAATCTGGTCACAAAAAAATTCCAATCTTTCCCAGGAAATTTGGAAAAAATGTATATGTGTAACATTGAGTAGGTTGAACCAGGGAGTTTAGTATGAAACTAACATACAGTCCTATTCAATGGACAGTCAGATGAAAAACAGGGGATAAATGTTTAAACACCCGTTTTAAGGAAACATAATGTGAGGTTTCAAGGAAACATAATGTGCTAAATAGAGAATAGTTCAACATCTCAATAAAAAGCCACATAATTAGTGAAAAATATAAATCACAAGGATAACATTTTATAATTCATGATTTTTCATTTTTTTTTCCTGAACCAAGCATACAATTTTAAAATCTATTTATATTTCAAACAAATTAGAGTATGTCCTTTACAAAATATCAGATATGAAACATTAAGATACAGATTGGAGAGCTAGAATAAGAGAAATATTACCATGGGTCCTTGTGCGAACTGGAAAAAATAACTCAAGTGAAATTAAAATCTATATAATATTAACAAAACCTTATTGATGTAATAAACCCCATATATATAATCCTGGATCAAACTTCAGTTTTAATTCCAAGAATAGGTCTTACAGATTAGGTCCCTTTGTGTATTGTGTTTATATTTTCTTGCTTATTCTTTGAAACAAAATTGAAATTGAAATTTGATCAGCTATCCATATCTACAAAGATCTCACCATTCAATACTTCCAACAGAGATATCACCATTCAAGACTTCTGCCAAACTGAAAGGAGTTTATCTAAATTAATGGACATATCACCATTCAAGACTTCCGTAAAATGCGAAGGAGTTTATCCAGCCAAAAAAAGAATGGAGAAACGGAAATCAGTTGCAGACCCAGGGATGGAAACACCAAGTCTTATAGGTACTGTGATGGAGCAGTCACAAAATTTCCTGTGTCTTAGACCTAGCTTAATGAAGTGATCTTTTTAGTTCTTTAAAGAGCATTCACAAAATGTCCTTTTTGACACTCTTTGTGGGGGATGTATTAAAAGTGTATACTGAACGAGCATGTGCTCCACCCCAACAGTCATCAGATAAGCATCTTGCTATCAAAAAACTTCTAGCCATGTTCATGATTTTTCTATTTTTCAACCACTTTGTTTCTCAACCATGGCTTTAAACTCTTTAAACATGTTAAAATTTCAGATTTATTTTTCAAGAAGTATACCCAAGTCTTCTGACTGAAATCATCAATGAATGTAAAAAAAAATACCTCCAAGAGATTGGGTTTGCATGGAGCCACAAAAATCAATATGCGCCAGCTCCAATGGTGCCTTTGCCCGGTTAGATGCAATAGTTGGAAACTTGTCACTATATAGTTTTGCCAATATACAACTCTGATAAGAGCTGGCTAGTTTATGTATAATTGGTAGGCCTTTAACCAAATTTTTTGCTACAATAAATGAAGTCCTCCAAATACAAGTGATGAAATCTGAAATGCCAAAGCCAAGACTCATCTAGACTGCTTACTTTATGGCTTTTCATAGTCAAAAGATATATACTATTCTTGGTCATTCGAATCTTAACAATCAGAATCTTGTTAGAAAATTTATTGATTTTGTACAAGTATTGTTGTTCAAACTGACTCTGAAACCATTTTGGATGAAGGAGTGGAAGATTAAATGATATTTTTATCATCTCCAACGACCCTCTAAAAAACCGAACTGAACTCTTGCAACTGGAACTCTGGCGTAAATATGGTCCCATTAATTATGGTGCAACCTGTTAAGCCTGGAGAGAGAGTGAACGAAAAAACATTTGGACAAATGTCAGGCTGAGAGGAGAAGTAAACCTTTGGATAGATGTCAAGCTGAAAGGAAAAGTGTAGAAGTATTTTTCTTTTCACATAAATTTACCAAGGACACTAATTATCCCCTTACTAACATCATTGATAATATTGTGATCTTCCAATTTAACTCCAGCCTTAACAAAGTTACCTAGCCTTGTAAACAGGTTCCTATCTTTGGTCATATTGTCACTACAACCACTATCTAACAGCGAAAGGTCTTTATTACTCTCTTGCCCAACATTACAGATAATAAACATAAACTGTAAAGTACTTCTCTAAATTTCCATTTCTTTTAATTAAGACTACCTTCCTTTTCCTACATTCATTACCATAGTGTCCATACTTTTTACAGTAATAGCAATGAGCTTTAGATCAGTGATATCATCTTGTTTTCTAATGGTATCTCCCATTCCCCCTTGAGATTTGAGAGTTTTGTTGGGGCGAATATCCTTGATCTAAACTTGCAATACCATCTTCTTGTGAGTTGGTTTAGTATATTTATCCATGCCTTTGGTGTTCATTCCTTTTCCTTTGTTGATAGATGTTTGTGATCTTAAGTGTATACCTGGTTGTGAATTGTCTCTTGATTCCAAAGTTTTTACGGTATCTTGTAAATTCTTTGGAGTCATATTTTCCTCCTTGATCAGATCTCAAGAATATATTGACCACTTTGTTTTTCAACCATGGCTTTAAACTCTTTAAACATGTTAAAAGTTCAGATTTATCTTTCAATAAGTATACCCAAATCATCAATGAATGTAAAAAAAAAATCCCTCCAAGAGATTGGGTTTGCATGGAGCCACACAAATCAATATGCACCATCTCCAATGGTGCCTTTACCCGGTTAGATGCACTTTTATGCTGCAATAAATCAAGTCCTCCAAATACAAGTGACGAAATCTGAAATGCCAAAACCAAGACTCATCTAGACTGCTTACTTTATGGCTTGTCATAGTCAATGGATACATAATATTCTTGGTCATTCGAATCTTAACAATCAGACTCTTTTTAGAAAAAATTATTGTTGTTAAAAGTGACTCTGAAACCATTTTGGGTAAGTTGAACAAAAATCATATGATTATGCTTTAATCATTGGAATAAATAGACATTAGAATTATTTTTCTTTTCACATATATTTACGAAGGACACTAATTATCTCCTTACTAACATCATTGATAACATTTTGATCTTCGAATTTAACTCCAGCCTTAACAAAGTTACCTAGCCTTGTAAACAGGCTCCTATCTTCGGTCATATTGTCACTATAACCACTATCTAACAATCAAAGGTCTTTATTACTATCTTTCCCAACATTACAGATAATAAACATTAATTACTTGAGTCATAAAGTGGTCAATAGACTGAGAATACTTCATATTTAGGTCGTCAAAACTCCTTCTACGAGTCTCTAACTTTGTTTTTTTTTTACTTTATTTTTTTATTGATAGTAAATCTCTATGACATCCAATGCCTACATGGCATAAGTCCTTGCTGCAATTTTTGGAAAAAAATGGCTCTTCTAGTCCTTGTTGTATAAACCATTCCTATAATTAACTTGCTCTGAAAAAAATACCACTGGCCTCTGATTTACTTGCTCAATCATGTATTACCATGTTTTGAAAGGTTTTCCCTTCTCTCACCATGCACATAAATGTGTTTCTGCCCATTGCTGCTCACACCTCTCCTTTCTACTTCACTCTCCATCCAAGCTTACTAATCAACCAGATTTGTTCTGATTACAGGGTTATCTCAATTTTCTTGTTGACTTTGTGTTTAAGATCAAACTAACATATTCCTGTTAATATAAATTTGGATTTGCTGGAGTGTACAATCTGTCTTCAACCATACAGTGCAGAGGAAGAACATTGCACAAGGATATTATCATGTGGCCATTCACCATGCCACAGTTGCGTAAACGAGCTGCCTCACCATTGGAGCGATTCTGCTTCTCGTAACTGTCTGATCAGGTGCCCTGAATGTAATCAGTGGGTAAAATTTCCAATGCAGGGCGCCTCCGGACTCCCCAAGAAAATCTAGCTTTTACGCCTCATTCCATCTTCTGAACAAAGATGTGGACCTCATCACTCTCTCGAGACAGAGCTCGTTCGGAAACTCAATCACAAGTCAATATTCAATGAATACACCCCTCCCAATTTGAATAATTTATCCCTAGGTGCCCCTTGTACAGATTGGGATTATTGGGTCATTCCACAAGGTTTAATTCAATTAGAAACAAAGGAAAATATGCTTCCTACAGGGAGGATTCCGCTTAATTCTCAGATTTTTCATGGGAAAAAATGGGTGAGTTTGATGCCTCTTAACATTAATCATGTGACCACCAGCCCACCATGTCCATATCTCCATGAGTCTAAATCAGACCCATATGCTGAAAGCATTGTAAAAGCTGTATAGAAATTGAGTGTAAAGGAAAAGGAAGAACTGCAATTGTTGATGAAAGTTTCTATGCTGAATCAGAGTATTTGTAAGGTGTTTGGGTTTTGGATGAGTTCTGAAGGAATTTTTCATTTGGTTTGCGAGAAATCTGAAAATAATTTTTTCAAGCTATGGAATACATTAAGAGCTCAAACTGCCATAAGAAAATTGTTAACTGAAATTCAAAATTCTAGTCTTTCTGAATTAGGGCCAAAATCAAGAAAGGGCCAATTCAGTGAAGCGATGAAATGTTTTTCTAAGACAGCCATGGAAATATCCAAAGTTATTCTACAGTGGAAGTTTCTTTGGACAGTCGATATGAACATTTCAAGCATCTTCTTTGTAAATGCTTTGAATATGATCCCAAAAAACGACCAGATGCAATTGATCTCTGGAGATGCTTAAACGAAGGTGTTGTATCAGCAAAAGAGACGTGCAAGGATATGTCTTGTTTCAATCCACCTAATGAAGTTTCTTGTTTCTTGGTTCTTGTGGAATCCTTGTCATCCTCCACTGCAGAGATTAAATCCTATGCTAAACAAGAGGCTGTCGATGGCAAGTCAGGCCAAAACAATGAATTTGTAAATAAATTTAGAGATTTAGACTTGAGCGAAAGCACAGTGGTCGATGCTCAAGGAGTAGTTGGGAGTGAATTACAAATGCATGAACTAAAAGTTGCAACTTTAGAAGGGCATCTTGATTTCATGACTGCATTGGCCATCTGTGGTAAGCATCTCCATTACCTTGTGCTTCAGGAATTAACGTTAAGGGAAAATCGATACCTAAATTTTCATTTTGATTAAATACAGCATATACAGAGGGACAAAAAAACGACTAAAAAATGAGCTTACAGTATTCCTATTTATCTACACAAAAAAAGAGTAACCATTGCAACAGAAAATAGAGTAACAATCGACACATACCTATTGTTTGATGGGCAAAATTAGAAGCCTGTGTTGTCTGTTGAGCAGAAGCTTGTGGTGTGGTGTGCAGCTGCAGGTGGGAGAGAAATTGTAATGGGTGGATCGTGCCACACAATACATAAAACCAAAAGTAAACAAAATTCCTTCCAGAAAGAGTAGGCATTATTTGTGGAAGGCATAACTACACCGCTCGTCCATTACTCTCCATAACCCAGTTGTTCCATTACCCATGATGGAGGTTTCATTATCCAGAAACAACATAATTTATTAAAATAGGAATAGGTGTCGTGTGCACACATGATGGACCTTTCATTACCCACAAACAATATAACTACACTGTGATTTATTAAAATAGCAACAGGTTTCATGTGCACAAAACATATGTTGACAAAAGAAAAAGTGGTCTCATTCAAAAGAAAAATCCTATTGGCCTAATTATGCTACAAACCTTTCAGGTTGAAACGAATAACAACGACGACATTATTATTATTATTATTATTTTAGATATATTTGTTAAATACATAAAATACATCACATTAAAAATTTTCATATTATATATTATATTATATATAAAAATTAAATATAAAATATATTATAAATAAAATAAATTTAATTATTAATAATATTATAATTAAATTTAAATTAATAATATTAATTTTTTCCTAAATTATTTTAATTATTTATAATATTATATTTCAATTTAAATTAATAATACTCGGATAAAAGAAATTTCACTTAAAAGGGGGCTTTATAGCTGTGAATTTAATACCATTTTATTTTTTCAATGCTTTTTAACATGTCCTTAGCTTTGTTTATTGTATATATTTTGTAAATAATCACTTTTTATAATTCAAAAAAATAATTGGTTGTTGTTTGTTATTTTGGGAAGTTTTTGAAATGGTGTTTAAAAATACTATAAAGTAACAATCATGTTTTGAAGAATTTGGTTATTTTAGTAATATTTTAGATTTTGAATTATTGTTCCAAAGGTGTTTTACATTTTAATTTAGGGTGGATGGGCGAGTGTTAGGTGAGGGTGAGCATGAGTGTTAGATGGATGAGCATTAGATGTGATATGTGAGATATATTATGGATAAGTGGGTAAGTGTGAGTGTAAGATGTGATATGTGAGATGTAAGCCTTATATGTGAGATATATTATGGGTGAGTGTGAGCGTGAAAGTGAGCTTTAGATGGGTGAAGTTAGATGTGAGATGTGTGATATATTTTAAATTCACATTTTTTTGTATTGTAATTTTGTTTTTTTATTAATAAAATTACAAACATTTTTTTAGATAAAAGAAAATATAATATACATATCACATTAAAATATATAACATATAAATTATACTTATAAATTAACATCCATTTTACAATATAAATTAAAATAATGATTGCATAACCATCTTTAAATTTAACTAATAAGAAAAAAAAAATCTAATATTTACAATATTACAATATTTTTAATCATGAATATTTACCATGGATATTACTAACTTCTAACTATGTTTTTTTACGATACCATGGGCCAATACCTAGAAGAGAAAGATAGAGAAAGGGAGGGAAGAAAATCATAATACCATGGGCTAATACCATGGTTTATAAATACCATGGGTGATTTATGCTTTTCATTATTATGTTATGGATCTAGGCTTTTAATAATTTTACAATACCATGACTTATCAATACCACATGCCCAAGAACCATAGCTTATTTCAAAATAAAATATTTTACAATTACCTTATTTTAATTTATTTTTATAGCAATTTTAAATTAAATATAAAAGAAAAAAGGTTATAATTACTTTTGAGGTATATATTTAAACCCTCCATCTTCAAGACTACTACAAATATTACCATAGAGATTAAATCGAGGTTTTAATAAATTAAAAATGAGAATACTTTTATATATACATATGTGAAATTTAAATAATATAAATAATACTATAAAGAATGAGGATAGATGCATTTTAACCAAGGATCCAAGCCAAGAGAGAAAATAAATTGACTAACAATGATAGTGAAAATATAGTGCATGATTATTTCAAGTATTTTATTATTGTATTTTCTTTGACATGATTGATCCAAAATTTAGGTTTAATATTTTACAACTAATTATGTTTGGTTTTTTTTGTTTTTTGTTTTTTTAGATGTTTTCTTAAATACAATATAATGGAATCATATTTAAGAGAGACACTGATATGGAGGGGGAATAGAGTGGGGGAGTAAAACAGAGTAATACATAGAGGTGTGAGAGACATGGAGAGAGAGGAGGGGGGGGAGAGGAGGAGAGAGGTAGGGAAAGAGAGAGATGGATTTGGAGGGGAAGGAGAGGGAGGGAAGAAAAAAAGCATTGAGAGATAGAGGTGGAGAGATAGAGGGAGTGATAATGCATAGATGAATATGGAATGAGGGAGAGAGGAGACGAGGGAAGGGAGAGTAAATGAGAGGATAAATATAGAGAAAGAAGGGGAAGAGAGAGATAGGGAGATATAGATATGGAGGGGGGAGAGAGGGGGAGGGAGATAAGGGTAGAGAGAGGGATATAGTGACAAAGTTGGAGGGTGGAGAGAGAGAGTGTGTGTGATGGGGGGGACATAAAAAGGAAGGTGGGAAAGACAGGGAGAGAGAGAAAGGAAGAGAGAGGGGACTTGAGAGAGAGGAGAGAGATAAGGGGCAGAGAGATGGAGTTGGAAGAGGGAAAGAGAGGGAGGGAAGAAAAAATACATTGAGAGATAGAGGTTGAGAGAGACAAAGGGAGTGATAAGGGAGAGATGAATATGGAATGAGGGAGAGAGTAGATGATGGAAGGGTGAGAAAAGGAGAGGATAGAGATAGGGAAAGAAGGGGAAGAGAGAGATTATAAGACATATATATAGAGGGGGGAGAGGGAGACAGTGAAAAATTTGGAGGGTGGAGAGACTGAGTTTGTGTGATGGGGGGCAGACACAGAGGGAGGTGGAAGAGAAAGGGAGAGAGAGGAAGGAAGAGAGAGAGGAGAAATATATGGAGTTGGAAGTGGAAGAAAGAGATAAAGAGATAAAAGTGGAGAGGGATAGGGAGTGACAAGGGAGAGATGGAGAGATGATGACAGAGAGAGAGAGAGAGAGTGTGTATGTTTGGGGGTTGATATAGAGATATATATGGACGGGTTAGAGAGAGAGAGAGAGAGAGAAGGAGAGGGAGAGGGAGAGATAGATAGATAGATAGATATATATGGAGAGAGAGAGAGAGAGAGAGAGAGAGAGAGAGAGAGAGAGAGAGAGAGAGAGAGCATGACATGTGTTTATGGGGCTGAGATAGAGAGACAAATAAGGAGATATGGAGGGAGGTATAGATATATATGGGGGGGGGGAGGGGGTGCGGGGGCAGAGGGAAGAAGAGGAAGATAAAGAAAGCGAGGGAGAGGTGGGGAGAGAGAGAGAGAGAGATGAGGGAGAGAGCGAGGGAGAGAGACACAAAATGGAAGGTGGAGAGAGAGGGAAGAAGAAAGAGACACACAGAGACAAATAAATAAATAGAGGTTAGATCTATACAGTCTTGAATATTTTGTCTTTTCACTAAAATAGATGTATTGATTTTAGTGTAGTTCTTTATTTATAATCCTATTTGATCGCTTTCACTAGATGCATTGATTTCAATGTAGAGATGAATTTCTAATCTTATTTAATACCTTACACTATATGCATTGATTTCAATGTAGATGTTGATTTATACTACTATTTGATTGTTTGCACTAGATGCATTGCTTTCAATGTAGATATTGGTTTCTAATCGTATTTTATCGCTTGCACTAGATCTATTTATTTTAGTGTAGATGTCCATATCTAATCATATTTAATACCTTATACTAGATGCATTTATTTGAGTGTAGATTCTGATTTCTACTCCTATTTGATTTCTTGCACTTGATGCATTATTTTTAGTGTAGATGTTGATTTATAATCATATTTTATTGTTTGCACTAGATGCTTTGATTTCAGTGTAGATGTTGATTTCTAATTTGATGCAACTAGATCTATGATTTACATTAATTTCAAGGTAATTAGAGATGTGCATTGATTTTAGTGTAATCCCATCTCTTCCCTCTCCATCTATATCTCTATCTACCATTGTCTCTCGTTATTTATCTCTGTATCTCACCTGCCAAACATAAACACACTCTCTCCATATCTATATATCTATATCTCTCTCCATCCCTTTTCCACTCCCCCTCTCTCTCTCAAACACTTCTCTCTCGATATCTATCTATCTCTCTCTCTCCATCGCTTTTACACTCCCTCTCTGTCTCTTCCCCTTCTCTCTCTCTAAGACTTCTCTCTCAATATCTATCTATCTCTCTCTCTCCCTCCCTTTTCAACTCCCTCTCCATCTCTTCTCCTTGTCTCTCTATAACACTTCTCTCTCCATATCTATATCTCTTCCTCCCTCCCTATCTTTTCCTCTTTGTAATATTCCTAATTTAGCTTCAGCTAATAGGAATATTAATTTTTCTTTTGAAATCTAGATGCATGAATAATTAAGCAAGGAGGCTCCTAATTTGCTCAAGTACGAATAAAAATCCCTCCTAATGTGAAAGGGGATCATGTAATAACCAGTTCAAGCATCCACATGTGTGAAAAAGGTCTAGACTATGTGGACAAGGTTAAGTTTGACCAAGTCAACATGATTTATTCTCAAAGAAGTGGATTCTAAATAAAGCTAGCTCAATGTGAATAGAGATCAATCCAGCTAGATAAAATGAAGGCACCTTGAGTGTGAAAAGGGACAGGGCATGAAGAATCATTCAAGGTTGACCAAGTCAAAAAATCTGTGTAGATACATTGCACCATATTGTTGGACAATGCAGTTTTTGTGGAGGAGCCTTTGCATGGAAGCAACCTCATAGTGGGTGGGACCCTTGGTGAGGAAGCTCATAAATTATATAATGAAGGAGATGGAAAGAATATGAAAATATTGGAGATTATATTTTCATTGGTTCTGCTTAGAATTCCTGCATACTTAGCTGTTTAGCTAAGTTTCTCAACTGCTTAGTGCAAGGGTTTGCCCGGGTGGGGATTCCCTACTCTTTCTTGGAGATCTTGCTTGAGAAATATAAGAGGAGGTTTCTGATATGAATTTTCCACTACTTGGTGTTGGGACAAGCACCTAACTTCAGAAAAAACATAGTCCCATTCATAAAACTGCGTTATTTCTTGAGGTGTGCAGTGGAAGGGGTGAAAACCCCAATTGGAGGAGCTAGTTTCCCAAGAGGAGGATCAGCCTTTCTTTGGGAAAGCTAGAAGCAGCATTTTCAACCATTTCTTTTCTTGATTAGCCATCTATTGTATAGATTCATCCATACAACATTATTCATCCATAGATTTGCAGCAGTGTCTCTTGTATATCTTTTTTGTCAAGAAATCCTTGCCGGTCTTCTTGGATCTGTGTAAAAGAGATTAGATCTCTGATTTTATGCTTCATTGAGTATTATAATAATATTATAAAATTTATTTCCCTATTTTATGAGTTAATCTCTCTTTATACTGCACAATCTCTTATGCAGCAACTCCGACATTCCGCAGTCTTGGGGTTTTCACAATTTCTAGCTGTTTTTAGCATGGGAGGCCTGTTTAACTATGCTAAATTCATTTATTTCTGAAAATATTTTTCATGCATGTCCTATATTGTCTATTATAAGGTACACAACAATTATGTTTCAATTTTATAGCTCAATATTCAGGAAATAACGTTTTTGAGGCAAAAACAACTGCTTTTCCCCACTTGGTGAATTGTAAAAAGGCATAGTTTGTTGTTGTGATTGTTCTATTGAAGCTATGTGTTTAAATACATTGTATGATATTATCACTTTCTGCTTTCCAACTTTATAATAACTCAAGGTATTCTTATTTTTGTAGAAAATCCCGGTTTTGGGATATTACAGTGGTATCAGAACAACAATCTTGGCTCAGCCTGTGAGCTCAAGAATCATGGAGTCTTCTCATGGGGAGAAGGATATTTTCAGAAGAAATCAGAGAAAACCCTTTTTTTCTAGAGAAAGGAGTTTCTCAAAACTTCTATTTTCATATCTGCAGGGCAAAAGCAAGGGCATCAAAGAAATGAGGAGGGAAACACATGAAGATCCCTCACATAGATCTATACAGGAGGAATATTATAAATCCTCATCTTTTGGATATGATAACTCAGACATATCATCAGATCTACCACATTCTATTAGCAATCTCTTCATGAAGAGGAATAAAGGAGAAGTGTCAAGGAAAGATACTCTTGTTGATTATTTGCGGGAATATGAAGCTCAATCTGAGGAGTTCAAAGATCACTTGAATTTCAAAGGGTTTTTCCAAATGAAGGAGGAAAAGAGAAAAAGGAGCAAGAAGCAGGGTGAGGGTAGATTCTTCCTATCCACTTTTGATGGTTCACCTCTATGTCCAGCTAGGGCTTGGGTGAAGGAGCTAGACACCTTTGTGCAACAACATCAAGTCTCAGAATTTGAAGCCATCAAAGTAGCAATGCTGAATTTTTAGGGTAAGGCCTATGCTTGGTGGTTGTTTGAATCATTTTCCTTAAAGAATGAAAATACATCTACTTATGCAAAGTTCATTAAAAGATTAGTAGAGCGGTTTGATGATATTTCATGTGAAACATCTTCTATTGCAACTATCAAACCACATCAAACAAAAATTTTGCGCGAGTTGGGAGGGTCTATTAATCCAACTCCATTTCTGAAAACCAATGAAGAGGAGGTGAGCTTGTTTGATGCTTTTCCAAGGGCAATATCTCCTTTGGATGACGGGCTTCCTTCTCAAAAGGAAGACATGGAGATTCCTCCTTCAAAAGAGGACCATGATCTGAGGTCTCTTGTTGAAATTAAGGCAACCTCAACTAGTGAAGAAGAGAAAGGAGAGGCAGAAGAAAATAACGCAGTCATATCAAGGGCAACTCAAACACCTCATGAATAAAAGGATGGAGCACTTTCTCCAAGGAAAGAAACTCTTGCACCCTTGCAAGGAGTTCCAAAAGGTCTCACACATAGAGCTCTTGGCATAACACATGAAAAACATGCACTTTCATTGCCAAGCGATGGGATCTTGAAGATAGGAGAAGAAAAAGAGGAGGAATGGCATCACAATATTAAGAGTATGTGCCCTTCTCTATTTCAGAGTTTGAAAGAACAAAGAAGGCAAGAGGACCTATGCAACAAAGGTAGGGGCGAATCTGTCCACCTAAATTCACACCCCACTCTATGTCTTGATGCCTCATGGCAAGGAGGCATTTCAGCAAGAAGACCTCCTGATTGGAGGGAAAATAAAGTTTTCTCTCAACTATATACAACAACAACATATTTTTTTAAAGAGGGAACCTTGTAAGGAGCCACTACAGCGCTGAAAACCATTGATGGAAGGCTGGGCAAATTTATGAAGTTGACCTTGTTTTCTTCCATTCTTCTATTCGCGTTGGAGGGGATAGATTCAGAAATTTGTGTTGATATGAGCATAGTATCAAGAGGCTATTCCATAGCTTTTTGGCAGCAAAGGATACTCCAATATATAATTCAGATTTCTGAACATAACAAAAAAAAAATTCTTTTTTTGCATGCAGGAGCAAAGAGGTGGAAGCTTTTGAGAAAGAGAACCTTTCAAGGATAGTATTAAGAGGCTATTCCATATCTTTGGGGCAGAAAAGGATACTCCAATATATAATGAATATTTCTGAACATAACAAAAAAAAAATTCATTTTTGCATGCATCAGCAAAGAGGTGGAAGTTTTTGAGAAAGAGAACCTTTCAAGGGAAGGGTGACTTTCCTAAACTCCAATCTTGTCTTGAGAAAGATTAGCTGCAAGAGGGGCAACAAAAGAAGCTTGGGAATAATCCAACATGTGACTTTGACATCAAGCATGTCAAGGTGGAGAGCCATCATATAAAAAATGCATCATTTCAGATTTCTACAACGCTATCAATGTTGGGAAGCCTAGATCCTTATTGGGAGTCCCACCTCTTGATGGAATATTCTAAGGACCTATTCACATGTAAGGTTCTTGATGGGCAAGAAATGGCTGGAAAGTATAAAGTAGTTAATGGAATCATTTATTCTTATGATCAGATCTACTTAACTAAATATTCCAAGCTCAAGAAAAAAATACTTAACACAATCTATGAGGTCTTGCTTTCAAATCCCACTAGTTTCATTAAAACATGTCATACTATATTAGATGGATTCATGTGGAAAAATTTCAGAGAGGAGATGCACTCTCATATGAGTAAGTGCATGGATCATTTTCTGGCTGAGGAGGAACATAGCTCTTGGGAAGAGTTATCATTATCACCTCCTTATTTATTGAGTGTGAGAGGGAGCTCCTCCATGAGCTACCTTGCTAATTTTAGACAAG
Source organism: Pinus albicaulis (assembly GCA_034641835.2). Classification (NCBI taxonomy): domain Eukaryota; kingdom Viridiplantae; phylum Streptophyta; class Pinopsida; order Pinales; family Pinaceae; genus Pinus; species Pinus albicaulis. The sequence continues at coordinate 964,739,403 of CM076571.1, read as the reverse complement.
TGTATGACAAAAATTGTATTGCTGAATCTCATGATGTATTCATTATATACTTGTATCTTCTTAACACTCATGTGCAAGTCTTGGCTCCAAGAGGGGGCACTTTTGTTGATGGGCTTCATGAGCCACTTTGGGCCATGAACAATGGTGATGTTGGCCATTCTTTGGGAGATCTTGGAGAAGTGATGTACTCTTCATGGTGTGGTTCCTTAACACCAACCATCATACACCTTCTCCAAGCATGCAAGAAGGATGGGGCAGAAAACAAGTGTCGAGGAGAACGCTTGTCATATCATATTCTATGGCAGTTAGGAGGAAAACTGCACTGGTTGCACATGAGGGACCATTGTCCTTCTCCCTTATTGTATATGGAAGCTAGCATGATCTTACTTATGATCCCACATGCTGAAGATGTTCTTATCTTTGTTGGGGGCATGGTTCAAGGAGAGGCACATTTTTTGGATGTGTATTTGGGGGAAGAAAGCCCCTACCTTTTCTGCACTACATGTTCCAAGGGGAGCATGAGAGAATTTATGGCCACCATCGCATATCACTTGTTTCTTTATGATGTGGACCATGTGTTTTTTTGGAGCACTTGTGGCATGCCTCTCATGAGCGATTGGGAGGAGATTTTCTATGAATTACCAAGTTGGAGGGTGATTCATTTTATTTGGAAGATAGCATGGAGGAGGGATGCCTCCATTGATGATGAGATTCCCCATGATTTTCATCACTTCTATCTTGAGAAGGCCATGGATCAGCAAGAAGGTTTCCATAACGACCTTCCATTCTTTCATGATGAGAGGGCCACAAGAGGAAGAGGGGAGATTTTGCAACACCCTTGCAGTTTCTTGAGGACAAGCAACATTTGGGAGGGGGAGACTGTAATATTCCTAATTTAGCTTCAGCTAATAGGAATATTAGTTTTTCTTTTGAAATCTAGATGCATAAATAATTGAGCAAGGAGGCTCCTAATTTGCTCAAGTATGAATAAAAATCCCTCCTAATGTGAAAGGGAATCATGTAATAACTAGTTCAAGCACCCACATGTGTGAATAAGGTCTAAACTATGTTGATGAGGTCAATTTTGGCCAAGTCAACATGATTTATTCTCAAAGAAGTGGATTCTAAATAAAGCTAGCTCATTGTGAATAAATATCAATCCAGCTATATAAAATGAAGGCACCTTCAGTGTGAAAGGGGACAGGGCATGAAGAATCATTCAAGGTTGACCAAGTCAACAAATTTGTCTAGATACATTGCATCATCTCATTGGACAGCGCAGTTTTTGTGGAGGAGCCTTTGCATGGAAGCAACCTCATAGTGGGTGGGACCCTTGGTGAGGAAGATCATAAATTATATAGTGAAGGAGATGACAAGCATATGGACATATTGGAGATTATATTTTCATGAGGTCTACTTAGAATTCCTGAATACTTAGCTGTTTAGATAAGTTGCTGCACTGCTTAGTGCAAGGGTTTGCCCGGGTGGGGATTCCCTACTCGTTCTTGGAGATCTTGCTTGAGAAATATTCTAGGAGGTTTCTGATCTGAATTTTCCACTACCTGGTGTTGGGCCAAGCACCTGACTTCAGCAAAAATGCAGTCCCATTCATAAAACTGCGTTATTTCTTAAGGTGTGCAGTGGAAGGGGTGAAAACCCCAATTGGAGGAGCTAGCTTCCCAAGAGGAGGATCAACCTTTCTTTGGGAAAGATAGGAGCATCATATTTAGATATTTCATTGCTTGTTCAGCCATCTACTTTAGAGCTTCCACCATCTATTTCAGAGCTTCAACCATATAGCATTATTCAGCCACAGATTTGCAGCAGCTTTCTCTTGTATATCTTTTCTGTCAAGAAATCCTTTCCGGTCTTCTTGGATCTGTGTAAAAGAGATTAGATCTCTGATTTTATGCTTCATTGAGTATTCTAATAATATTATCAGATGTATTTCTCTATTTTATGAGTTAATCTCTCTTTAGACTGCGCAGTCTCTTATGCAGCAACTCCAGCATTCTGCAGTCTTGGGGTTTTGACAATTTCTAGCTGTTTGAGCATTGGAGGCCTGTTTAACTATGCTAAATGCATTTTTTTCTAAGAATATTTTGCATGCATGTCCTATATTGTCTATTATAAGGTACACAACCGTTATTTTTCACTTTTATAGCTCAATATTCAGAAAATAACGTTTTTGAGGAAAAAACAACTACTTTTCCCCACTTGGTGAATTGTAAAAAGGCATAGTTTGTTGTTGTGATTGTTCTGTTGAAGCTATGTGTTTAAATAAATTATGTGAGATGATCACTTTCTGCTCTCCAACTTTATAATACCTCAAGGTATTCTTATTGTTGTCGAAAATCTTGGTTTTGGGACATGACACTCTCTCTCTTCTTCCCTCTCTCTCCCCCTCCATCTATATCTCTATATCACCCCCAAAACATAAAAAATCTCTCTTATTCTATGCACATAAGCATTATTCATGATGTGAATTGAATTATTTGTTACAATAATTCAACCATAAATACAATACTTGAATTTTCATCCCAAATAGAATTTTCACTTACCTGAAATGTCTTCCTCTTAAAAATTCAAACAATTTTTAATTGGATACATTCTTATTATTCTCATTTTCCATCATTCAACATTGTTAACCAATTTAGATTCAAACATGGTAATATCAAATAACTAATACGTGTGACAATACTAATAATATAATAAAATGGTTTCGGATTGATTGCAATGAAGATTGTTTTTAGTTCACTATATTCTTATTGTTCACATTTTCTATCATTCAACATTGTTACATTGTCACTTTGCACTTAAAATTTTAATTTCAGCATTTTTCATCATTCAAGTTACTAAAAGTCTCTCTCATCTCAACAAACTGAGGTAAATAAGAAAAGTTAAAGTTAAATTTACCAAATTAATCTTAGACATATTTAGCATATTGAAAATCATCAAAATAATTATATGTTCAACAAATTTTCTATGACTGCACACGACTGAAACCAACCTAGATCCATCTTAACCCTAGATCTATCAAGCGCCCAGAGGGATCAAATCTCTCAAGGTGCAAAACTTTCCTCAAGTTTTGCACTCAAAGAATAGGTTTTCACCTCGAGAGATTTGATCCATCTCAGTGCTTGATATATCTGAGGTTAAGATGGATCTAGGCCAGTTCATAATATAGTTGCCACATTCCTTTCATGACACTTAAACGTAATCACATATTATAGTTCTTATTAGCCAATAGTCTTGCTTGTGCTTAATTTCATGCTCTAGCTACTATTTCAGTCACATGGTAGCTAGAAAAACTTAAATCTAACCTCATAATTGAGTTGTTATATCATTTACATGATATTAAGACACATTACTTAATATGTTAGTAGATGTAGAAGGGGTCATGCGCCTTGGAGGAACAACTAAATCGTAGTTCATTTTGGTTTTTCTATTTCAAACAATAATTAAGTAGAAGCTTAATATGTTTTATTGCATGTCTGAATATTGCAATCAATTGTAATATTTAAACACAGATTTTGGTGTGGGATTTAAAGGTCATCATAATCCACATGGAAAAAACTTATTCTCTTATTGATAACCTATTAGCTTCTAATAATAGCTCAGAAAAATCAAGGAGAATTTAAACTATAACATTAATTTTTACCATGTGTTAATGGAGATTAATCACTTAGTGGACAATTTTAACAACCAAGCGACACGATATTGTCATTGATGGAAATACATATAATCATCCAATTCCTTGATACATTTAATGGAGACCAAGCTACATTTCAAGCATTGAATGAGTCACGTGGAAAATAGTAAGAGAGGCTTGTTATATAGTAGATCGAGTATTGAGAACAGACTAAAGTCATCCACTTGCATAACTAGGCACTCAACTCTGAACATATTTAAATTGATGGAAGGAAATTTTGACTGGCCTCATGGGATTATGGTGCGAGAGTTGGAAACTTACTAGTGCAAATGGTGGGTTACAACATGTCCATGCAATAGAAAGGTGAGTTCCATTCTATTGGTTTGGATGACATGTTTTTGTATCAATTTTCATTTGGAATAATAGTGAGCCACCTCCTTCACTCCATCCTATTATGAGACTTAAGTAATGGTTAGATTTTTTTTATGTATCACTTTTAAAAATTGTATTCACATTTCTATTTCTCTTACTTTCTGGGATTTAGAAACTAAGTAATTTTTTGGTCATCTAAGGGTGGAAGAAAAAACTTATATCTCTTCCCATCTGAGGCATGTTGGTTCTCATTTTCTCATATTTATCATTAAGGTAAAGGGTTTTCATGTCTCAATGTGTCCTTTATTCAACCTTACTTTCGTTTTGAATAGACTTTATATGTTTATAAGAAATTTTCGGTGAAAATCACATAAAAGAAATTTTTGTCGACGCATTTTGAACCAGCAAGTGTGGTTCATCATCGGGACAAGATGAGAAACATGATCAAGAAACCTAATTAAATAGACAAGGAAAGCTCCATCTAGTTGTTGTAACATAACGTCTAGTTTGACTAAAATAATAGCCGTCATTTTAGTCAAACTAGTCGTTATGTTACAACAGCTAGATGGAGCTTTCCTTGTCTATTTAATTAGGTTTCTTGATCAGATTTCTCATCTTGTCCTGATGATGAACCACACTTGCTGGTTTGAAATGCGTCGACAAAAATTTCTTTTATGTGATTTTCACCGAAAATTTCTTATAAACATCTAATGGATCACAAAAGCATAATTCCTAATAGACTTTATATGTTTGGAAAATGATGGGACAATAAAGTGGATATTTATCCTTAAGGGGTTTCAAGGTGGTGTACTAATTAGTCTAAACAAACCTTTGAAATCCTAAAAGTGAATGGGGACTTGGATTGTTGTAGATTTCTAATGGATTATCAAGATTTGTAAGGGATTAAGAGAGTATTAAGGAATCAAGGGGATTCTATATTTATGAAAATAGAACTTCCATAATCTATTGTGAAATTATGTGAAATTGATCTTTAGATTACAACCTAAATTAATATAGTTACAAACACTTTAGTGCAAAGAAGTGTCAAATTGTTGTGTTGGAGCTAGAATGTAATATGCGTACTAATATAGTCATCCATTTATGTAATGTAAATCATGCTAAAGCTTCCAATCAAGTGCAATTAGTGAATTCCAAATATGAGGGATTGAAGGAAGAGGAAAAACTATACCAAAGTAGAATATGATGTGGAAATTGCGAAACAAAACTTTGATCCAATCAATGAAGTAGCTAACCATCATACCTATTAATTTTGATGTTTTACCAAACTATTAGAATAATAAGCTTATTTCGTATTATCTATAAATGGTTAACAGTTAAAATTGAAGGCATGGTTATTACTTTATGTCATGTCACATCTCGCAGTAAGATTTTCTCTACGTGGTCATAATTTCTTTCGAGTTTCACAGAATATTTCAAATTTCATTGATATTAAATAATTTTTGTTGATGTTATTTTATAGTACTGGAGCGTAATCTAACTATTCAATGTTTTTAACTCCGACTGAACATCATTTTTAATTTATTCTCTAAATGAGGTCATGGTTTCGTTTCAGCTCCACTTAAGCTTCCAAACGTCATTAAATTCTACTCGCCAAAACTTGTAAACATCATCCTACAGTCAGATTTTTCTGGATGTAGTCACGGTTTCGTTTCAGTCGGGTGTAATCTTCCAGAACTCTCTGATTTCTAGCACAGATAATCTATTATGAAAATGTACCATAAAGATTGTGAACCTACTTTGTCATTTGTTAATATATGAAAAAGTATATTATGATCCCTCAGCTTAAATAATAATATGCCTTCTATGAATGCAATAGGTCACCTAAGTTAGAATTTAGGGGACGAAATATTTCATAATTTATAAAGCTAAAATTAATTTAATAAGAGGGAAAATAAAAAAATAGATAATAATATTTAATTATAATGTATAATTTTGGAGCATGTTTTAAAATAATTTGTGTTTCACAAACAATTTAAAAACCTGGAGGTTTCCCGCAGAAGTGAATGGGTAGTTTGATTTTCTTTGAATAACAATGATGAGTCAACCTACATTTGTAGTTAGTACCAAGTGATGGTTGTCCCTACTGACACATTTTCCCATTGTCTAAAACAAAACAAAAAGAACAAGTAGAGAAGAAATAGTAAAGCTTTATAATTACTCCCACAGGTGTGTCTATTTTAGAATATGCTTCTATAATTTAATTTAATTATCAATAATTATTAAATGGATGATAAGGAGGTAATATCCACAAAATATTCTAGAATATTCTTAGAAGTAGTCACATATCAAAGTTTAAGAGTTATCTCAAAATTAGTCATGCCATTTAGCCTATAGTACATGTGATGTTGCTAAAATTAAAGAAATCATAAAAAATAGCTAAATTATAACTTTATTTTAAACCATTATTATTAATAATTATAAAAAGAATCAATATATAAATTAAACATATATAAAGTGGTCTATTTCAGCCCCTGCGAATTTCGGTCCCCGCTGCTTCCGCATGTAGCCTCCCTTCTGCGACCTTCGGGGGGTTGTGTAGTCTTTTGCTTAGGGTTGGGTATTAGCATTTCTCAGGGTCTTCCTTCGGCTGTACTGCCGTCATTATGTAACACCACCTCTGCATTTTCCTTCCCACCATTCACTCGCACGAACTGTTTGCCACGCTATCAAATCTGTCGTCACCATGATTGAGGATGAAGTAGATTTCGCCTATAGTCCTGATTCGGGACAGGTACTTCCAAGTTAATTTGAGTTTATGCGCTGGGAAAATTATATGGTGAATTACACTTCCCAAGGCACACAAATAGATGCCCCTTCGCTCCCCCTCCCCCCCCCCCCCCAATCCTCTGCTTAGTGGTCTTCTTGTCCAACATGCTGGTGAACAGATCACCCCCGCAGCTAGTGAACCGACACAGGCTAGTGGGGCCAAGACAAAGCAAAGTAAAAAGGCCATCCGCGCAAAATATGGAACAACCAAACTAGTTGTCGGAGTGGATATCCCGATCTCTGAACTGCCAAACTATCTAGATAAAGCTCTTCTGGGGCGGTTTTGCAGACGCATGGTGAAAAAAGAGGCAATTTTAGACTGGTTAAACAAATAATGGAGGTCTCTGTTGGGGTGTACACCAGCCTTTTACTAGCTTTCCCGAGGCTGGCTCCTCTTCAAAGTAGAATCAATAGAGGATAAGCTCAAGCTCAGTGATTGGTTGTGGAATTTGGGTCCCGTAGGCCTCATTATTCAAAATTGGGATGTTAGTTTCAACTCATAACGCTCCTCGCAACACTTACAAAAGGTATAGGTAATCCTGGCAGGCCTCTCCCAATTTTTTTGGCAATGAACAATTCTCGAAGCAATCGGAAATAAAGTTGGCTCGTTTGTCGCCCTGGAAAATGACTAGGACACTAAATTTGATAGATGGTGTGCTAAGATTCAAGTAGAGATGGATGTACGAGATGGATTATATCAAGGTATTGTCCTATAAATGCACATAATTTTATGGACCCAGAAGCTGGATTATTGGAAACTTCCCTTTATATTTTTTTCGTATCGATAGGTTGGTCACCTCACTCAAGATTATTCATGACCTGATCTTTCCACGCTGAAATTTAAAAAGGTTTGGAGGAGAAAAGATACACACCCTATGACCCTAGCCGACACAACTACTCCTGCCTCGAACAAGCCCATGCTGGAAAAGGTGGCAGCGCTTTACCAGGATTGCGACGACGCCTTCTCCTCTTCTGCCAAAGGTATGCCCACTCTTATCTCTTCCCCTCGTTTGATTTCAGATGATATCGCTCCATTGGATGTCATGGGGGGTGGTACCTGTTAGTCCTCCTGTCCTTCCCTAGCACTCAACCCTCCTACTCTGGAAACTACTGGTCCTTCCCCCCTCAAGCCTTCTACTACATCAATCCCTCGGGTAGTTATCCTCGGGCCTCCCATACCCCCTTCTAGAAAGAGTTATGTCTTGAAGCTGAAATAATGTTCTTCTTCTAGAAACAGTCCAAATCAGTCCATAAAGGGAGGGCTCATCGTCGAGCCGCCACCAAAAATAATCTTGGGTCGAAAGTCCCTCTTGACCAAGGCACAAAATCAGGCCTCCCTGGAGATCCACGCTGGAAAACAAAAAACCATCTAAAGGGCTCTTGGAGTGGAGAGAGGCCCTAAGAAGGTCCCCTCATGATTATCCTCTCCCTAAATGTGCGGGGTCTTGGGGGTGTCCCTTCCTAGCTAGCCCTCAAATGGTTATGCCAATCTATTTCCCCTGATGTCTTACTCTTACAAGAAACAAAATCGGTTGGTATCCGTGTACAAGAGATATTATCAAAATGGTTAAAGGATTGGACCTCCTCTACAAGTGATGCCTTGGGTTTGGTGAGGGGTCTTGTTACTGCTTGGAGCCCATCTTTATCTGTCTTCTCTTTTGACAGCCACCCGAATTTTATAAGGTCCTCCTTTTTATATCCAAAGACATGTGTTTCCTTCTCTTTACTAAATGTTTATGGCCCCAGTATAGAAAATAGAAAGTTCTGGAAGACTCTTTTCTCTTCTGAAGTTGCGAACACTCAAAACCTGATTTTGGGGGGCGATCTAAATTTCACCCTATCACAACAGGAGGTTAGCAGAGTTTCGGCCAGATCAAATCCATTGGCCCCTTTCATACAGTCCCTTTTGGAAGCTCACGGGTTAGTGGATGTTCAACCTCTTAAACTTATTCCCACTTGGCAAAAAAATCACAAAAATGGAGATGTTGTTACAAAGAGATTGGACAAATTTCTTATTACAGATGGCCTCCTGAATGGCCACCTCAGATTTTAGTCATGGGTAGAGTCGGGTTGTTTATCGGATCACCTCCCTATAGTTCTGAACTTGGATCTTGAGGACAAAAATCAGCCCCGCCCCCCCACCCCTCTCAAATTCAATCTGATTTGGCTACTGGAGGAGGATTATAAGACCCTAGTGACCAATTCCTAGACCCATATGGCCCGCTCAAAGTCTCATAAATTTATGCAACAATGGGAAAAATATATTGAAAAAATTAAGAAGGTGACCATGGCGTGGGATAAAAACTTTCAAGCCAAACAAAACGAACTACTCAAAACCACCGAAGCAGAAATTACAGAGCTCTATGAAAGGAATTGCACAAGAATTATTACTAAGGCTGAGTTGGAATCCTTAAAATATCTGGACTTGAAGCAACATGACCTCCTATAGAAGGAGAAATAGTTATGGCATCTAAAGAGCCGTGAAATTTGGATCGAGGAGGGAGACAACAATACAAAGTTTTTTCACTATTTCTTGTCCCATAGACACAACTAGAACTCCATCCGGGAAATTCAAGAACCCAATGGAGAGAGGGTATGCTCTTTTGAAGGAAAGGACAAGGCAGGAGTTGAACATTTTAAGTTCGCTTTCATTGAACCAGAGGGAGCCCTGTTTAGGAAATACTTCAGGTTTTACAACTTTCTCCTTGGATGATCACATATGAGATGAATGAATCACTACAAAAAGAGGTGGATGCTGACGAATTGGAAGGAATCTTGCACTCATTCCAGAAAGGTAGAATCCCAGTTCTTGACGGTCTGACTATAGAATTTTTTTTGGGTTTCTTTGATCTGGTGAAAGATGATATGCTAAAGGTGGTCAGGGAGTCACAGAGATCCGGGAGAGTCCTAGGATCTATAAATTCGACTTTCATCTCCCTGATTCCAAAGAATCAAAACCCTAATGCCTTCAAGGACTTTCTCCCCATATCCTGTCGTAACCGTATTTACAAGTTGATTTCAAAAATCATAGCCCAATAGTTGAAGCCCATCTTAAGCAACATTGTTTCAAAAGAACAGTTTGGTTTCCTACACAAAAGGCAGATCCATGATGCAATCTCTCCAACACAAGAAATCGTTCACTCAGTACATCGCAACAAAAAAACATCCTTTGATTTAAAAATAGATTTATCGAAGGCATATGATAGGGTAATTTGGACCTTCCTGCAGCCTTTGTTAATACATATCGGGGTGGCAGTAGAGGTAGTGGAATGGATCATGGGGTCTATCCAATCTGCATCCTTTGCGGTTCTAATCAATGTCTCTCCATCTGGTTTCTTCTGTCCCTCCATGGGGCTACGACAGGGATGTCCCCTATCACCATTCTTGTTTCTTCGAGTGTCAGAAGCCCTAATTCGCCTTTGTGAACATGCTCAGGAGTCGGGGAGGATGAAAGGAATCCACATTATAGGTAATGAACACCTCACACATATTCTATTCATCGATGACATCCTCTTTTTTGGTGAAGCTACAGATGAAAATGCTAGGAATTTACAAGGGCTCCTAGATCTCTTCCAGAAGGAAACAAGTGTGTAGATAAATGTAGAGAAATCATGCCTTGCTTATAACAGCACCTCGAAGGGGATATTGGAGCAAATCAGAGCATCCCTTCCATTCCCATCCACGGATTTTGCGACAAGATTCAAATACCTTGGGTTTGTGCTCATGCTAAATTCCTATGGGTTCGGTGACTAGCTCTGGCTCTACCAAAAGGTTGAGAAAAGAATTATGCATTGGAATAATCGATTTCTCTCTAGGGTGGATGGTTGGTGCTCTTGAATTCAGTCTTACAAAGTATCCTAGTTTATTAGACTACAATTGCTGCTATTCCAAAGGGGATCTTACATAAAATATGAAAAAAACGCTTCTCCTTTCTTTGGACTGCTAGTAAAAAGATTGAGGCAATCCCTCTAACAAAATGGCCTAGCGTAGCAAAACCGAAGGAGCTTGGGGGTTGGGGTATAAAAAATCTCCCTATATTTTCCTATCCCTAGCTGCAAAATTGTTATGGAGGCTAGCTGAGAGCCCGAGATCTCTATGGGGATGGATAATTTGCTCCAATTACTTACAGGGTACCACAGTCACGGGCTGGTTCAAAAAACAAAACAAATCATTTAAAAATGGATCTATTAGATAGAAGGCACTAGTACAAGCATTCCCACTGATTGGAAAGTGGACAGCTTGGAATATCGATAGTGGGTTGCAAGTAAGAATTGGCCTAGACCCATGGGTTGGTGCACGGGAAGAATATAAACTATCTGAGGGGCTTAGGGAAAAACTTAGAACAATTCATATCCACACAATTGCAGATGCAATGAAATCCTCTCCACAAGAGTGGGGAACCCCAAGATGGAAAGCGACTTCGGCTCTGGGGCTAAACAGTGTGGAAGCACAGGAATGGTCATCCTTTGTCCTCTTGTAAAATTTTAAAAATTTTGAACCAGGAGGCGGATGAAAATTTGGTGTGGACAAAAAAATCGGTATCTAGGACCTATACAATGAGAAAATGATACAAAAAAACTATGGAAGAAGCAACAATAGGGGGAAAGGAGTCTCGGTGGAAACTTCTTTGGAAAGCCCCTCGCCCATTAAAGTCAAAAATTATGTTATGGTTGGCCCCACACAACAGGCTCCTCACATGGGAAAGCCTTCAACGATGAGGCTGGGAAGGGTCAAGCCATTGTCCTTTATGTGGTTTGGACTTAGAATCTGGACCTCACCTTTTTCTTGTGTTCTCTTATGCAGAGTTGGTCTGGAACATGGGCTCTTCCACCTTCTCTTAAACACATCAGGGCGCGATTGACATTGTCCTCTCCCGGATGAAACAATGGCGGATTGATCCCAAGGTAAGAACCTTTGTAGCCTTCCCCTCCTTCTACATATATGGCATTTGGTGGGCTCGAAACATGACATTATTTCATGCAAAAGCCTTTCCGGAAGAATTTACCTCAATCTTAATTGTGCAATGGACAAATGAGCATAAAAGTCCACCCAAACCACACAATAATCAGATTATTCATCAACCAGAAATTAATTACGACATCCCTTTGGATTTCTTTAATGGAGCCAACCAAGGAAATCCACCGCTAGCAGGAGTTGGGGCCACTCTCCACCACACTCCAGAAAAAACTTCATATTAAATTTGCGCCTAGACATGGATAAAAAAGAAGAAGCTAAGCTGGCAGCGTTGCGGTAAGTTTTAAAAGTAGCAAGCAGCATAGGAATCGACAAAATTCTAGGTTTTGGCGATTCAAAGATGGTTGTGGATTGGGAACTTCAGCACTCACAGATTATGGCTCCTCACTTGCAGGCGATCCTACACTCAATTCACAGCCTCTTCTCAAAGTTCCAACAGCTATCCTTCAAGCATGTCTACTGAGAGCTGAACTCAGAAGAAGATGCCTTACCAAAACAAGCCCTGGCACTTACACCAGGCACTATGATGATTGGAGAAACGTCCTCTTCTTCTGAGGAAGTGATCCAGTTATGAACAAGAGGAGTGGAGACTAAGCACTGGAATATAGGAATTTTTTGAACCAGATACGCGCCAACGATAGCCTAAAAGGGACTGATTACATAAGGTGGACAGATGGGAAACATAATGCAACATTTTTGTAAGAAAATATGCACAGCACTCAGGAAGTATATGGAAAAGTTTTGTCGGTTTTTTTGATAGAATTTTTTTTTAGGAATGAAAAAGGTTTTAAAATTATGACAATCTCTAGAAACATAAAGCTATAGAAAAGCAAGGATATACAACTCAAGGAGAAAATGTCAACCCTTCGAGACTAGTGTGTTATTTTTAATAAAAATAAAGATCTTTTTCTCCGAAAAAAATAAAATAAAAAATTAAACATATATACATTTAAAAAAAACATGTAACAACATTCTTAACCATGGAGATACCCTTATGGAGATTTGTAATTTGTAAATAGTCTTTGTTACAATAGCAAGATCTTATAGTATGACTTATCAATGCTACATGCTAAAAAAGCACAACTCATTTCATATGACCCTTGTTTAATTATTAAATTTAATTAAAAGAGAAAAAAGATCATAACTACTTTGAAGATAAATGTTAACCTTGGATTTGTATATACTATAAGAATATCCTGGAATATTCCATGGAGTTTAAATCCCCACCATCCACCTAATAGGAGGCCATATAAATTAAATGGTTGGTAAATGTCGATAAGCATCAATCCATAATAAACATCAAAAAATTTGTTTCATCATACATTTGAAATTACTAAAATTAAATTAATTATAGCTTTATTTAGAATAATAATATATTTTTTAACAATAATGAGTATTTTTCTATTAAATTTACCCTTGATCACAACAAAATACTTGCGAAGTTTTACATTGTATCCAAGAAGTAGGTTTTTTAACAGAGGATAAAATAGAAGAACCAAAATCTTTAGCAAGAAAGCTATTGCTGACATACATATTACCAACTATGAAACAAATATAAAAATTATATATCTTCCCACATAAAAGCACAACTTTGCAGAATGAGATCATGAGAAAGGGGAATCTATCGAAATTATATCAGATTTGATGAAATTTCCAATGGCAAGGTCTAATACCATGTTGGAAATATTGAGCGAAATCAATAACAGAGGGATGCTCTCCCACAACATAGATACTTCAAGCAAAAATGCGGAAATAACAGTGAATTATACATAGGCAACGTAAAAACACAAGAGAGGAACAAATTTCTTTTTCATTCCATCACTCTAAAAACGTAATGAAATTACATTTCTTATATCAAATGGTCAAAGCCTGAAAAACCTAAACTAACAAATGCTGCTTCAATGCTATGAATGGACGTTCAACAACATTTGTCCTTGGCCGTAAAAAGACCCATTCTTTCATTAAATCAACACGTAGGATATATTTCTGAATTACACAGGAAAAAACTCGAAGACGTGTTCAAAACACAAAAGGGTGGATATAAAATCTTATATGTTTTGGCTCTGAGTCCTCATCGCAGATCATACATTGGCGAGCTTAACTTTTATCTAGTGCGAACACAGATAAACATAAAAGGTTGTGAGCGTGATGTGCGATGGCACGATCTCATCACAAAACAAATAACATATGTTTTGGCACTTTATGGGAAAACATAAACGGTTGCGAATCCGATGTACGATAGCACGATCGCATCGCATGTAAAATAAATTAACTCGTGGTTGTGGAAAGGTAAGTGGTGAATGCGAAGTGCGCTCTACAGGTGGATAAAATTTGGTAAGTGCGAAATGTAGAATACAAAGAAAATGAACGCAAAACAAAGTTTGGTCCATGGAGTAAGGTGTAAGGTAGGTCCCGCCAGATATTGCATTGGTGGTAAAACAACATATGGTGAATGGATTAAATGGTAAAAAAAAAGACTTGCGATTTGCGTGCTATTGGAAAAAGGAAATTTAATGCGGTAGATGGAATTAAATGCAGAGTTTAAGGCTCAGTACTCTGTTTTGATCTTTGCGTGGATTCATGAAAACGCCTCTAGTTCTTGGACCTGCTGATGTCCTTCTCTGCAATCAAAAATTGATAAAGTGTTGGTTGCTGCCACTTCTCATTCATGGCGGTGGTTCGGAGAAAAATTCCAACACTCCCCCTTAATCACAACTACCGCCATCATTAATTCTCGAACATTTCCTGAGATACTCAATAATTTTCTGTGCTAATGGCTTTGTGAGGATATTAGCAAACTATTCGTCTCTCCTGCAGTGCTACAAAACAATCTCACCATTGTTAACCAGTGCTCTTATAAAATAATATTTTGAATCAATATGATTTGTTTTCTTATGGGAAATAGAGTTCTTTGATAATGCAATTGCTGAGTTATCATCACAATAAATTGCGGTTTCCTTGTCTTGCTCATGACATAAATCTATCAGCATCTCTCTCATCCAAATTGCTTGGCATGCTGCTGATGTTGTTGCAACATATTCTCCTCCTGCTGTTGATAAAGCAATTATTGGTTGCTTCTTGGAAGCCCATGAAATGGCTTCCGATCCCAAATGAAACACATACCTAGAAGTGCTCTTCCTATCATCTACACTTCCAACCTAATCACTGTCAGTGTAACCAAAAAATTTAAAATTATTAGTTGAGGAGTATAAAACGCCATACTCTTTCGTTCCATTCACATACCTCAATATTCTCCTGGCTACTTTCCAATGTGTCTCCTTTGGTGTCTCCATGAATCTGGAAATTAAAATTACAACATACGTAATATGAGGTCTAGTTGCAGTCAAATACATGAGGCTACCAACTATGCTCTTGTACAATGTCGGATTGACATTCTTGCTACTATCTTTTTTTCTTAACTTTAACCCCATGAAAGTTAGAGTTCTTGCTGCTTTGCTTTGCTGCTTGTTAAACCTCTTCAAAACTTTCGCAACATATTTTTCTTGGGAAATAAGAATTCCCTTTTCATTTTGCTTTACTTCTATGCCCAAGAAGTAGCTCAATAAACCCAAATCAGTCATTTCAAATTCACTCTTCACGACTTCTTTAAAATCAGCAATGATAGAAAATTCATTGCCAGTAAAGATTAAATCATATACATATAAAACAAAAATAAGAATCTTACCATCATTTTATTTGATGTAGAGTGTGGGTTCACCATCACATTTTTCGAACCCATTTTCTGTCAGGTAAGCATCAATTTTGGTGTACCATGCTCTCGGTACTTGCTTCAGCCCATTAAGATCTTTCTTCAACTTGCACACTTTGTGCTCTTGGCCTTCAATCTCATAGCCTGGAGGTTGTTCAACATATACCTCCTTTTTCAACACTCCATTCAGAAATGCTGATTTTACATCCATTTGGTAGACTTTACACTTTTGTTGTGTTGCTATGGACAACACTATTCTTATTGTTTCCATCCTTGCAACAGGTGCAAAGGTTTGTTCATAGTCTCTTCCTTATTGCTGCTTGTAGCCTTTCACAACAAGTCTTGCTTTGTGCCTTTCAATATTGCCTTCAGCACTTCTATTTGTCTTATAGATCCATTTTACTCCAATGACTTCTTTACCTTGTGGGAGGTCCACTAACTCCCATGTGTCATTATTTTCAATTTCACAAATCTCTTCATTCATTGCTTCAATCCATTTTTCTTCTTTTACTGCATCTTCAAAACGGATTAGGTCATCAACATGACAAAACAAAGAAAATAAAGAGTTCATACCACTATCATTATCAGCTTCTTTCTCCTAAATTTCACTCAAATTTCTAAATCTTGGTCTTCTTGGTGTTCTTGGAGTTTCACCTGAACTCGAGGGAGTTTTTGATCCCTGTGGTGTGATTGGAGAATAATTTCCTTCATTTCTCAAAGGCTATTACGTTTCCTGCTTGTGGTGTGCTCTGTTGTGCTTGTGTTGGTGGAGGAGGAACCACCATGGAGGAATTATTTTCTGCTGTGAATTCCTCTTACTCTTCGTGAGACACACATGTCTTCACGTTTACTTTTTTCTCTAAGCCTACATGCCAAGATTATTCTTCAATAAACTGCATATCTCTATTGATTATAACTTTCTTGGTGGATGGGTTATAGAGTTTGTATGCCTTGGACTCATCACTGTATCCAACAAATATACACTTCTCCCCCTTTCTGTCCAACTTGTTCCTTAGTTGATCTGGGACATGTGCATAAGCCACACATCCAAATACTTTCATGTGAGTGAAAAAATTCTTTGTTTCACTCCATTATTCTTCCGGAACTCTGTTCATAACAACTTTGGTTGGGAATCTATTCAAAATATATGTTGCACAATTGACAGCTTCAGCCCAATACTCATTTGGAAAATGTTTTTCCTTCAACATACTTCTGACCATGTCCATGATGGTCCTATTCTTCCTTTCTGCAACACCATTTTGCTGTGGTGTGTACCTTGTGGTAAACTGCTTGTGTATGCCATTCTCCCTACAGAAACGTAGGAAATATTTGGTGATGTATTCTCCACCTCTATCAGTTCTCAACACTTTGATGTAGTGCCCACTCTACGTCTTAATAAGAGCTTTGAAGTGGTAGAACTGTTCAAACACTTCACTCTTCTGTTTCAAGAAATACACCCATGTATTTATGGTGTAATCATCTATGAATGTCAAAACATATTTCCTGGCAGCTAAATATGGTGTTTTCATTGGTCCACAGAAATCCAAGTGGACAATCTCTAAGTGTGTCTTTGCCCTTATACTCTTCCTTGTTGGCAATGATTCTCTACATTGTTTTCCCAAGATGCAGCCTTCACATAGGCTGTCTAGTTTCTCTATGAGTGGTAATCCTTTTACCATCCCTTTTCTATGCAAGAGGTTAAACCTCCAAAATTGAGATGTCCAAATCTCAAATGCCATAACCAGTTTTCATCTTTCACTTCTTCTTGAAAGACCTCTTGGGTGACTGTTGCTACCACACCTCCTTCCTTCAAGTTTGTTCTGAGCTTGAGAGGAAACATCTTATTCTTTGTCATATGTACTTCTGCAATGACCCTTTTACTTTGAGGTATGTCCATGATAGAACACACATCATTCTTAAAAAATCCATTGTAGCCCTTATTCACGAGCTGTCCAATGCTTAGAAGGTTACATTTAAAGCTAGGTACATAATATACATTTGGCCGAAATTTCTTTTCTCCCTTCCCTGTCAATATTGACACTCTTCCTTTTCCCTTGACAGAGACTCTACTATCAGTCCCCGTTATCACTTCAGATTTCACATCTTCATCCAAATTGGAAAACATTGCTATGTTTCCAATCATGCGGTTACTAAAACCTGAGTCTAATAACCATACATCTTCATGTTTTTCTTTTGCTACATTACATGTTAAAAGCACATTACTCTGGTTCTTATCTTCTTTTGCAAAATTAACATTTTTCCTATTATTCATGTCATTTTGTTTATTTCTACATTTATTAGCATAATGCCCATAATTTTTACAATAATGACATTAGACTTGGGATTTGTCATACATTTTTCCTTATGCTTGACTTTGGCTTGAGCTCTCACTTTGATTTTGGTTGTTGCCCCTTCCACTTGTGCTTGCAGTGCTGTTTCTTCCACCTCTCTATTGGCTTCTTCCTCTTCCTCAGTAGTTTGATCTTCCTTGACCTCTACCTCGACCAAAGGACATATGTGTCTTGAATGCATGCTCCAATGAGGAGTTAGTTGTTCTTTTTAGTCTATGTTCATGAGACATCAAGGATGCATGAAGCTCATCCACTGAAAATATTGAGAGATCCTTTGGCTCTTCTATTTACACTACTATGGCATTAAATCTTGAGGGTAGACCTCTCAATATTTTCTCCACTATTCTTCTTTCCTCAAGTGTCTCTCCATGAGACCTTATCTGGGTGACCAACCCAAATCACATGTGTGAATGATGAGTCTCTGTTATCAGACTCTTTCATACAAAGAGTTTCAAAATCTATCCTCAGAATTTGTAGCTTTGTTGTCTTCACCTTCTCGATGCCTTGATAGGATATCTTGAGAATATCCCATTCCTCCTTAGATTTTTTTGCTGCTGCAATCCTTGGGAAAATACTCTCATCCACTGCTTGAAAGAGATAGAAGAGGGCTTTGGAGTCATTCTTCTTATTATCTCTAAACAAGTCTCTTTCTGTTGTTTTCAAAGAAACCAGTGTTGTTGTGTCTATTGGTTCTTGGAAACCTTGTTCCATCAGCTCCCATATATCTTGTGAAGCAAACAGGGCTCTCATTGTAATGGATCAATAATCAAAATTCTTCCCATTAAACTGTCGTAGTTGGGGATTTGTAACACTGGTGCCTACTACTACCACTCCGACTGTATAAGCAAACAATCAACCTTGATTGTGTAAAACAGAAGCTTTTTCACTGCTGGAGAAATCCACTTCTTCACATCAATATTACAGTTTCCTCAGCAAAGAAAGCGAGCTCGTGATTCTTTGACTAAGAGCCTAGACCTGCTCTGATACCATTATGAAATTTCCAATGGAAAGATCTGATACCATGTTGGAAATATTGAGTGAAATCAATACTAGAGGGATGCTCCCCTACAACACAGAGACTTCAAACAAAAATGTAGAAATAATAGTCAATTATACATAGGTAGCGTAAAAACATAGGAGAGGAAAAAATTTCTTTTTCATTCCATCCCTATAAAAAAATAATGAAATTACATTGCTTATATCAAATGGACGAAGCTTGAAAAACCTAAACTAATCAATTCTGCTTCAATGATGTGAATGAACGTTCAACACAATTCGTCCTTGGCATTCAAAAGACCCATTCTTTCATTAAATTAGCATGCACGCCATATTTCTAAACTACATAGGAAAATGCGCGGAGACACGTTCAAAACACAAAAGGGCGGATCTCAAATCTTTTATGTTCCAACTCTGAGTCCTCGTCACATCTGATTCCTCATCACAGATCGCAGATCGGTGAGCTTAACTGTTATCTAGCGCGAACACGGATAAACATAAAATTTTGCGAGCACGCTATGCGATGGCACGATCGCATCGCAAAACAAATAACATATGTTGTGACACTTTATGGGAAAACATAAATGGTTGCGAATGCAATGTATGATAGCACGATCACATTGCATGTCAAATAACTGAACTTGCAGCTAAGGAAAGGTAAGTCGTAAGCAATGTGAAGTGTGCTCTTCAGGCGGCTAAAAGTTGGTAAGTGTGAAATGCGAAATGCAAAGAAAATGAATGCAAAACAAAGGTTGGTCCATGCGGTAAGGTATAAGGTAGGTCCTGACAGATATCACATCAATGGTAAAACAACATATGGTGAATGCCTTATATGGTAAAACAAAAGACTTGCGATTTGCGTGCTACGGGAAAAAAGAAAGTCAATGCGGTAGATGGAATTAAATGCAGAGTTTAAGGCTAGGTACTCTGTTTTGATCTTTGCATGTATTCGTGAAAATGCCTCCAGTTCTCGGATCTGATATTGTCCTTGTCTCCAGTAAAAAATTGATGGAGTGTGGGCCGCTGCCGCTTCTCATTCATGGCGGTGGTTGGGAGTAAAATTCCAACAAGATTGACCACCAAGGGAGTTTCTCGCATGTTTCTATTATCTCCTTCGCTACTCTAAATTTGAAACTTGACAAATTTACTATATAGGGCATCAATCTCATCTTCCTGACGATTCACCTAAGTTTGAATTCTTTTCATTTCCTTAATCAAGAGAAGAATAATGTTGAACTATTGGAGAAGCTCTATTTTGAGATCGGTAATTTCAACATGGATATTGATAGGGGGTGTGAGAAGTGGTTGCAAGCATTGTTACAATGTGATCTCTCATGATTATATGCTCTAATCTCCATAGTAGCCCAAGGAATGGAATTAGGGATAGTATTCAAACAACAATTGGGCTAGAAAATAGAATATGAGGGACCAAAGGAAGTGACTACCAAACTTAAGTTGGGTTCAGGCTTGTCGAAATGCATAAGACTCCCTATAAAGGAAGAGGAGCAGGAGAATAACCAACAATGAGTCAAAATTAGGACAATATAGAGATCGATATTAAATTTAACTGATATACTGATAATTGGGTACCTTTGTATCCTTGGCTTGCCCAAATTGGCATGTAAATTTTCCCATGGCTGCTTCCATCTAACATAATCTCAAATATCTTGAGAAAGGAATGTTTGGAGTGCACAAAGTGGCAGAGTGGCTTTGAATGAACCTCCTGAGGAACCATGATCAAGCTAAAGGAAATAAGTACCCAAATCCACACTAGAAAGCAGGGAGAATCACTAATGAAATTTTGCATGATATGCACCAAAATTATGAACCTAAGAGTATTGATCTAGGGAGAAGGAGTCCCTATTTAATGCCACTTCTCAGTACTATTGTTGATAGTGCAAACTAGAAGGGAACATCGACATCCACAAAATAAAACCAAGCTCCCATACCGACACTAGAAGCCTGAATCCTACATGTTCAACTCATTACCACTCTCCATGTTAGGATATTCCGACACATAGGAAATAGTTAAGAATAACTTAGTCTAGTGTAGAGTTAGGTAAAGTGTGTTTCTTTACCATGTACATTTGTAACTTATAATCCGACAGTCACGATTTGTAGTGATCCGATGGTTATCTCTCACGTCGATATTAATGACACTTGATCTGTGGCTTAACACCCAATTGGTCCATGATCTCTATTTAAAGAGCATGGAGGGTTATTTTTCCGGTAACCGTTTAAGAGAGAAACATATGTAACTTTTCTTTTATATTAATAAATATCCTGAAGTGACTGCGTTGGCTCAGGACGTGGACTGTTTCCTTCTTTGAGGGTTTTAACCACGTGATTATACTGGTGTATTGATTTTTGATCTGTTTGTGAGTGGTGACCTATCTACAGAACTTACCCTATAAATTCCTCCATGGTATCAGAGCTATTTTGAGGGCCACGTCCATTTTTGATAAAAATCCGAAGCCAATTTGACTGCATGTGAATGCCTTTTTGTAGATATACTATTTCTGAACATTTTTGGGCTTGGAGAACTGCTCGGTTATGTCTGGAGCATATGTTACAGTGAGGAACGTCTTTTGTTTCATGTGAAAAGGTTTACGACTGCCCAAGTTATGACAGTTTAGATCTGGAGGTATAAAGCATCTGTTTTGCAGTTATATTTGTTAATAGTTCTGGTTATTTCGGTTCCCTCTTTTCATTTTTGGTTTTTAGGTTTTATTTATTTGCCGGATCTATACCCTCTTCTCTGTGTATGTTGTTTTTTGTGCGTTGTGTGCGATCTCGGCAAATCAGAAACAGGGAAAAGATTATTTTTTTTGCTACGTATGCTCTTTCCCCATGTCTTTGTGCAATCTCGAGAAATCATAAATAGTGAAAAAAATGATAGTTGCCGGTAAGGCTAACCAAAAATCTATCATTCTGCCGTAAGGCTTTGCATTTCATTTTATTTTTGCTCGGTTTTTATGTTTTTTGTGCAGGAAAAGGCATGCAAAATGAAGAGTAAAAAAAAAAAGAAAAAACGCCTTCCTCCTTTCATACAATAATGTGATCCTTTTACTATTTCACTTGGTGAGGGGTTAGTTTATGAGAATAGAAGTCTTGGTTTCAAGTCTCCTTCTCAAGCTTCTTTTGTAAAAAAAAAATTGTTAAAGGGGGTGGATTTTTTTTTTAAAAAAAGCCACAATTCATCCCGTAACTCTTCGGCATCTACAACTCATATTTTTCAAAAGGCATAACTTCTTCATCTGGAAGCCGTTTTTAAACGGCCTAATTTTTCGAGATCTTTCCATTGGAGTAGTTAGTTTTAGCTTTTCTTATCTTCAGTTTTGTTTTTTAAATGGAAATGTTTGCCCGGTTATTCTTAATAACACCAATTATTTCCAATGGCTACCTCACATGGTAGATATAATTAGAAGTAAAGGGATTTATAGAATAGCCACAGGACAAGAAAATAAACCTTCCGATGATGATAAAGATGCTAAATGGGAAAAAAAACAAGATCGAGCACGAGGGTTGATAGGAATGTCCATTGCTCAAGATCTTCGATTTCATATCCTTGACATTGACACCCCTGGTGAAGCCCTGGAAAAGCTAAAAAATGTTTTTGGCATTCAAAATCAAATCAGGGCCCACCAGCTTGAAAATGAGTTGCTTACTTTGGACCCCAATAATTTCTCCTCCATTGAAGATTTTTTGTCCAAATTCAAGACCATTTGAATTCTTTTAGAAGGTTGTAAGATAAAAAAGGACGATGATAGCATCATCTATTGCATTCTTTCTAATATTGGCCCTACATACTCTGTATTTGTTTTCGCCTTCCATTCCACTAGAGAAGCCATCATTTCTTCAGGAAGCACCTACAATAATCCCTCTTTTGATTCCTTTTGTGATTCTTTGATAAGAGAACAAGAAATAATTTTATACCTTGGTCTCATCACTACTGGAAACACTTCTAATAAAGCCTTAGTAGCCCAACAACAACCATATCAAAAGAATCCCAAGAAGTAGTATCCAAAAAAATATGGTCCTAAACCAAACAAGGGCCCTAAGCAATTTCAGCTGCAAACTGAAAAATCAAATCACCAAAATAATAAGGAAAATAAAAAAAAAGGAAAGAGATAGATAGACATTGCAACTTTTTCAATCGGGATGGCCATATAGAGTCCAAATGTTCTAAGAAGATGGAAGCCCTAGAAGCAGCAATGAAGAAGCACAATATCAATTTGGAGCACTCTTCTCCTTCATCTTCAGGCATGGCACTTTCTTCTTGTGGTTGTCAAGCATCAAGATCTGGTTATGCATTAAATGTATCTCCTTCTTCTCCTTCTCATGAGTGGCTCATTGATTCTGGATCTTCTTACCACATGGCTAAAAATAAATCCATGTTTTCTTCTTTAAATGATTGTAACACCAAACATATTTATGTTGGTGATGATAGATCTCTTAGTGTTGTAGGATCTAGAACCATTCATCTAGATAATGGTCAGTTTAATGATGTACTATGTGTTCCTACCTTGTCATGTAACCTTCTATCTGTTTATCAGATAACTCATTCAGGTGAAGGGAAAATAGTAGAATTCTCACCTCATGATGTTGTAATCAAGGACCTCAAAGATCATAAACATATTTTAGCTACTGGCATTGTTGATGATTCCACAAGGTTGTATAAGTTTGAAAACTTTGGGTCATCATCTCTTCCCTCTGTTTTTGTTGCTCATAATGATGATGTGAGAAAAATTTGGCATGAGCGATTTGGTCACTTAAACTATCGCTCTCTTCAAACTCTATGTAAGGAAAATATGGTGATGGGCCTTCCTATGGTATCTTGCCGAGATGGTGTTTGCTCCGGATGTGTACTCGGAAAACATCATTGGGATAGTTTTGACAAACGTGCCTCTTGGCACGCTTCAACCCCTTTGCAGCTTGTGCATAGTGATTTATGTGGTCCACTTCCTGTTGTTTCTTTCTCTGGTTGCAAGTACTTCTTAACTTTCATTAATGATTTTTCCAGACGCACTTGGGTATACTTCTTAAAACTCAAGAGTGAAGTTTTTAACATGTTCTTGGCCTTTAAGGCCTTTGTTGAGAAACAATTTGGACATCAAATTCTTAAGTTAAGATCAGAAAATGGCGGAGAATATGTTAACAACAAATTTATCAACTTCTGCATTGAGCATGGCGTTCAATTGCAACATAATGTTCCATATACTCCACAAAAAAATGGTGTAGCTGAAAGGAAGAATCACACCTTAAAAGAAATGGCTAATTGTATGCTTTAATCTAAAGGGCTTAGTCTCAATTGTTGGGTAGAAGCCATTAACTGTGAAAATTACATAGTAAATTTCACTCCTACTAAGGTTTTAAAGAATATAAATCCAGAAGAATCTTGGATCTCAATCAAACCAGATGTAAGTCACTTTCATGTTTTTGGAAGTGATGCTTGGGCCCATATTTCAGATGTGTAACATAAAGGCTTAAAACCTAAGAGTGAAAAATGTATTTTTGTTGGATATTCTGAAGATGTCAAAGGATATAGACTTCTTCAACCAAAATCCAAAAATATAATCACTAGAAGAGATGTAAAGTTTAATGAAAATATATCGGCCTGCGAGCCTAGTTCGGCGGGTGTGCCACCTTTGGCCTGTGAGCCTGATTTGGCATATGTGCCACCTCTCTCTGTCTCTTCTATTTTTAATAGAATTCCTTCTAGTTCAGATGATGACAGCGAGGATGACTATCCTCCTCCACCTCTTGAAATTGTTCCTTATACTCCACCACTTCCAAGATGGGTCCGCTCTACTCGGGATGCAACAGGTTCTCTTGTAAGTGACCCTGTCGATTGACGACGTACATGTTCTCAGTTTGAAAGAGCCTCTTCCTTATTGGCTCAAGTTCCAGAAAAAATTCATCCAGAAACCTTTTAATAAGCCTCCGGTCATCCAGATTGGGATGAAGCTATGAATGAATATTATCGTTCCTTATTGGAAAACAATACTTGGGATCTTGTTCGTCTTCCAAAAGGAAGAAACCTTTTTATATGAAGATGGGTTTACAAAACCAAGTTTGGACCAGATGGAAAAGTGGATAGACAGGAAGCTCATCTTGTTGCTAAAGGGTTTTCACAAGTTGAGGGAATTTACTATACTAAAACCTTCTACCCTGTTGCCAAAAAGAATTCTATCTGACTTATTCTTTCCCTTCCTGCCTCCTTTAAATGGGGAGTCCATCAAATGGATGTTAAATCTGCCTTCTTACATGGAGATTTACATGAAGAAATCTACATGGAACAACCCCCTGGCTTTATCCAAAATGACTCTAGCCTTGTTTGTCGCCTTAGGAGGTCTCTCTATGGTCCCAAACAAGCTCCTTGGTCTTATTATGCCAAAATGGATAGATTTCTATTAGATAATGGCTTTTCTAGGTGCCATTATGACAACACTGTATACACCAAGAAAGTCAGTAAGTCCTTCACCATCCTTGTTCTTTATGTTGATGATCTTATCCTTACTGGTAGGGATCTAAACCATATAAACCATGTGAAGTCTAGCCTCAAAAATAATCTTGAAATGACAAACTTAGGACACTTGCATTATTTCTTTGGTCTTCAAGTGTTGCAATCCAAGGAAGGCATTACCCTCTCTCAATCTAAGTATGCCTGTGATCTTCTGCACCACTTTCACATGGAAGACTGTAAGCTAGCCCCTTCTCCATTTCAGTCTGGAGTCAAGCTTTCAGTCACTTGTTCTATCCCTGAAGTTGATGCTACCTTATAGCGTCAACTTGTTGGTAAACTTTTGTATCTAACCCATACCTGTCATGACCTTTCCTTTGCAGTTGGTCTTGTCGCTTGGTTTATGCACAAACCTCATGAAAGTCACTGGAAAGAAGCTAAAAGAATACTTCGATATATTTGAGGTACAGTTCAGTTCGGGATTCATTACAGTGTAGGAGCATCTTCATTGTTGATTGGTTTCACTGATTCTGATTGGGCTGGTGACCGTGATGATCGAAATTCTACTGCAGGATATGTATTCACTCTTGGTTCAGGAACTATTACTTGGTCTTGTAAGAAAAAAAGTGCCATCTCTCTTTCTTTTGCAGAAGCAGAGTATGGTGGTGCAGTTGAAGCCAGCAAGGAAGCCATGTGGCTTCATCAGATCCTGTCTGAATTTGGTCTCCATCAACAAAATCCAATTACAATTTGGTGTGATAATCAGAGTGCCATTCAGTGATGTAAAGATCCAGTTCAACATCAGCATATGAAACACATTGAAATCCACATACACTTCATCAGAAAGCTCATTCATGATCATGTTCTTGAAGTGCAGTACTGTCCAACCAATGATCAGGTAGCCGATATCTTTACAAAGGCTCTCACAAAAGCGAAGTTTGCCAAACTTCGATCCATGCTTGGAGTTCAAGAAATTTTTCATTAAGGGGGGATAGGATCTAATGCCTCCTTCCTTCTCCTATTGTGTCACATTTCTAAATCCTTCAATCCTATCCCAATCTGTTCTTAAGGGGGGATGTTAGAATATTTCGACACATAGGAAATAGGTTCCTTTTGTGTCACCTTTGTAAATCCTTCAATCCTATCCCGAGTTGTTCTTAAGGGGGGATGTTAGGATATTCCGACACACAGGAAATAGTTAAGAATTACTTAGTCTAGTGTAGAGTTAGGTAAAGTGTGTTTCTTTACCATGTACATTTGTAACTTATAATCCAACTATCACGATTTGTAGTGATCTGACGGTTATCTCTCACCTCAGTATTAACGACACTTGATTCGTGGCTTAACACCTGATTGGTCCATGATCTCTATTCAAAGAGCAAGGAGGTTCATTTTTCCGGTAACCGTTTATGAGAGAAACATATGTAGCTTTTCTTTTATATTAATAAATTGCTTGAAGTGGCCGCGTTGGCTCAGGCCGTTGACTGTTTCTCTCTTTGAGGGTTTTAACCACGTGATTATACTAGTGTACTGATTTGTGATCTGTTTGTGAGCGGTGACCTTTGGTTCTTGATCTACGAAACTTACCCTATAAATTCCTACACTGCATGAATATAATTCCGGGACCAGATAACTCACCCACCATAAAAAATATCAATCTTTAATTCCATTAACGTTCACTCCCCTATAGACTTAAATGAAAAAAGTACATGGATATGAGAATAAATTAAAAAATTTCCTACTGCTAATTTCACCATAAGTGAGGAGTATGAGGCACATGGAATGCATTGTGCCACCTTAGTTATGGCAACATATCCATACTATATAACTACTAATCAATTATTAAAATTGTTGAATGGGGTAATAAGATTATGAGAGAGAACCTTAATGACCCCCACATATCATGAATATCAAAGATGTAATAATGAATAGGGAAATGCATGTTGTTCATCAAGGGATAGTTTTTCATCTGAAATTTTCATTGATGAGGTTTTGTCTTGCCTCGAGTAGATGAGTGTGATTTTCTTGTTCATCTTCTTCCTTGTTTTGATTTCATAAGATGTGGTAGGAGGTCTTGTGAGGGAAGGAATCAAAGATTCTACCAAATATTCAAAGGAGAAGACATAGATGGTTATTCTTAGGAAGAGAGACATTGTGTAAATGTTGAACGGTGATAAGGGAGTCTCAAAAAATTGCTATAGTAAAGAGTGGAGTTGTCCTTAGCTAGTTGAAGACCTAACAAGAGCCAATACATTTCAGCTAGGTTATTTATCCTCTTGCACAAACCCTAGGAATACTTTATTACTTGGGTTTCCTCGGGATTCAGGTGTATATATATATATATATTCTTAACCATGGAGATTCAACACCACTCTATCATTGTTATAATAATAACTGGTGTCATTAAATCTCTATCATCCACCTGATAATTATTGATAATTAAATTAAAATTATGAAATCCCTATTGCAAAATGGACATGCTTATACACATAATTATTGATAATTAGATTAAAATTCAGGAAGCCTTATTCCAAATAAACAAGGCTATTGGCATAAAAAGTTATTAATCTCCTAGCCAGGTTGAATCTCTATGATTTAGAATCTAATTACATATTCATTTATATATATATATATATATATATATATATATATATATATATATATATATATATATATATATAATTTTTATATATTATTATTTAGTTTTTTTTAATGTTTTTTTTTTAAATACTAATAATATAAAGTGTATTATAAAATAAGTATTTTAATATTTATTAATGTTTAGATTCCATTTAATTTATATGAATATGCTATTCATACATTATTCAACAAAAGAAATTAAAAAAAAAAAAAAAAAAATCTTTACTAGTAGAAATTGCCCATAAAAATACAAAGTACATCGAAAGAATGTAACATTTGGAAGATTATCTAGTCACGAACAATTTTTCATTGAGAAAATTTGCTTGAGGTGATGTTCGGTGCACTGGATTCCATGTGACCTATTTCATTGCTTCCAAAAATCCATTCTCCTTCAAAGCTAGGACGCTTATGTTTTCTTTATCAAATCCACATTCTTTTCTGCTAGTTTCACAAACAGTGGTATGGCGGTCACTGTTATGTATTTATGGATATCAAAATAACATGTTGATATTGCGGAAAAGAAATGTCAATATTTTGAACTTCTCTCGGAAGCCAAGTTGTTTCGAAACTTAAGCAATATGGAGTTTTCTATGAATGGTTTGCATGAGGAGGTATTTTCTCTTAGTGCCCTGGTCTCGACTTTGGAAAGTATCATATCTAGTGGTGTTAAGTACGGATCGGTACGAATTGTTTTCGGCGTTGCTCCTAAGAAGAAAAAATATCGTTGTCCACGAGGAGTTGATTCTTTGGGTAATGTCATAGTTGATGGTTGGGTCCAATGACAATTTTTGCAGGTTTTTTAATCTTCCATATGTCCTATGTTATCTTGCAAATATAGACTAATACTTAGTTTTTTTTGTCAAATTCTTAGTACTTTTAGTATATGCAAGAAATACAACTCTCGAGTTGGTATCCTTTTCGTATGGACAAATGTTATCTATATTGTCAAATGTGAGAAAGTTGTTGTAATAGTTTTAGCCCATACACCAGTAGTTATTAATATAAACCCCTTAAATATTTCTTATATATATAAATAAACTATGACCACAATTTATTAAGCCTGGAAAGAGTATATTTATTAAAATGTAAACTCTTTTGAAGTTTTACATCCTAAAAAAATTCGCATATAAAAAAAATTGATACCTCACTAGACTTGATAAAACCTGATAAATCAATGATTAAATAGATCTATACAGGTTTGATACAACTGATTAATACAACTATGATACATCTGATTTCCCATATTTAATGGGAGTTCATATGTCATATATATGATATATCTGGAGATGAAGCCTTTTTAGTTTATGAAATATATGTTAATACACACCATCAAGTTTTTTAATTCACATTTATGTTTAAGAATGTAACTCAACGAGAATCTCAATTCTCAATTCATTTTTGAAAAGTACATATGTATCAAGCAATTTAAAAATGAATTATTTTCGTTTTCATTGATACTCCTCAACATCCCAACACCTATTGTCTTTACATGGCTGTTTCTTTTCACTAGTGGGTAATTCAGTCATCAACACGCCACCGTCCAAGTAAGTGGGGTCCTGTCCTTTCACCATTCAATAACTTTCAACCTATGTCACGCACATGGACAAGTAAATAATTTGATTTTATTGTCCGGCCTAGCTCTGAGCAAGATCTTAGTTATCGCTCACTGATATATTGTTCTTTAAGTCATTATTTGAGCATCTTCATCTTCAGTTCAAACATTCCCAATCACTAGTCTGGTATATCTTGCTATATCAATATACCTAGCCAGCTATAAGTATAACCAGAATGGCCATAATCCAGTTTCAAAGTGCAAGTCATAAACCTGCAATGAGGAAACGGTTGTTGGATATGTTTAGGATTGCCATTTTTACGATAAAAAAATGTGTTGTAAAGCAACACAAAATGTTTCAATATTTCCATGTGATGATGAAGAAAGGAAAAATGTCGGGGAAGAATTTAGCTCGAAGTTTAAGGTTTCATCACAATTCCAAATATTCCAATTCATTTGGTAGTAGAGACTACGAATTGTCATGCAGTAGCAGCCCTGCAAGACCAGTTGTTCATTTCAAAAAGAGAAGGCAGTTGCATCACTATTTCACTGAAATTGCTCTTCCTTGCATCCACATGAACTCATGTCAAGGAAAAAACCCCGGGAGAAAAGGGTGATTGGAGCAATAGACATTCTGCAATTTTGCAGTTGCCTTACAATATTGATTAGTACAGAACCAGAGACAACCTTGAAGCTTATGAATTTCCTAAAAATGAAGAGACCACATTTGTCAGAATTGATGAGTGGATGGACAGTAGCAAAGATTAGTACCTGAACATTCATCAATTATGTGGTCTTCTGGTGATGAAGAAGCTGGCATCCTTGAGCAAGTGGAATTAGACAGATTAGCAGAGGGGTTGATTTCTAGGTCCTACAATGAAATAAAATTGGAATGATAGTGTTCTCTCACTCAGTACAAAGAAATGCTACAATGAAATAAAATTGGAAAGATAGTGTTCTCTCACTCAGTACAAAGAAATGCTTGCAAGAGGTACTAATTGAGAACTAGTTTCAAAATAAATATTGCAAGGTATATCTTTATGTTTCAACGAAAAATTGGGACACACATTTTGGGAAGCTTTTTCAGTGTATGGAACATATGTAAAAACATCATACCCTTTTTTTAAGAAGTCTATGATCCCTTATATTGCCCATTGAAATTTATGTTTATTGAAAGTTTCTACTACCACGAATTCAATGCAAATTTCTAAACTATATATATGATACACATGCTTCTCAGGTGGGAATCGGAATCACATTTTGCTTCCTGTATCAGATATGTGGTATATTTTGGATATGGAAGCTCTTTTAGTTTATAGAATATATCTTAAAATATACAATCTATTTTGTCAGTTGTTTTCCTAATTCAAATTTAGGTTAATTGAAATTTCGTGTCATAGGTGATGTGCTTTTTCTACTGTAAAATTATAAAATAATTGGGCGAACTATAGAGACAATGGTTAAAAATAGGAAATCAAACCTAATAGATCTAAGCAGTCAATGGACAATACGTGGGTAATCGCCCTGCAGATAATGGAAGGTGTTGTTGTATCTTGATGCCAAGAAGAATGACGTCGAGTATCGCAACGTCTCCAAGTCGTACTTCCAAGTTCCCACCAAACCTATGTTGCTCACGCCATCTTCAATTTTAGCAAAAATCAAAATCTAATTGCGGTCGTGGTTGAAAATAGGAGGCCGAAAATGAACCTTTTTGATGGATTGGATCTACATAGCAAAACCCATCATAAGAACACGTTACCTATAAATATGTTAATTTATTTATTTAAATTTTTTTTTTTAATTATTTTTTTAATAATTTATTTATATAATAAAATAAGTCAGATAAAAGATATAAGATATGTATTAATAGAGTAAAAAGGACATGTATTTCATAAATGTTTATAAGATAAAATGTAAATCTTATAGTTTGAGTGGGTTTAATAGTTAAGAGCAGGTGTTTTCTTTTAAAAGATCACATGTTCAAAACCAGAAAAGATAGAGTATGTATGTCGTGTTAGACTTAACAGATTAGATAATAACAATAATATTGAAAAAATAAGATATAAAATTTCTAAATATTTATATTAAAAAATACTAATAAAAAACATATTGATAATTAAGATATTTTTATTTTAAAAATAAGCATCAAATTATCAAAATAAAGAATAAATATTAATATAATCAAGAATAAATATAAATATAATCAAATATGACATGGTCTTGCTAAAATAACTATTTTTATAATGATTATAAGATAAAAATATAAATCACATCTATCGAAAAAATAAAATATACAATGTCTATAAGTTGTTTATTAAAAATATAAAAAATTATATCAAATTTATATTAAAAAAAAACAAATATTAATAATTAAAATATTCTTATTCAAAAGTCACAAATAAATTACCAATTTTATCAAAGTATAAAATCAATATTAACCATTAAGATAAAAAAATAATTAAAATTATTAGACTTTCTATAAAATGACCAATCCCGATAAAGATAAAAACTAAAACCCGCATTAATCACTTAAATGATAAAGAATTTCAATTTCTTCATACCAAATCAGAATTTTTTTAGTCTTCCGAGAAAACTAGTAATTTCAAAATAAAATATATTTCATTCAAAATTTATCATAAAACTTATTATTGATACCTTTAGCCAATGCTCTAGAATGCATTCCAATGCTCTACAATGTATTGAAATACTATGGTAATTGAAAGTTACTTGATTGAAATCTCTAAACCATTGAAAGTCACTCGGTTGAAATCTCTAAACCTTCGTTCTGACATAAATAAATAATTTATAATTATAAATTAGTAATATTCTTCACTATTAGTAATCTTCTTCACCAAAAATGTATTAGTGTAAATTTGTAAAAGAAAAATCGAGTGTCATCCATACAAAGACCAATAGATATAACAAAAGTCACCCTAAAAGTGACCTTAAGTTTGCAGTCTTTTATATGTTTGTGAAAAATTTTGAGTTGAGGTTGCACGTTCAAACCCTTGGAACGTGCACTAGAATGAGAATTGTTTAAAAGAGGTTGATGCAAGAAAAAGGCAAGTAGATCATTGGATCCAAGAGGGGAGGGAGAACGAAGATGGGGATATATATTGTTTCTACACCCATGATATAATATAATTGGTGGAATAGTATTGTATTCACCTACAATAGATTCTCCCCTTTTTAACAAGATTTTGGGATCCTTTACAAAGTGTAAAATAGAGGTGAGAAAAGGTAAACCAAGTACATCACCAAAGATTGGCTTCAATATTTTGGCTTCAATATAAAGGGAAAAAATAGACTCATTTCAAAGTGTAATTAGAACAATATTCCAAAGTGTAATTAGAACAATATGGAGTCTAACCTCTTCGAGAGGACAATTATTTCTATCTCATAATTGAATGCATAGTTCTAAATCCTAGACTCTTAAATTCAAAAATAAATGTCAACTTTCCCTGATGTAGAATAAGATCATGAGTTACTCATGAGAACTTAGAATAAAGTACAAAATGAGATGTTAACTTGATAGGTTAGAAAATTATTTCTCTAAAACATAGAAGAGTATGAAATCTCAAAAATCACGTGACAAATCCAAATTCAACAGCTACAACATGATGATTTTGAAATGTTATATATTTGTTGCAAATGCCTATTGGTTCAAGATAGACTTAAATATAAAACATCTGATGTGTGTAAAGTTTTTCATATAAAGTAGGGTAATTATGTAAATTTAATGGTTAGTAAATATATATAAGCATCCGTCCATAACAAACATCAAAACAATTACTTTATAATATTTCTAATATTGCTAAAATTACAAAAATCATAAAACTAATTAAATTATAACATTAATATTATTATTATTAGAATAATTAATATATAAGTTAAATCTACATACATTTTAAAAACATGGAAAAATATTTTTAATCATGCAGATTTATCCATACTTTACCATTGATATTCTTAAATACGTAAATGGGGTGTGTTACAATTCTATGTGCCAATACAATGGCTTTTCAATACCACATGCCTAAAAAATTGTAACTCACTTCATATGACACTTGTTTATATGACATTTTTTTTAATTAATCAATTTAATTAAAAGAACAAGAAGATCATAACTACTTTGGAAATAAATATCAACCTTTAATTTGTGTATATTATTAAAAATATTCTATAAAATTATATCAAAGTTAAATTCTTACCATACACCTAATAATTATTAATAATTAATTTAAAATATTTATTTTAAAATACACATCTCTATAAATATAATCAACACTTTACCACCCAATAACATCTCATTTATTAAAATTCTCCAAAGAATATAATACATATTATTACGTCAGAGATTTCCTGCATCATAGAATAAGAGTATATAGACATTTGACATCATGCTTATAGATATATGTGACAATTAGAGTGAAGTGGAAAAGTAATGAACAAAATGGATAGTAAAGATGATCTTTGTGATGGCACCCTCTAATTAATTTGTTGAAAGTTGAGAAAAAATTTCTCAATATAAATATCTATCAATATATTTAATTACAAATTTATTTTAGTTTTCGTTTTATAAATAAATTACAAATTTTTATTTTTATTAAATTACGAGTTCAATGTTTGATAACCATCTTTATTTTAAGAATTTTAGGAATATTTAAACACACATCATTAAAATTTTGAAAAGCACCAAGAAATTGATATCGAATTTTGCCTAATTAAAAAATACCTTTGACAAAAGATCATATTTTTCACATTATTAATTCAGTTAAGAAGTAACATTTCAGAACGTTAAAGTTTAGGACGTCGCCGTGTTCAAGAAAATTGTAGAGGGGTATTTTATTATGCAATTAAAAATAGTTAAACAATTATTAATAGTCGTTTTATTTTATTTTATTATGTTACTGTTTAGGTAGTGATATCTATGATCGGTTCAGAGCTAATATTTTGTCCATATTAGTGTATTTTTTATCTTTCTATAGTTAACATTAGATTTCAGGTGAAATTATGGATGATGTCATTCTGCTGCCACAGAGTTGGCTCCAAAATTCGAGGGTCGACGTCATCTTGACATGCACGGTAGACCAGTGTTGATCCGATTGTACAATTGAGGTACATGAAAGGGTGATCATTCATGCAACTAGGAGTTAACTTGGGTTGTTTTGGGCTTTAAAGATGTAAATTTTGTTGGCGGAGAATTTATTATTGTTTATTGATTATTGATAAGAAAGTTTAGCTTTTTTCCACATTCAAATGGGTTGTTGTGGTGCTCGTTAAGGCTACATTTGGTATTTTTGTGTCTATGGTTTATTTGTGGCATAATTATTGTTTTTTGAGGTTTCTTTGTTACCTAGTGAGTTTTTCTTATTACTTCGCCAGATGTGAGCAATGAACTTTCTGAGTGGATTGTTGAAGCAGTGGACATTATGTGCGGAATGCGGAAGCAATGGAATTTCAAGACACAGGATTTCCAACCTCTTGGACAACCATTTGATAGGTGAATCTGTGGAAATTGTTTTGTGGTTTAATCATTCTGGTACATAATTTTGTGTTCTAATGGTTGATTTTTTCGCATAATTTGCAGGTTAGAATTTAGAATTCAGAGCATAACAATTGTTTGGGTAAGGGGTTGGTTGTATTCCAGCGGCAAAAACTTGGTGAGGTTTTGAGTTCTCCGTGCGAGAAAACTGTGGTTTAATGGGTGATTTTATTTCATAACAAAAATTTTAAATACATTGTGGGGTCGAGTTTCGATGGTTTGGATGCAATGTTGTAGGAATAAAGCAGTAGTAATTAAGTACGACTAGCTCAGAGGTCGGCCCATATTTTCATTTGCATAAGTCCTGTGAAGGTTCCGACCCTGATCACACGGGGTCTGGTTTTAAATTGTCTTCCGACCACAATTTTATGTTTTTATGTAGTTGTTACGATGGAGTTTTCGCAGAATTTACTACGAGAGTTGTGAAGACAGGAGTATAGGAATGTTTTCATTTTTAGAAGGCTCGTGAGCAAGGTGGCAACTTGATTCCATATAGTGTTGTTTTAGATGGTCGGGGTGTTGTTCTATTGCCATAAAAATGTAGATCTAGAATAAAATAACTCTGAGCTCAGTCGAGCGCGACACATGTCTATGGATATGTTAATCATTAAGTTTCTAAAATTTGCAATGTGAGAGATTAGTGTATGTTTCTGTTTCAAAAAATTCGTTGAAAAGGTCTCGATGTGAACTCCATATCATTGTATTTTGAATAGTCGATGAGTCGAAGCTATATTGGCATGAATATATAAGTTGCGAAGGAAATAACGTCGACTTGAGTCAGGATCGACGATTAGATGCAACGTTTTAAGTTTCTAAAATGGGTGATTTTAGAAGTTGACGTATCTTTCCATTTCCACAAGGCCCTTGAGCAATAAATATATGAGAAATAAATAAATGAGCTCTATTAGATGTTCAATTTGCCGTTCATAGATTCATTTTGTGTATGCGAGTTTTCTCATGGATTTTATGTTCAACCCATTTCCATAGGACACCTTGGTGTTATTAATTTGTTTTTCAAAAAACTAAATGTATTGGAATAATATTTATAGTTTAAATGTCGGGAAATTACAATATGAGATATTTTTCTACTAAGAAAAAAAGGGCATAAAGGAATTGACGCCAAAATTGAACTTTCAACAATATTGGATAGCTTTTGAGAAAAATGTTCCTAGTATTATGAGTTTCCAATGGTGGGATTTTCCAATGCACGTTCTTCCTAAATTTTATGCATATAAGAACATGCTTGAGCCGCAGTGGTAAGATTACGTTTTAAAAAAATTAAATTTAGAATAAGGGCATTGGTCTCCATTTCAGTATTTTTGGGTTTCTTTGGAGTTAGAGGAAAGCCATAGTCGAGGTCGGCCTTGACCTCATGGTTGGGTAGTCAACGTGTCTGTGGAAAATAATCATAAGGAAAAGGCCCACATCATACTCATCTTGGAAAATGTTGAGCTTGGAGCAGTATTGAAGTTGGAACTCAAATTTCAGTTGGTTGTTTTTGACATTATTTTTTTCTTTA
This sequence comes from Pinus albicaulis, assembly GCA_034641835.2. Taxonomy (NCBI): domain Eukaryota; kingdom Viridiplantae; phylum Streptophyta; class Pinopsida; order Pinales; family Pinaceae; genus Pinus; species Pinus albicaulis. The sequence continues at coordinate 964,702,843 of CM076571.1, read as the reverse complement.
GACGAGGGATAAGGGGTTGATATATTTCAAATGTTTTAACACTATCTAGTTTTAATTTGTATGTAGTTTTCGGTGTGTTATGTTAAACTTTTAAATAGAAATAATAACAATATTTTTTATAGAATTGATTTAAATGAATTTGTTATGCAACGAACTCACAAATAGAAGAAAACATAGATCAACGTCTTAAAAATTATCAACTTCAAGGGGGAAAACTCATTTACATTACATAAATGAAAAATTCTTGGATGATACAAAAGAAAAGACCTACTTTCTATATACAAGATTTGAAGGGCTCACAATATAATTAGAGTCTACATAACAACAATAACGTAAGGGTAAAACAATAACAATAATGGACTTCTATGGGGCACAATAATAGCAATATGGGGACTACATGGGTACAACAATAAAAATAAGGAGTCTACACTAACAATAATAATAAGGGGATACAGTAGTATTGGGTGAAAATGTGAAGTTGGGAAACACTTTTTGCCCTTTTTTGACGTTGAAAATTGTAATTTTCTATGTTTTTCAACTTCAACTCCACTAAACTCATATTTTTATTGCAAATTATGCTGTGACATAAAAACAAGAATTGTAGAAAATTGTCTTACTTCCATACCCATATTTTTTTTTTTTAAATATTGACATATAGAGGGGTAAATTTCTTGTTTACTAACTGCATATACTTGAAATTTTCAGGCAAACATAAATAGTCACTTTATCATCCTTTACTTTTTTTAGGGAAGGTTATTCATTTTTTGGAAAAAAACCATAGCATCATAATCTGCATATATTGGGCTAGTGCACAGACTATTTTTCGGTAATTTTCGGATTAAATCACTATTTTTTATTATTTTTTGAAATGGACGAAGACAAAAAAACAGTGATATTTCAGTACATTTTATCATCCTTTGATTTTCTTTTCAATGTGATCGTCAATAAGAAAAATGAGAGTACCCTTTTGAAGTAGACAGGGAGAGGAAGTGCAATATGATTTTTTTGAATTTTTTGGTGTCCTCATTTGAAAGTTATTGAATTTTCATTCAGTGCAATTTTTCGAACAATGAAATTCCACAGTGACACTGTTTAGTAAAAAATTAATAAAAAATTGAATCTTTTAATGAAACTCCACAAATCTCATATCATCAGAAACTAGATTCAGAGATGAATCTAATGGTACTTTGTCCGACATATAAAATTTTGTTTTTTTAGGTGTTCTGCCCCTCCAAAGTTGCAGGTTCTTGAAAACTGCAGAATTTTCTGTGTTTTTCGTTGACCAAAAACTCTCGGCCGAGATAATGTCTCGGACGAGAAATTTATAAAACTCTCGACCGAGAGTTTAACCCGCCTAAAGTTACATTTAAACGCACGGCCAAACTCTCGGCCGAAAGTTTAAAAAACTCTCGAACGAGAGTTTGCGCCCGAGAGTTTACCCGATGAAACTCTCGGCCGAGAGTTTAGAAAACTCTCGTATGAGAATTTGGAAAACTCTCGTATGAGAGTTTAGAAAACTCTCGTATGAGAGTTTTAAAAACTCTCATCCTAGAGTTTTTTCAACTCTCATCCGAGAGTTTTATTCCTATAATAAAACACAACAATTATTAAGTTTTAAGAATTGGTACTTTATATAATTTAAATAGTATTTTATTAAAATTAAAAAATGATAAAAAATAATAAAATTATAATTTTATTTTAATTTATTTTATTATTATTAATGATAAAAAAATACATGAAGATTTAATTAAATAAAATTTGTTACAATATTTTGTAATATCAATGTTATATAAAAAACTAAAAATATTTTATATAAAACTAATTGATATATTAATATAAATAAAATAAAATTCTAAAACATAAATCAAAATAAAAACAACTATATATAATTTATATAATATTTTTTTTGAAATTAATGAATAAATTTAAATTTAAAAAACAATTGACTAAATAAAATGAGGTGATAAAGGAGACAATGCATAGCACCTTAATATCGTTATAAATTCTTGGAAATCTCGAGAAGTTTTTGAAGTGAGATGAGCTTCTTGGAATGGGTCACTTTATCTTCCACTTTAGTTTCACACGATTAACTTGAAAGGAAGTCTATTTTCCTAGGTATGGACGTAAGGGAATGAACAATATTATTTGAACATTGAGTGAGATGCCCTTCTCGGAATGGGTCCTCCTATATTCCACTTTAGTTTCACAAGATTAAATTTAAATGAAGTTTATTTTCCTAGGTATGGATGTAAGGGGATAAGGAATATTATCCGAAAAGGAAATGAATGTTAAGTGTGACATTCCAAGCAGAAGTGTATGGGATTGGAGAATTATGTTATTGCAGAAAACTAACCCTTGAACCCTTAACCCTTGACCCATAACCCTTGACCCCTTAAACCCTAATTCCTAACCCCTAACCCCTAAACCCTTAACCCCCTAAACCTTAACCCCCAACCTATTTACCCCCACTAAACCTTCTAAATCCCCAACCTATTTGATTTAACCCCAAACCCTTAACCTCACCCCAACACGTTAACCTCCCAACTCATTTAAGACCCAAACCCCAAAACCCCCAACCCTAACCCCCAAAACTCAATAAATCTCAGACTTCAAACCCTTCTGAAGCCAATCCTAACCCACTAACCCCTCATCCTTTGAAACCCCCAACCCCTTAAACCCTAATTCCCAACCCACAACCCCGACCTCAACCCTACTTTGAACCCCAAACTCTTAACCCCAACCAATTCACACTTAAACCTCAAAACCTAACCTATTTATGTGTGGTTCTGTTTAACTCTCAAAACCTCAAACTCCCCAAACTCCCCAAACTTTCACCCAAACTCCACAACCTCAAACCTCTAAACCTATAACCCATTTAACCCCCTAAACCCTAAACCTCTAAACCCTTAACCCCTTGTTGGACCATAAAAAGGTATCTTTTAAACACCTAATTAGCCTACATTAATCATCAATCCGGGAGCGTCTTTGTATCTCAAGAGTGTACTCTGTCTGAGGCTGCGATTATCTAAGAGCAATGCTTGTGAGGATGTAGCACAGAAAAAAGTAATAAATGCTTGGAAAGGAAACCTAATTACAATGACAGGAATATAAAAAGCTAAACTACAGCAATCTTGCTGAACATCGATCAGGGATGCAGTAGCAATAACTCGTTCCCCTAGAAATCGATGCAAGATGACCAAATCTAGGGACTCTGGAGAGTATATCTCTATCCACTACAGTTCAGTGATCTTAAAGCAAATGGAGCAACTGAAAGGGAATGAAATCCAGAAAAGGATGAACAGCAATTGCAATTCTTAAAAGAAACAACACCTACGATCCTAATGCAAATTGAACAATTAAATCTTAAACTCGAACATGTCGCCAGTTAATTGCAATCCAACCACAAACCATAGATGAATGGAACAACACTTACTGTAATTACAGAATAGAAAAATCACAAGGCAGTAACGAGATAACTGATCATTAAATGTAATTGCGGTAAGGAATGAAACAACAATGATTCTGCACTTTCTTCTTTTAGGGGCTCGCTTAGGTGTCTGTTTCATTCTTAGCATCCTAATCGTTTGCCTGAGCTTTTCTACCAGTTTATGAAGTTTTATCCTTTCTCTGCGAAGTTTCTCGACTTCAGTTGTTTTCTTTTTTTTCTTAAAGGAACAACGACTTGTTCATCCAAACCCGTCTGCTCGACATGGTTTTGAGTCGTGCCTTGCTCTTCCTCTTGGGGTTCTTCTTCCATGCTCTCATGTTCTTGGATAGACTCCTCGGGAATCATTTCCTCAACCGATTCTATAATGCCCTAGGGGTTCCCAATTGAGGTATTGATTCAATATTTTCCTCCTCCTGTTCATACCTCTCGGAAGAAGCAACCCTAGCTTCGCTAGGTTTTGTTGTTTCATTAAGCTCTTCTCCGATTATCTCTCTATCGACAACAGAGTCTTCTCGCAATTGATTGATGTCAATATTAAGGTTCAAAGGGCTATGAGGGCGTGCATACTCAGTCATATTGGCTAAAATCCGGGCCAATTGATATTCCTGTGAAGGGCTTACATTGACAGTTTCAGTGGGTTCTGTTTCATGCCCACTGCTGCTGTGATTATCCTCTTCCCCAAAACAGGTGTGATAACTTCCTTCCTCCTCATCTGAATACCGAATTTCTCCCTCAGATTCTTCTGCCTCTGAATTTCCCTCGATCTCTTCCTCATCCGAATAACGAATTTCTCCCTCGGCTTCTTCTTCATCCGAGTAACGAACTTCTCCTTCTGTACTGGGTTGTTTTTCGCTACTGGTATGGTGACTGACTTCATCCTCGTCTGAGTAACGGATTTCACCTTCTAATTCTTTTTCTTCCTCGGTACGAGGGCTTTCTCCCTCCAACTGTGGAGGATGTTCTTCTTCCTCTGAGTTATTTGATTCCAGGGGCTGGCTGCTGTTGCCCGGAAGTTCCTCCATTATTTTCTTACTTCTCTTCAATCGGAGGGACTGTCTTTGAGTGGAGGGCTTGGCTATTAAGCCGGCCATACTTTTCCTTCTCGGAGCAGGTAGAGCTAATCCCTCTTCAATAAATTCTTCCCAGCTGGTCTGCTGCTGGGCGAGGTTATAACTCACTATCAGTCGAATTAAACAATGGTGGCTAACCACCATGTCTGCATGTTGGGCTTTTCTAATTCCACGAGCAATATCATGCAATAAAGAGTTTAAGAACGCAGGCAGATTAATAGTACATTTCTGCTTTAGCACAGCTAACAGCTTAAGGTGGCGAGGTCTTACCACATCTTTCCTACCGTCGCATGTTATGTAAGCCTGCACGATCCTGGCCAATTCTGTCCATGGTTCACCTAGCGACGCCGGGTGGACTCCTCTCCCTTTGACTGTTAGCGTCTGTCCGTCATCTTGAAAGATTTTTATGGCTTCACGAATCCTAATCTTCTTCTGGGTCCAGATAGTTCCTTGTGTGGGAATGCCGGACACCTCTACAATTATCTCATCGGTCATGGCTATCTGCCTTCCTTTGACTGTGGAAGATCCGTCCTGCAAGTTTAACAAGAATTCGGTAGCCACTACTTCATGTGGTTGCCACATTCTCATGAAATACGTAATCCATCCCAATCTCTCTAAAATTGCTCGTGCAGCGTCAGAGACAATCAACACCTGTGGTTCACTGCGAATTGGGCATCCTCCCATCTCTGCGTTCTTGTTAATTCTTCACAACACACAGTAAGTTCTTTAATGGAACAACAAAGCACAGTTTGTTATTTTCTGAAAATACGGGGGTTTTAGTCCATACACGATAAAGAAATCTAATGCGGAGATACAGGTGAAGAAATCTTGGAAATCTGATCTGCATGCAAACATCCACGCCCCCAAAACGAATGAGAGGTCGTCCTCGACTGTCGATTAAGGGTGACATGTGCGGAACAACAATAGGACAGCAGTACAAAAAAAAAAAAAGGTGCAATTATGATTCAATCAATCAAATTAAGTAATTACTGAAATCGGTGCATAGGATAAATCGGTAATAATGAGGAAATCGTGCTGTAATAATTCAAATACGAGGCGAAGGGATAGCATAAGGTTGATATGAATACAATTGCATTATTTATCATATTAAATTAATATGATCGATTTATAATAGTTTTCATGTATAATAGGTTCAAGAATAGGGATAAGAAGTTTATGCATTTCATTTGATATTTAATAAAGATATAGGAAAAAGGGTTAAATAACTATTGATGTGTATAAGTATGACTTCAATACCATCAACAGAGCTCTGTTGCCCACAGGTGTCCATAACCTTGACAGAGTTGTTTTGTAACCCACGGAACCATTGTCCTTTATGCATAGTTGAGGAAGTGCTTCTTTTGTTTCTTTACATTTTTGTATTGAATATGAAGATGGAGGCCATTGTGCTGGCTTGGTGACCAGATAATTCACAATGCCGTTCACCGGGAAGAAGTGAAAAGCGGGCAGGCCGGCTCGTGATGAGACCTCCTGTTCCAAGGACTTTGTCTTTTGGACTATTTCCCTGGTTTGGTGGCCATAATGGGAATGCCACTTCACTATCTTCTCTATGATCACGGTAGGCTGGCTCTTAATGAGACCCCCTATCCTCCATCTGCAAAAACATTAAAATATGTCAATATTTTCCTTTTTCAAACAGAACTTTTCCTCAGTTATTCATAAGGGATGGCTCAACACTCCTTAAGAGTAGGAATGGTGGAAGAAGTCTAAACATCTCAATAGAAGAAAAATATATACCCCTATTTCCATTTCAAAAATAAATATCAAAGAAAGCTTATAATATGTGGGAAAAGAACCAATCATGATAAAAATAATCGATCAAATTAATTTAATGGTGATAAAATAGCAATGTTAGGTTACTGTTGATGCTACTTTTTCCTCTTTTTTCCTTATTACTTAGACAATTCCCTTATAAATGACGATTTCTTTTGATTTGCTGATTGCAGTAATCCTTAATTTGTATGATCGTTTATGATATTTTTGCCTTGAAAGAAAGATCAAAAATTCAAAATGCAAGCTTAAAACAACGAAAAAAGAATCATTCAAAAAGTGTTGTTCCTTTAAAAGGGACAGCAAAAAAAATCTGCGAAATTACTGTTCCTTTCGAAAGGAACAGCAAAAAAATACTCTGCTGAAATTTTGTTCCTTTAGAAAGGAACAGCAAAAACACTGCGCGAAACTGTTGTTCCTTTCAAAAGGAACAGCAGAAAAATACTCTGCGGAAACGATGTTCCTTTAGAAAGGAACATCAAAAACACTGCGCGAAACTGTTGTTCCTTTCAAAAGGAACAACAGAAAAATACTCTGCGGAACTGCTGTTCCGTTAGAAAGGAACAGCAACGCGAAAAAACACACCATTTTTTTATTGTTTTTTTTTTCATTTTTAAAGCAATCCAAATTCAAACAAAATAAAGAAGCATTAACAAAGAAAACGAATTTCGTAAAGCAACAATCAAAAATAAAAAACATGTTTTATGTACAAAATTAAAAAGGAATGATTTATCAAACTAGTTCTGGGGAGGAATTCTCCCCTTCATCAAGAATTTCCATGGTGGAATCTTCCCGTAACTGTTGGTAAAAGGATTCCCGGGTAAGCGGCTTGTGATATAATTGAACGCGATGCTCGTTTACCTTAAAGGAATGCCCCGATCCGTCAATGGTAACCAGTGTGAGAGTGCCGTTATCATGCACTTTCTGAATCTCATAGGGTCCAAGCCATCTCGTCTGGAGCTTTCCGGGGAAGTCCTGAAACCATGAATCGTATAGGAGTACCCAGTCTCCTTCGTGGAATATCTTTCGTTTGATGTGGGCGTCATGCCACTTGGCTCTCTGCTGCTGAATTAATGTTGTATGCTGAAGAGCAGAGAGTCTAATTTCATCTAATTCATTAAGTTGCTGCAATCTTTTAGCCTGGGCTTCATCTAAATTCAGACCCACCTTTTGAGCTGTTCTTAATGTTTGGATTTCGAATTCGATAGGAAAGATGGGTTCTTTTCCGAATACCAGTTGATATGGCGAATGGCCTGTTGTAGGTCTCCATGTTGTTCGATACGCCCACAGTGCCTCTGGCAGTTTATAGGCCCAATCTCGTCTATGTGAAGCGACAATTTTTGTTAATATGGATTCGATTACCTTTTTCGTGCTCTCGACTTGGCCATTGGCCTGTGGGTGGTATGGAGTTGTAATTTTATGCTGAATATGATAATTTTGTAGTGTTTCAGCCAATTTGTTACCTACAAACTGTGGTCCACCATTTGTAATTATGTCTCTAGGAAGGCCATAGCAGACACAAATTTGGAAAAGAAACTGAATCACAGAATCCTCTGTAGCTTTTGAAAGGGGCTCTGCTTCAACCCATTTGGTAACGTAGTCAGTTGCAACTAGGATATATGTTTTCTGGTTTGACGAAGGGCTAATGGGACCAACAAAGTCAAGTGCCCAACGTTCAAAGGGTTCGATCACTAGTTGAGGGTTTAAGGGCATTTCATCAGACTGCCCAGGGCAACCTGCCCTTTGACAGCTATCACAGGCCTGCACAATTTTTTTAGCATCGTTAAAAATAGTAGGCCAATAGTAGCCTGTTCGTAAAACTTTATAGGCGGTTCTGCGGTCTGCAAAATTTCCACCACACTGTCCATCATGGCATGCTTTCAAAATGTCATATACCTCATCCTCCCTAACGCATCGTCTTATTTGCATATCTGCACCTGTATGAAATAAGTAGCCCCCAATCCAAGAAAAACGGGTACTACGATGTACTATTTGGTTAAATGGGTTACATGTTTAGAGGTTTAGGGGGTTAGGGGATTTAGCAGTGAAGGATTTAGGGGTTATGGGTTAGGGTTTGGGGGGTTAAATGGAATCCACACTTAAATGGGTTAGGTTTTTAGGGGTTTAGGGTGTTGAATTGGTTAGGGGTTGGAAATTAGGGTTTAAGGGGTTAGGGATCAAGGGTTTAGAGGTTTAGGGTTTAAGGGGGTTAAATGGGTTACAGGTTTAGAGGTTTAGGGGGTTAGGGGATTTAGCAGTGAAGGATTTTAGGGGTTAGGGGTTAGGGTTTTGGGGGTTAAATTGAATCCACGCTTAAATGGGTTAGGTTTTTAGGGGTTTAGGGTGTTGAATTGGTTACGGGTTGGGAATTAGGGTTTAAGGGATTAGGGGATAAGGTTTGAGGGGTAAGGAATTAGGGTTTAAGGGGTGAAGGGTTATGGGTTGGGAATTAGGGTTTAAGGGGTTAGGGGTTTTGGGTTTTAGGGGCTTAAATGGGTTAAGGGTTAACAGGTTAGGGGTAGGGGTTAAGGGTTTAGAGGTTTAAGGTATAGGGGTTAAATGGGTTAGGGGTTTAGAGGTTTAGTAGGGGTAAATGGTTTGGGGGTTAAGGGTTTAGAGGTTTAGGGTTTAGGGGGTTAAGGGTTTAGGGGTTAGGAATTAGGGTTTAAGGGGTCAAGGGTTATGGGTTGGGAATTATGGTTTAAGGGGTTAGGGGTTAAGGGTTTAGAAGTTTAGGGTTTAGGGGCTTGAATGGGGTATAGGTTTAGAGGTTTAGGGGGTTACAAGATTTAGAAGCGAAGGATTTTAGGGGTTAGGGGTTAGGGTTTTGGGGGTTAAATGGAATCCACACTTAAATGGGTTCTGTTTTTAGGGGTTTAGGGTGTTGAATTGGTTAGGGTTTTTGGGTTTAGGGGCTTAAATGGGTTACATGTTTAGAGGTTTAGGTGGTTAGGGGATTTAGCAGTGAGGGATTTTAGGGGTTAGGGGTTAGGGTTTTGGAGGTTAAATGGAATCCATACTTAAATGGGTTAGGTTTTTAGGGGTTTAGGGTGTTGAATTGGTTAGGGTTTTTGGGGTTTAGGGGCTTAAATGGGTTAGGCATTAACGGGTTAGGGGTAGGGGTTAAGGGTTTAGAGGTTTAGGGTTTAGCGGTTAAATAGGTTAGGGGTTTAGAGGTTTAGTGGGGGTAAATGGGTTATGGGTTAAGGGTTTAGAGGTTTAGGGTTTAGGGGGTTAAGGGTTTAGGGGTTATGAATTAGGGTTTAAGGTGTCAAGAGTTATGGGTTGGGAATTAAGGTTTAAGGGGTTAGGGGTTAAGGGTTTAAAGGTTTAGGTTTTAGGGGGTTATATGGGTTACAGGTTTAGAGGTTTAGGGGGTTAGGGGATTTAGCAGTGAAGGATTTTAGGGGTTGGGGGTTAGGGTTTTTGGGGTTAAATGGAGCCACTCTTAAATGGGTTAGGTTTTTAGGGGTTTAGGGTGTTGAAGTGGTGAGGGGTTTTGGGGTTTAGGGGCTTAAATGGGTTAGGGGTATGGGTTAAGGGTTTAGAGGTTTATGGTTTAGGGGTTAAATGGGTTAGGGATTTAGAGGTTTAGTGGGGGTAAATGGGTTAGGGGTTAAAGGATTAGAGGTTTAGGGTTTAGGGGGTTAAATGGGTTAGCCCAGTTAGGAATTAGGGTTTAAGGGGTCAAGGGTTAAGGGGTTAGAGGTTTAGGTGTTTAAGGGGTTGAATGGGTTATGGGTTGGGAATTAGGGTTTAAGGGGTTATAGGTTTTGGGTTTAGGGGGTTAAATGGGTTAAGGTTGGTTTAGAGGTTTAGGGGGTTAGGGGATTTAGCAGTTATAGATTTTAGGGGTTAGAAGTTAGTGGTTAATGGGGTTAAATGGGTTAGGTTTTTAGGGGTTTAGGGTGTCTAATTGGTTAGGGGTTGGGAATTAGGGTTTTAGGGGTTAGGGGTTAAGGGTTTAGAGGTTTAGGGTTTAGGGGGTTAAATGGGTTACAGGTTTAGAGGTTTAAGGGGTTAGGGGATTTGGCAATGAAGGATTTTAGGGGTTAGGGGTTAGGGTTTTGGGGGTTAAATGGAATCCACAATTAAATGGGTTAGTTTTTTAGGGGTTTACGGTGTTGAATTGGTTAGGGTTTTGGAATTAGGGTTTAAGGGTTTAGGGGTTAGGAATTAGGGTTTAAGGGGTCAAGGGTTAGGGGTTGGGAATTAGGGTTTAAGGGGTTTGGGGTTTTGGGGTTTAAGGGCTTAAATGGGTTAGGGGTTAATGAGTTAGGGGAGTTAAGTGCTCAGGAGGTCGGGAGTTTAGGCTAAACAATAGTTTAGAGTTTTAGCCAGGGTTAAACGAAGTTAGGTCGGAGGTCGAGGGGGTAAATGGGTTAGGGTTTAAGGGTTTAGAGGTTTAGGGTTTAGGGGGTTAAATGGGTTAAGGGTTAGGAATTAGTGTTTAAGGGGTCAAGGGTTAATGGGTTAGAGGTTTAGGTGTTTAAGGGGTTGAATGGGTTATGGGTTGGGAATTAGGTTTTAAGGGGTTATAGGTTTAGGGTTTAGGGGGTTAAATGGGTTAGGATTGGTTTATAGGTTTAGGGTTAGGTGAATGAACTATGGCAATAACCTTAGGGTTAAAGGGGGTTAAATGGGGTTAAATGGGTTAGGTTTTGAAATGAAAGTTGGAAACTGCTAGGGGCTTAATTAGGTTTGAAAGGGGTTAGGGTTAAGGGTTTAGAGGTTTAGGGTTTAGAAGTTAAATTGGTTACAGGTTTAGAGGTGTTTAGGGTTAGGGATTTAGCAAAGAAGGATTTTAGGGTTAGGGGTTAGGGTTTTGGGGTTAAATGGAATAAACACTTAAATGGGTTAGGTTTTTAGGCTTAGGTGTTGAATTGTTAGTTGGGAATTAGGCTTAAGGGTTAGGGTTTTATGTTTAGGGGGTTAACAAGTAGATTGGTTTAGAGGCTAGGGTTATGATTTAGGCACATGATTTTAGGGTTAGGAGTTAGGGGTTTTGTGTTTAAGTGCTTAAACAAGGAATAACGTGTTGGGGGGTAGGGTTAAGGGGTTTAGGGGCAGCGAAGTTAGGACGAGGAGGTTTAGTGGGGGTAAATGGGTTAGGGGTTAAGGGTTTAGAGGTTTAAGGTTTAGGGGGTTAAGGGTTTAGGGGTTAGGGGTTAGGAATTAGGGTTTAAGGGGTCAAGGGTTATGGGTCAAGGGTTAGTTTTCTACAATAACATAATTCTCCAATCCCATACACTTCTGCTTGGAATGTCACACTTAACCTTCATTTCCTTTTCGGATAATATTCTTTATCCCCTTACATCCATACCTAGGAAAATAAACTTCATTTCAATTTAATCTTGTGAAACTAAAGTGGAATATAGGAGGACCCATTCCAAGAAGGGCATCTCACTCAATGTTCAAATAATATTGTTTATCCCCTTACATCCATACGTAGGAAAATAAACTTCCTTTCAAGTTAATCGTGTGAAATTGAAGTGGAAGATAAAGTGACCCATTCCAAGAAGCTCATCTCACTTCAAAAATTTCTCGAGATTTCCAAGAATTTATAACAATATTAAGGTGCTATGCATTGTCTCCTTTATCACCTCATTGCATTTAGTCAATTGTTTTTTAATTTTAAATTTATTCATTAATTTCAAAAAAAATATTATATAAATTATATATAGTTGTTTTTATTTTGATTTATGTTTTAGAATTTTATTTTATTTATATTAATATATCAATTAGTTTTATATAAAATATTTTTAGTTTTTTATATAACATTGATATTACAAAATATTGTAACAAATTCTATTTAATTAAATCTTCATGTATTTTTTATCATTAATAATAATAAAATAATTTAAAATAAAATTATAATTTTATTATTTTTTTATCATTTTTTAATTTTAATAAAGTACTATTTAAATTATATAAAGTACCAATTCTAAAAACTTAATAATTGTTGTGTTTTATTATAGGAATAAAACTCTCGGATGAGAGTTGAAAAAACTCTAGGATGAGAGTTTTTAAAACTCTCGTACGAGAGTTTTCAAAACTCTCATACGAGAGTTTTCAAAGCTCTCATACAAGAGTTTTCTAAACTCTCGGCCGAGAGTTTTTTAAACTCTCGTCCGAAAGTCTTCCTGAGAGTTTCCGTCAATAAAAATCTCGGACGAGAAAATGCATAACTCTCGTTCGAGAGATTTTTAACTCCGGTTAAACCCAATAAAACTCTCGGATGAGAGTTTTTAAAACTCTCGATCGAGAAATAGAGTTGAATATTTTCTCGGACGAGAAATTAAAAATTTCTCCCAAATTCTAGCCATCTGCCAAAAAGTGTTTCCCAACTTCGCGATTTCACCCTATTATAGGGACCTAACATGACCCTCTTCATCAAAAAAGTGTTGTACTTAATACTTGAGTAGTTAAGGATGATTTTGTATAAAATTTTCATCCTCCCATGTGGAATATTCAATGGGTAGGTTCTTCCACTTGATGAGATACATTGAAATTGATCGATTTCGTAGGTGTCAAGTTCTTATTTCTGTGACTACTTCAGGTTCCAATATAAATTTTCCTTCTTCGTCAATTTTTGGAAATATTGTTTGAACTGGGATTTTGTAACCTATAATCTTATTTAAGCATGAAAGATGGAAAAATAGGTGCAATCAAGAAGATGCAGGAAGATTTAATTTGTATTCCATAGTACCAATATTTTGCAACACCTTGTAAGGACCATAGTACTTTGGTGATAATTTATTATCCTTCTTAGCTTCCTTGAGGGACATTTGTTTGTATGGTTGTAGCCGTAAAATATAGAGTCTCCCACATCAAAACTTCTTTCGCTGCGATGTTGATCTTCTTGTTGTTTCATTTGATTATGCGCCAAAGTTAGGTTATCCTTTAAGGGTTGGAGAAATTGTTGTTGATGTGATGTGATCTTCCACTACTTGAACATTATAAGTTTCTCTTAAAGATGATTTCGATGTTTGCAACTCTAGTGAGCATAATTTTACAACTACATCTCATTTTTATTTCTTTATAAGCTTTTTCATTCCATTAGAGATTGTTATATTTCCTGGTTTCCCTATAATACCCCTTAATTCAACTTCCTTTCCTTCCCAAAAAACTTTCAAGAAAATTTCTTAAAAATTAAAAGCTATCATACCAAAAGATTGTAACCATTGAAATTCTAGTACAACATCAACAACACCCATTAGAATGGAACGAATTGGGCTATTAAATATATATTCCCCTATGGTTAGCTTGATATTATGGCACTTTCTAGAGAAATTTTTACTTCCTCCATTTGCAAACATCACTTGGCACTTTGGTGCTAGATACAGGAAGCAATTCAATTAATTGGCTATCTTAAAATGAATAAAATTATGGGTATTACCTAAATCAATCAACACTATTACCTTCTTCTTCTAGATATGTCATTATATCTTGAGAGTTTGAGGAGTGCTAACTCCTGCCAATGCATTACAGGATATGGTTGGATTCATTTCTTCTTTCTCTAAGGTAGTTTCCTGGTGTATATCCTCTTCTTTTGAAGTTTCTTGTTCCTTCTCGCCCTCCTATTCACAATCTATGTAAACTCATTTCTTCTCAGAACACTTATGACCTTTAGTTTTCTATCACAACTGTAACAAAGCCATTTTTCTCTTTTTTCTTCCAATTGTTGTGGTTTCAACCTTGTAGGTTGTAGAAGGCTAGGAGAAACAACACTTCGATCTTTATAGTTGTGAGTGGTAGGCTTCCTTGTTGCCATAATTTTTATTTCATTTTTTCTTTCCAACTTGAATGCCTTCTCCAATGAATAAAGTTTCCAAAGGAAAAAATCATGTTAGATGTTATCCTTTAATGTACCTATGAATATAAAAGTCTTATGCTCCTCTCGAATATCCTTTATCCTTATATTGAATTTTTGGAATTCCTCAATGTGCTCCACCATTGAACCCTTTTTTTTTATATTTATCAATTGGCTAAAGAAGGTGTTTCTCTTTGTATATTTATAATGTGATATCTTTTCCTCTGTAAAAATTGACCAATTAACAAGTGGTTTACAAGAACAAAGACATCTATACCATACAAACTGATTGGTTTGTAAATATAAAGTTTTAATGCATACCTTTTGTGCGTGTTGCACATTGTGGAGATCAAAATATTGCTCTATCTATAATATCCATGTTACCATATCCTTCCCATCAAACTTCCTCATATCGATCTTTTGATATGTTGGCTCTTCAATCCAACGCTAGAGCCTATGAAATCATGATTAACATTTATTTTGTTCTCATCATCAATTTCATCTATTACCTTTTTGCCATTAGGAATAATTTCTAGTAGCAACTTTTTCAAACCTTCCTTCAAACATTCCATGTCTACTTTTAAACCATTATTCAAATCTTCCATGTTGCCTTTCATTTTTTCTTCTATGCCATCCTTCAAACTTTCCATATCTAACTTTAAACCATTTTTTAAACCTTCCATGTGTATTTTTAAACCATTATTTAAACCATCCATATTATCTTCCATTTCATTTTTGGTTACTCTTTGTGAGAGCGACATTTTTTGCAAGTCGTCTTGTAATTTTGACATATCATGTTGCATTTTAATCAAAAATATTGACATACACATTAATGTTTATATTAGTTGAGGTTAAAGTACTCTATTGGTAATTTAGTTTTTTTTTTTCCAATACAAATTGAATGTATTATTTTTTGGTTCTTTTTTAAATATAAATAAGCAAGGAAATAGTTTTTATAATATTTTATATTGGTTATTACTTATTGATTTGTATCACTATAACAATAAAATTAAGATAGCCATATTCACATTAATTTTTTTCTTTAAAGAAGGGGTAACAGGTTCATGTCTTTCAAACATTTTATCTTATAAGACTAATTTATTCAATTTATTTTTTTATTGATAAACAAAATTAAATATTTTAAATTAATTTTATTAAATAATATTCTATATTAAAAATAATAATAATAAATTATAGAAATTCCAACTATATAGTATATATATATGTTTGTTTTGGGTAGCCTACTAGAAGAAAGTCAGAGGACATTTTGAATATCAATTCTTAGGTCGACATTCTATTTTGAACCATGTTATGACACTCAAAAACCTGTTTGACTTCATAGACAAGCCCAAATATATGCACATATTCATTTTGTGGTTCGTATTGAAAGTAAGTTAGAAGTCAGGTGTGGCTACCTTGTCATTTGGATAATGTCTCTAGACAATTAGGATTATTGACAGTACTAGACCAAATGGGCTCCACCTATAATAGTACATGCAAGCTGCAAGCTATTATATGGGCGCTAACATAATTGAACTTAAATTTCAATTTGTGTTATATTTAAATACTATTTTAATAAAAATTATTCACCTATACATTAATGCTGATATTAGGCGAGATTAATGTGCCTTGTTGTTTTACAAGGAAATGAACAATAATGGTCAAATTATCTTTCTTGTGAGATTAACGTGCTTTGTTGTTTTACAAGGAAATGAAGAGTAATGGTCAAATTATCTTGTTTCATGGAATTTATCGTTTGTGTTGAGATTTCAGAGTGATGATGCCATTTATTACTTGCAAATTGTATGTTATTTTATACGCCATGTCTTTTGTTTTATACATATTTGGCTTGTAATATCCTTTTTTATTCAATATGGATTGAAAACATAATTTTTGGATTTTGTTTTATAAAATCTAGGTTTAGTGTTGTTATTATTATTATTTTTTATAAATGAATTAAATGCATTATATGATCATGTCTATCATTAGTTGATATGTTACGAATATAAAGTTAGATATCTATTAAAATTAGTTGTTACTATAAATAATGGTTGTTACTATAAAGTTAGATATCTATTAAAATTAGTTGTTACGAATATACATTCACTGCTTGACATTTAGCAAAAAAATAATGGTTGATTTTGTTTTTATATATAAATATAAATAGGCGAGGAAATAGTTTTTATGTTTTTCTTTTTTTCTTTCTTCCCTACATCAATTTTGTTTTAATTTGAAATTTATTTATTTAAATCATAATTTAAGACAATTGATTCTAAAATATTAAATTTGTTCATATATATATATATATATATATATATATAATCTTCTCAAAAAAATATACAATCAAATTAGTTTACAATGTATATAGAATAAATTTAGTTACTTTTTAGTTATTTTATAAATTTATATTTAAAATACAACTTTGCACTATATATATCTTTTGGTTTATAGTACATTTTATATTAAGATCTTTTTTGAATTGATTGCTTTTTTTGCTCGCCATGCTATTTTTTTATTTTGGAACCTAATTATTTTAAATTGTGGCAACTCACTAAGTTGCTAAGTTTTATTTTTTTTGCTTAAGAATATGGATGGTTGCAAAATGAATTAAAGTTTAAATAAGTGCTTTAATTATTTTGACTAAACTTTATAAAAGTAAAAGAGACTTAGTTTAAAATGATGTGAATGTGAATTTAAATTTTATTTGAATTTGAATTTAATTTTATTCATATATTTTGTATATTAACTATTTGGAATATTATATAATTAATTAAATTTAAAATTAGTTATATTTATAATAAATTTCATATATATATATATATATATATATATATATATATATATATATATATATAACATTTTTCATATAAAAAAAATACATATATTAAAATTTCAATAATGTAGTATTTTTTAAGTTGTTTACATAATGCTAAAATGTTTTATTATCAAAATTTATTGTTTTTATACATAAATAAATAAAATATTAAATTATTATGTAATGTTATTTTATATTTTCTTATTTTAAATTCCGTGAATGTTAAAATTGGTTATTCAACTGGTATTTTTGGACATCATTGAGATGTTGTTTCTTTTATATTGAATTTAAGGGAAGAAAAAATAAGGTAAATAAGCATGAGAATTACAATAAATAGTAGTTTAAATGGATGCCTCATTATGTATGTTTGGGTATGGGTTATGGGATATTTTTCATATATATATATATATTATTTAATGATATATAGTTAGAAACATTTTATTATTTTTATTAGTTGTTTTTGTAATTATTGTTAGATATTCTATGAACAAAACGTTATTCAGAAAAGAAAAAAAAATGTAATTTATTTGAGCAATAAAAATATAAAAACATGGATACAAATAATTAATATAAGTTATTGTATTTAAGTGTTTTATGTAAATATATAACACCGCCTTTATAATATTCATAATTGGCCTCTGAAATACATTTTTAGAATTTGATAGTCTTTGCTATATTGATTGAGAAATATTTGTATTTGCATTCACTTTTTATTTTTTAGATATAAGATCGTAATAATTAAGATGTTGTAGAAATATATGCAAGTTTGAATTTGCTTTGAATTTTAAAGTACTAAATACTTTCACATAGGGAAGACAATATTCAAAACATAATAATCTATTTCATAAATTTTAAATGAACTTTATTCTTGTCCATTTATTTGGGTTTAAAATACACGTTACTTATTTCTAGGTGGAAAACTAAACTTTTTTTAAAAGTTATTGAATTATAGAGTAATATCAATGTTTTTATGTAGCATTTATGTGTTTTTTTTTTCTTCAGAACAAGTGGAAAGCAATAAAAGACAAACTAGAACTAGAAGGAATTAAAGAATCTTACAACCTTTTTTATTTGCAACTGTGGTATTTTAGAGAATTTAATGTCTGAACACTTAAAGACTATTATAAGGTTTGTTGAATACTTTAGATACACATATTTGAATTTTTTGCTTAGTTGATGTTTGGTATGATTTGAAGTTCAATGTCTAATTTGTTTACATTTGAAATTTTCCAACTAACAAAATTAGGTTTTTGAACACTTTTTCCTGGTATTATTTATTCTAGTTGATACTAATTTTTTTTTAAAGAGTAGTGTTATTTATATTTTTAAATCAGTATTTGACTTGATCATATAGTTGATTCAGGTAACATTTGTTAGTTTGTGTTGAATTTGTTAAAAAATAGTGTTATGCAGTTGTGGGTGATTTTGAGTCATGGATTGTGTAGTTGTAAAATTGTCCAAGTCGTTGCAACAACTTATAAAGGAGGGGACACATGACCATAAACTGGATGCTGCAAATAAAATAGAGAAGAGGAAAAACAATGAATGTTTTGGATGCAATTTCCATGGTAGGTTGATTAGTTATAGTTTTAAATGGTGCAAATGTTTGTGCTATTGTATGAAATATCTTCGTCCAAATATAGAGAATAGTGAATGATTTTTAAAAGAAAACATTGAACAATTTTGTTTTGTGTGATTTATATGATAAATTTTTTGATTCACTATGTCTCATGTGAGAAAGAATTTTGGTATATTATAATGCTAAAATTAACAGATATTGTATTGAGCTCTAAGTCTCATATATGTTTATGTTGTGTATGTGTACTTCGAATCTTTATTCCAAGATGGGTGACTATATAAGCTTAAATTATTCCATTTCTAGACAATTTTGGTGCAATATCTTTTGTTCAAATTGATACACTTACTAAAGTGCATATGTAATTTGATGTAGTTATAGAACTATGATTAATATTCAGAAATGGTTTTTATTAGCAATTTTTGTAGACATGTCTCACTAGATGTTATTTTTTATATATGAAATAGTAGATAATGCTTTCAATAGCTACCAAAAAATATGATATAAAGTCATATTAGCCACTTTGATCTCCAATTTAATTTACTTATAGTTCTATGATTACAATTAGGAAATGATTTTTTATTTGTGACTTTTTTATCCATATTTCACTAGAACGTTGTATTACTTTAGCATAGCAAGTGATTATTTCAATGGCTAGAAAAAAATATGATACAAAATCATATTACCCATTTTTGGTCATTTTTATTTTCACAACACTACAAGGAAAAGACCCTCTAGTGGAGGTTATAACAAAGGTTTTTAGTGTTATAAAATTGACCAAAATTGTAAAAAAAAACATTTTCTACAACACTAGTTTTCGGTAATGGAGTTTTTGGAAGAGCGTCTAACAGAATTTCAACACAAATAAAAAAGATTCGGTGACCAAAGGTTGTTACGAATGTTTTTCTCCTCGGTGCGCTAATTAGGTGGAAATGAACCAATGCATTGAACCATGAATGAACCTATAATATAAACCTTTGAAGCACTGGGATGGAAAACAAATTTCGGACGTCCCCATGTGGTTCAACCAGACAGTCGAACTCGGTTGGTCGAAGGTGCATGCACTCGACCGTTAAGGTGTAAAATTGCACCACGCACCCTGTAGGTGATACAATGCACAAGGACGTCAAGTTATAAAAACACTTCGACATGTTAAAGGAAAACCACACCGGTGCATGCAACGCCTATCAAATCGCTCGTGTGGTAGTCGTCGATAAAGCCCACCAAGCGCTCCAATCGGTATTGGTATTTTTGCGGTGCCCATAGGTTGTAGAAACAAATCGGTGCGCAGTATCTCACAAACACAACGAGTGTTATAATTGGTATTGGTATTTGTGTGGTTCCCACAGGTCGTAGAAACGCACCAGTGCACATTAGGATACAAATGCACCGGTGCACAGTAACTAACATGCACCGGTGTTCATAGAAACATCGACATGTGACAGTGCAATTATTGTGATATTTTAAAATTCATTATTCATCAAAACTTGACCCATATCTTATAACAGTATTCATATCAATTAAATTTTTATTAGTGCATTTGAATGTGATGTTTGGATTAATTTGTTATATCATATCATCCGATTTTGTATCTCTTCATTATATTTAATCATCCATATATTTAATCAGTGGTGTAACATTTCATAGTGAAAATGGAGAACACAATAGAATAAATTAAAATGTATTTTATTATATATATGAATAAGACACTCTTTATCATAAAAAATGGGAAATTTATTGGTATTCCTCTTTCTTTCAATTGGGAAACTATGTCCATTACATTAAACAAAATGTATGATTTCACAGACAAATATTTCAAAATATACAATGTCTTGCTTTGATATCCAAACATATTGATCATCATTATTCGCTTGAACTGTTGCCACTTCTCGAGCTACTTCTATGACTTGGGTTATTTTGAGGAATTTTTTTTTCACGGTGTTGATTGTTTTCTTCTTCTTTAACTTCAATATACAAACATAAAAATAAACTGTAATGAGTGTATATACATTGGTGAGAATAATGAAAATTGCAATATTAAAAAATATACATCAATGTAAATCGAAAAGAAATGTACCAGAGCAAGAATTGACTCATGAACTATACAAATTCTTACAAAACCAAATTTCATGCCAAGTTTCAACAATTCATTTGTTGGTACAACTCCATACCTTGTTTCTTGCAAGTTTTATAACCCATAAAAAATGACATATTTAATTTAAAATGGTTTTTTGTTCTATTAATTATATACAAAGATAATTAAAACAAGATGGATAGATGCTTATGAATTCCATAATTAATTTATGATATGTCAACATATACTGAAAACCCATATTTAACCCAATGTCAATCAATTCGTCTGATGGTTCTTCTTTGTATGTTAGCACATGTTTGAAGACATTCAATGATGATTGATGTAAAACAAATTAAAATATACAAAAAATGAAATCTAGTTAAGTTATTATAAGGAAGTAACAGATACTCACAAACTTAGATACCAACACTTTTCTTCCTTGTCGTCTTGTTTTATGTGCTGAATGGGTTCCATTTTCTTTTCTTTTCTACAAGAAAATACTTGAAAATAAATATTGAATGCTAAATTGTTTATTTATTGTACCTAATAGAAAATTTTAGTGATTACATATTACATTTTAAGCACGTTGTTGTTGAGATGGCTCCTCGTTTGATGCAATTATGTCCATTTCTTTGACCATCTCCTTGTACACCTTTTTGGACATTCCTACTGGCATATTTATGATATCAGCTCGTTAATCCTTTGATATTTTCATAATCTTCCTAAGAATGTAACATGATAATAAACTATTTATTTTTTATATTTATATATGAAAAGTAAATATAAAAACAATGATATTTATAAATGATTTCTTTCTAGTAATACATACATATAATTCTAGAAAAAAAATTAAAGGAATACTACTTTTTCATTCCTTCTTTTTTGTTGTTATACGTTTTTGCTATTAAAAGTCTGACATGTCTCATTGACCAATTATTTGGAAACTCATTCTGTAGTTTAGATAAAATTTAGTTCTTGGAATCATTGGATTGATTTTTGTATTGTAGGTGGAAAGAACATCTGTACATTCATTCCACTAGATCTCTCAAAGTTTTGTAAAATAATTTCACCCTTTCTTTAACCTCCAACACCACTCCAGATGAGCTAAGGAGCATTTTATTTTTGTTTTCATGTTCTATTTTTTTTCTTTTCTTAGAACAACATTCCTTTTCTTCGTTTTTGGTTCCCTGTAGAACATTAAACATATGTGAATTAATATATTGTTTGAAACATGTTATCTAATATTTTTAAGTATATTATTAATGAAAATTAAAAAAGGAAACCCATATTGAATCAATAGTATTTTTTCATTCACCTGATTCATCCTTCTGCAATTTTTCCATCAAGCTTTTACACTCTTTTGGTCTTAGATCAGAAATAATATTATCAAAATTTCTCATTTTTTAGCTCTGCATCATACACAGTAAAAATACATATTAGTTAAACTTACATATAGTTCAAAATTAATATTTTTTGTAAAGAATTTACAAATAACTTACCTTTTTTTCTTTTCTTGATGTGCTATCAGTATTTTTGTTAGTTGATCTCTTGTTAGCCATTTATTTATCACTATGGAACATATATGATAACATTCATTAATATATTTTATAAATAAATCACAAAATTTGCAGGTAAAAAAAAAATCAAGAAAACAGTGTGCTTTTCAAGTAGTACGCACGGACGCCCGTGCGACATGTTCTTATAAATGCATCGCCATAATAGTAGAAACAGCGTACGGTGTTCTCTGTCAACAAGGAGACCCAATGCATTATATGTTAACCTTTTCACCGATTAACACGGAAAAATTAATAAAAATCTTATAGTGTTAGTTTTTGTAGCATAATATGTCGTGGAGGAGGTGGTGCGACATGTTCTTATAAACGCACCGAGAATATAGGGGACCACCGTACGATGTTCTTTGTAAATAAGGAGACCTGGTGCATTATATGTTAATCGGCGCACCAATTAACACAGACATAAAATAAAAAATTGTTTTTATCAAACAGTACATGCGCGGTGCGCTATTTTACACAGGATGCACGACTTAAAAAAATATTTTTTTCTAATTTTTTTTATCAAACAATACATGCGTGGTGCACTATAATAAGATAGCGCACCGATGAGGTATTTTACATAGGGCACACAGATTAAAAAATATATGTTTTTAAATTCTTTTATCAAACAATACATGCGTAGTGCATTGTAATAAAACAACACATCAATGCGCTATTTGACATAGGGCACATTGATTAAAAAAAATATGCTTTTTTAAAAATTCATGCAAGGGCCGACATGGATTGGGATCTGACTCTGCAAGTTGTCCTATGGGTTAGATGTCATATATATATATATATATATATATATATATATATATATATATATAGCAACAGAAACCCTATAAATATAAAATGAAAATCTCCAATTCTGAAGTCACAGAAACAAGGAGAAGCAAGGGAATAAACAAAAAGAATAAAGGGTTTAGCGTAAGAATGGATTTTTTTTGTTTTTTGTATTTTTTTTTTTTTTTTTTCTGAAAATGAATAGAAAAAATTAAAATATTTACTTACCATGTATTAAATCAAACAAAAAATGTAAAAAAAACAATTATTACAGTAAAATATAATCACCATATGGTTTGAAATTCTATACTACAGGGTTTGAATCACTAGATGTTTGAAATTCTGATTCTTTGAATAGTTTAGTTCGAAAGTATTTAGCTGCTCCAGAGTGCTCTCATACTCTTTTTTTCAAGGTATGTCTCTTGTGCGAATCTCTCCCTGAATTTTTTTGCAAAAATAATGAAATAACGAATAGTTTTTACTATTTAAATATTTTTTTATGAAATTAGATTTCTAAAAATAAGTTGTGCTTTTTTTATTTGCGGTTATTCGGTGAATTTTTTATCTAAAAACACCAGTGCATGAATTATTAACAAAACACCGATGCGTAGTGAATGCACCGGTGTAGTTAAATCTACATTAGCACTGATAACAATAAGTCGATTTTTAAGGCACCAAAATTAATTTTAGGTATGTGAAAAAAAATTTATTGTTGATTTTGCTCAAATGTAGGGAGAAAATATCATAATTATATCAAATGGAAAATTCTTCAAAATCTAATTCGTTCCATAATATTTCTCAAAGTTCATCACGGAGTTCTCCCTATCCATCTCGAGACGTAATATTTAGATCAGATTTTATTTATATTTTCATTATCTAATTGATTTTTTTTTTTATCCATGTCAATTATCTAAATAAAATTAATGTATACAGATTTGCAGGTTCATGCAAATTCAAAATCGAGTTCATATGCACAAAATATTGAAATAACTCCAAAACGTCAAAGTCTCTTATCAGGAGGAGCATACCGCAAGGCGCATTTGGTAGATGAAAATGGACAGATGCCTCACCCTGCCAATTGTAACATTGCATATTATAGCCACAATCCTAGGACAATGATGGCAATAATAATTGTTTGGTAAATCAATGTAATTATTTCAATGAGAAACCAATTAATCATGCATTTTCAACACGCTTACTAATTGATATCATAGATTTTGTACTGATCATGTTCAAATATATTTTTTGAAATTTTTAGGATTCTAGTGATGATGAGTGACCTACCTACCATATTCTGTTGCACCCCACGAAAATCTCAAATAGAGAGAAGGTTGAATTAAGAGGAAAACTCTGAGAGGAACGATACCAAGAATGGTTGAATCAACCACCTATTCAATTCCCCCTACGTCCAGATTCATTAATTAGGAATGACTACAACAATAGTAGTTCTTCATAAGCTGGCAATGGAAGAAATCAAATAGAGGTTGATATGGATGATTAATACCATGAATAAAATGTTGTTAGATGCATTCTAGAACAATGATTAGCTAGGGGATGATACTAATATCACTGATACCTTTTTCGAAAGCCTTAAAGTTTCTTCCACCACCCCTCCCTTTGGACCTGGTGGTAAGTCAAATTCTACCCAATTGGGGACAATGATGTTACTGTACAACTTGAAAGAAAAATTTGTCTTTTCGAATGCATGTTTCTTGAAAATTTTGAGGTAATTGACCATCGATTCCTTCCTTATGTTTTTGAGAAATATATTCACACAATGAACATTAAAAACGGTCAATTTTATGAACATTAATAATTATATTGACATTAATTTACATTTAATATTTCCCATGATCACCAACTACAGGTTATTCAAACATAAGTTTCTTCCGAGTGATAATGTCTTGCCCGGTAGCTACGAAGAGGCAAAGAAATTGTTGAAAATGTTGGGTGTTGAGTACATATAATATTATTAATATCCAAATGATTGTATTCTATATAGAGGAGAATATGTAGAAAAAGAGATATGTTAAAATGTGGGCATGACAGGTATGATAAATAAAAAATCAAGGGTAAATCACGTGTTCATCCTTTTAAGATATTAAGGCACATGCATATAATCCCAATGATTCAAAGGCTCTTTAGTTGCAAAGAATTAGCTATGTTGTAGGGATGGCATGCCTCACATAGAAGTGAGTTGGGAGTTATGTGAATCCCAATGGATTCAATAGCCATGAAGCATATAGAGGATACATGGCCTGAAAAATTCAAGGATGAAGTACGAAGTCTACGACTAAGCATAGCCATGGATTTCATCAACTCGTATTCCCTCTAGAACAAAAAATTTTCTGTCTGGCCTGTATTAGTAATCAATAAAAATATCCCCCCATGGTTTTCTGTGAAGAATGAACATCTTATGTTGGCTCTCATAGTCCCTGGTAGAAGACAAGTGAAGAATATGGATGTCTACTTACAACCATTGGTAGATGAATTGAAGGAATTAACTATATAATGTCAAAAATATACAATTGCAATATAACTGCATATAAATGTCAAATATATGCTAGTACATCAATAGTAGTACTAGTCGAGGCATGCTCAGTCGATGATGCACCATCGATATGCTCAAATAGATGATGATCATGTTCCTGGTGATATGGAGGTGTCTGTCGATTAGGAAATACCTGCTGATGACTCGTGGATGGTCCAACCTACTCAGTGGATGGTGTGGCAGCCTACTTAGTCAACGGACCTACCTCCTCAGATGGACATGTGCCCTCCTCACAATGAGGTGCCTTCTCAGGACTAGGAGGTGTTTGCTAAGATAGTGCAGACTACTCAGATGATGATCACTCGCCTCATGATCATGATCATTAGATGATGCATTGCTTTGTTGTACTGCATCTCCACCATGCCTACCCCTCCTCACCTGTGCCAATAATCTTGTAGCTCCAACGATATGCCACATGAGGACCAAAATATAACGAGGCATGCCACTCCAGATATGTGTCAGCTTATCATCAACCTATATCTATATGATCATAACCATCTTGACTCCTCCTCAATAGGAGTCGATAGAGTTTGTCACCCAAATCCATCCTAAATCAGGCGTCTGTCCTATGCCTCACACCCGGTGGTATCTGCGGTTGATCAGGACTAGGCTTGCCACCCTGATCCTTCGCCTCTTCCATTGCCTCATCAACATGATCTGCACCTAGATCATTTAGTGGCGGTGGAATATCATCGCCAAAAAATGACCCAATATCTACAAAATATATATAAGTACACAACAAAAATTAGACAATTTCATTAAACAATTTAATAAAACAAGTTAAAGAATGTGTTAGAATAAATTTGATAATTCTAATTAATTAATTAAAATAATAAAATGAAACTATATTAATTTAAAGAAAACACTAATATTACCTCTCGCATCTTGCAACTCATCCTGTGTGAATAAGATGTTTGTACACCCTCACCAATCCAAACTAGCGTATGGAAATGGAACTAGAATGATGGAGTTATCATCAACACTAGATAGAAACTCCAGTGCATCAGGAGATATCCTGGTGGAAAATTCAAATTCGTCCCTCTTGGGCATCATCTGGCCCCACATCTCCATCCGTACGTGCAGCATCGGCCAACAAGGTTGCCGACCAAAAGTAGGCCTCTTCTTTGGAAACCTCTCAAAACATAAACAAAATAACTCTGAAGAAAAAGGGAAGGTAAACATCCAACATGCCTAATAACAACATCTATCCAATGTTGTACAAAAATGCAACAAAAAAATTGCAAACCATCTCACAAGTTGTGGCGCCTGTAATAAAGGATCAACATAAAATAAAAGTAGGAAACTAATATTTTTCCAGTCATTGGTATGATGTGAAATGGTCGTCAGTAGTAGTGAGAGGCACCTCACCTCCTCGGCACCAAACGAAGCAATATGTAATTTACCACCAGACACTTGAAAATCTGCAGGAGAAAGTACATCTTCGCTAATGTATCTCTCTGAGTACACTAGTTGACTCCCTATTGCATAGCTGACGGGGACATCTGGGAACTGGGGAAAATCTTGCCCTCTCTTAGATAGGCTAGTAATAAAATATATTTCCTCCTCATTGGGCGCGTATCACTCACTAGGACAGACCCGAAAATCCAGTTGGTGGGCATCCCACCTGAAGATAAGTTGTCCCAACAACCCATTATGGCCCTTGAGTGATGTAGCCTCCTCGTAGAACTTTAGGAGGCTTAACTCCCTTAGGAGTAACTGGGTGGATGGAATAATTGGGCGAGGGTACATAAGTCTCTCCCTCTCTCGTGCCTCCCACAGGTGAACCATGTTATACTGGTCCTCCATATTGTCATGATGTTCCTTTTGTTCTCTCCGTTGACATTCTTGAATGATTCACATATTAAATACATTTTTTTTTATTAAATGAGACACACACACACACACACACACTCATATATATATATATATATATATATATATATATATATATATATATATATATATATATATATATATATATTTTGAAAAAAAAACAGTTGGTGCACCCAAAAAAATAGTCACACACTCGTGCGAGAGCGTCTATTTTTATCGCGCACTACCCTCGGTGCACATGGAAATTGTCTTCGCATTGAAAATATTAAAGGTACTTTCTTCTACGGTGCATTGACGAAACTATCCACCCTGGGGCAGATAATTAGGTCAATGAACCACCCAACAATAATTCATGGTCAACAATGTGGTCGTTTAAATGACCACACCATTGACTATGTACCAGTGTCAGGAGGGTGATCCATTGACCCCACTATGCACCCCATGATGGATAGTTCAATCAACGCACAGGACATTAGTACATGGTCAACGGTGTTGTCCCATAAACTCCTGCACCGTCGACTATGTACTGATGTCAGGAGGGTGGTGCCCTGACCAAACTATCTACCTCGAGACACATAATTTGGTTAATGCACCACCCTCCCAACACTGGTACATAGTCAATGGTGCGCTCATATAAACGATCGCACCACCATGTCAAGTTTTAAAAAAAAAAATATCAAGGTGCACCTTTTTCGGTACTGCACTGGAACTTGGTGTGGTTTCCATTAGCACTATTCATAGTGTAGCCTGTAAATTTACAAGCAGGATGGTGAACGGTGTGAGCTGAGTGGCTCGAGCGCACCGCACATTTTTTTTTAAATGGTAAATTTTAAGTTTTTTTAAAAATCTAATTCGCTAAAAAATTTAGTTATTTAGAAACAATTAAAATAACTGTAAATTTGGGCATTGAGGAGGCATATTTGAGGAGGAATTTGAAAAACCAAAATTTCCCACTGTTTTCCAAAATTAGAACTCCACAAGGTGGGAAATGGAAGGCAATAGTGCATGCAATTGGAGCACTGATGGCACGACACCTCACACAAGAGAAATTTTCACCGAAGCATGAGAGCTCTAGAGCACTGAAGAAGTGAAAATTTAGATCTTTTGGCTGGTAATTTTTTTATTTTACCCTGTTCTGGTGCACGAGTTTTTGAGACGCACTGGGCAGTTTCTGCGTAGCGCATCGAGCCTATTTCTGTTTGAGCATGGTTTTTTAAGACATACTGTGCCTGTTCCTGCATAGCACATCGATGCACTATATTAATGAGATGCATCGGGCAGATTCATACAGAGAGCATGGTGTCTCGGTGTGCCAATTTTTAGTATGCACCAGTGCATTTTGGTTTAAATGCATGGGTGTGGTTTATGATGAGAAATGCACCGGACAAAAATCGTCCGCAAAAACCTGTACACACCAACCTCCTCTAGAGACCTCCGCTACAAACGGATATCTCGGGTATTTTTATAAGGGCTTCCTAAAAAAATCCGCTAGAGGGTCTTTTCATTGTAGTGCAATATATATATATATATATATATATATATATATATATATATATATATATATATACACATATATATATATATATTGCACTACAATGAAAAGACCCTCTAGCGGATGTTTTTTAGGAAGCCCTTATAAAAATACCCGAGATATCCGTTTGTAGCGGAGGTCTCTAGAGGACGTTGGATATATATATATATATATATATATATATATATATACACAGAGAGAGAGAGATTCACACACACACACACACACACATATATATATATATATATATATATATATATATATATATATATAGCATTGAATGCAATTTTATTATGTCTTTTTACACAAGCTATCTATGCCTTGCATAAATTCATTGCTATAGTGCTATAAATATTATTTTAGCTTGCATAAATTGTTTGCGGTTCTCATTTAGTTTCATTATAAGTATATCAATCTCTTAATGATCAATGGATGACCATGAATACATTTGAACTATGTATAGGAAGCACATGAAGATATATTATATACAACAAATGTGAATTTTTATTATTGTGTCATAAATCATAGAGAGAAAATTTAAATAGAATTATTCTAAAATCATATATGTAGCAAGGAAACTAGAATTTTTATGACAAAATAAATTGCATGTGTGTTTTTGGAAACGAAAATGTGTGGTGTGTTTTATTGATCAAAATAATTGCAATTTTTCTTTGGTGCTTCTTGCTACATAGAAATATCAATTATTAGTTTTTCTAGTTTTCATTTTTTCCATTAAATCCATGCATTGTTTTTTGTCCACCAATTATGTGTCCATTTTGTTCCCGCATATGAACACACTAGCTATGAGATTTTCTTCACTTTATATCATGTGTATATGTGAAAATATTGTGGTGTTCATGTTTTAACCATAGGTATGTTCAATTAATTGGAACTATATCCACTTGCAACAAGCCTTTATAAACAAATATTACATTATCCTAGGAAGCTAAATACTTTACATTTTATTTGCTAGCATATTGTCTTTATAATGCAACAATAGTTTCATAACTTAGACATGGTGCAAGTGATAGCTTTATAGTAATAAGCATTTGAATATGTTTATTATTTCAATAAACTATTGAATATGATTATTTTTTTATGTATATTTATGATGTTATTTAAAATTAAAGTTGTTTATTATATAAATATATATTGTAATATATATAATTTTAAGTAATATTTGAATTCTATTTCAATTGCAAAGAATGCAATCTTCAAGGTTTCTTATTTCTGTTTAGTCTACTCCTTTGTTTGAGTGCCAAGTTATGTTTTTCAGATTATTGTGAAACAAAAAATAGGGAAAAATGATTGTGACAAAGATAATATAGACTAGATAATATATAGGGTGTAGAAATTTTCTAGTATTGTATGTGGTGATTGATAATTTAATGTAGTTCATGCTCTTAATTCTATAAATAATTGTCACATTTATATAATTTGTCACATTCTCTCAATATACTTTATGGAAATGGAAAATAGTTTTGCGTTTAAAGGTTCAAAATTGCAATAAATTCATCAAAAGTTATCTAGATCCAATTTACATAGATTAGAGCAACTTTTTTACTATCCCGGTGACTGTTTATTTGACTCATTTATTGTTCTTCTTCACTTTTGCTATAGTTCAACTAAAATACGACATGGTATTCTAAACCACTTTCAACATTTCTTATCTCATGGACATGATTCTTCCTTGCATTCATTGCATATATAATTGACTCATGAATACCTTCAGGATATTTATCATGTTAATGATCATGAAGTCTACTTGAAAGGATTTTATACACCTTCTTCTATTTGTGCTTCATCTACAATTAGCTTATGGGGAGATGCATTTTGTATCAAATGGTTTTCCAAGTGGTTTTCAATTCGAGTCAATGTTTGACTATTTACAAATGGTCAATCATATCTACGATTCAATTCAGACATGGATGGTTATCAATATAATATTTTTCTACATAACCAATATCTTGCATATGTACATTTTCAACCAATATTGTTACATAAGACAATAGATAATGTAGCTTCAGTATATAGAGCAATTGGCACAAGCATTTGTCCATAACAATCATCACTTGGAAAGTTTGACATACTGTCAATTGAGCAAATGTTATTTGAACAAGGATGCTTGATCTATCAAAAAAAATTCAATGACTATCATGACTCTTTGTTTGAGTCTATTTTCACACTTACAACATTTTCTAATATGTCTAATATGAGAAAATAAATTACACAAATTTTTTACAATTGTTTCATTTTCAATGATGATAGAGATATGAATTGTTTACAATAACATATGGATGCTAGAAACGTTGAACAAGAGAAAAGTGTCAATGATTAGGAAGCTTACATTATAAAATTATCAATGCCATATAAAAATTGACATATAGAAGAAAAATATTTTTCAATACAATGGATATGTGAAATCCTTGGTGTTAACATATATATTTTTAATATAGAAACAAAAGATATTTTTTTGAGATTTTATTCAACAAAATATTGCTCCAAATTCTTTTACATTATTCATATACCAATATTTGAATCACATGAACATTTCCAGGAAATGGTGGAAGTTAATAGTGTTGAAAATATTAATGGAAATGACATGACACAACAAATTCTCAAAAGAATCTCGGAAAGAGAGGATTGGAAACTGTTCTCAAGTGTACCTTGTAGATATCTTGTTAGAAAATAATCTAGGTTTACTAGATGTCTATTCAATTAAAGCCTTTGTCAAAGGACAATATAATATAAAAAAAAAAAAAAAATTCGTTAACTGTCAAAGGATTTCACATCATCAAATGAGAACAATATTCCTTTTTTAGTGACGATAAAAAATAGCAAAGAAGTTTTCATTTCTTTCTCCAATGCATATAATAAATGATACACTCATTTGCATCAATTGAAATATGAAATATGAGAACAAGGTGCTATAATACAAAAATCACAAAAGAAACATATAAAGTCAAATAAATAAATTGAGGCATATTTGAAATAAATCCAAGACATTCCTACATATGCATGTTTGATTTGTGAAAGATTGTCACTTTGGAAGGACATGCAATCTATTGATAAAGACATATTATCTACTATTTTTTATCTGATGCCTTCTTCAAACTTCAAAGTCATTACACTCAATGAAAAAATATGAAAATTTTGTAATAATACAATACTCAATTAGAAAGTGGCTACATTTCCATCGCATGTTCATATTTGACGAAAAAAAATTGATGTCTCTTGCATAATTGACATATTTGGAAGAGAGATTAATGGAACCAAGTATGGAATTTGCACAAATAACACAACTTGGTTACAAAAGATCACAAATTGGATGAACGGGAAAAATCACAAATGTTACTTCTAGTATAGATAGAATTTAAACATCTTTACCTAGAGATATTTATGACAATGTGACACTGGGAATTATGGTAAAAACTAAATTGGAATAAAAGAATTCCTATTTTTCTGGAAATATTAGACCGAAAAGAGTGGTGTATTTGTGGAACAAATCTCAATACAAGAGTGAACATATAATAATTAACTATGAATGGAAAAAACATTTTGATAAAATTAGGCAATATCATCAGAACAATAGTCCAAAAATGAAGGAATTGGACTCACCAAATGAAGATAATGATCTAGAGCTAGAAACTGAAACACTTGTACATGGTTATTCAAAGGCCCACCTTATCCATGATATTGATACAGGGATAATACAAATTTCACCTTTTGAAGGGTTTCATCCCCTAAAGATTTTTCAAGACAAATTCTATGGAGAACTGAACTTCTTGACACTATTATTTGGATCAAGTCGTCGTATTAATGTTATCAGTCTCTTTTCGTATAAAAAACTGAACAATGGGAATGTTTGCACAAGTCTCATTAATTTTAAACAAATATTACAAACATATTTTTTAAACAAATTTTTATTCTACTAAAGCAAGTTTCTAATTCAGCTTGGATTTATCTTTGCAAAGGAGAGTTGAAAGGACAAAAGCTAGTTGCTAAAAATGTTAAAAATAAAAGAAATATTCAGAAATTATTAAAATACCAATTTCATATCAATGTTTAAGAAGCTTTTGCACATCACCTCATTCTTTTGAACATTTACGAAAATATATATTTGTAATGATAGGACAACTTGGCCCCCCAAATTTCTTTGTGACATTCACTAGTGTTGAGAATATTTGGGAACCATTGATAAATGCACTAAAATACAAAGTAGTAAGTCGATAAAAAATTAGGAAAATAAATTTGATGATGAATGCATTCACACATTGATCAAATGACATCCAGTCATATGTAGTCGAAATTATAGGCATAGAATCTCGTTAATATGTTCCTTCATAACAAATATTAATGAATTATTTGGTCAAGTGCAAGATTAATTTTTCATTATAGAATTGCAAAGTAGAAGAACAAAGCATGTCCTTGGATTACTTTGGATTCAAAATGCACCAATAAATCAACAATCCCTTGATGTTGACGTCATAGGCTTCATTGATCAGTATTTTACTTGTGATTCAACAATTTTTTCAAATCAAATGATTCAATTTCAAACTCATCACCAAACAAAAACTTGAAAAAAGCAAAAAAATTCAACTTGTAGATTTGGCTTCTCTATCCCGCCAATTGATGAAACTTATATTTTTCATACTTTGTGCAATGAAAACAATGAGAACCAAACGATGAAAAATAAACTTTAAGTTCTTTTGCAGAACAAATCCTATTAAAAAAAATTACATTTGCAATATTTTTAGCCGATGTTTGAATTACAAAATAAGAATACATCATGTTGTTACGATTGTGTATCACCTAGAAAATTATACTACTCAAAAGAAATCCTTGCGATGTGTGGACAAATTAATTTTTTTTTAAATCCCTTCGTTGTGGAAATGAAGAAAAAATTCTCAATCTATTTTAGATGCCTATGCTGCAACAAAATATTGTAGTACTTATATGACAACATGGACCGGTCCATGAAAACTACATTCAAACAAATTTGATAAAATTGCATATCTTGCAGAGACAATAAATTTGGAACTATTCATAAGCATGGAAACACATTGCTAAATATGCAACAAATGTCAAGTTGACAAGAAATTCATATTTCTCTGTCATTTCTTTTGTATTTAGCTTCTAGAAAAATATTTTTCATTAACATTTCTCCAACTAAAAATTAAACATATGTTTTAAAAAGACCAATATTGTTAGAAAAATAACCCGATAATTCTGGGAAATTGTTTTCATGAAAACTATTGATATATATATATTGCACCTCCACTTTCTCTTGAGCATGTTGGCTTGGATGAATATGTTTACTCTTATTCAATCATGAAAACAACATAAAAAAAAATTCCATGTGTCACGAGATTCATTCGATACAATGAACACATGGACCCATAAAACCATTATAGAGAAACAATGATGCTTTATATCCCATAAGATTAAAGAAAAATGAAGAAACGTCGACTCGCACACACTTTTCAGATAAAAACATTATCGATGTCATAGAAAAACAATTTTCTCATTTAGTCACACCATGGGGTGATAGTGAAAGAGCTTCTACTACAATTTCATCCCAAAGTGACGAGATATTTATGCTTCACTTCCCCATATAAATTGACAATGGGCCTTGTCCTAATGAAAAATATGACATTGAATCATATTTACAAGAGAAATTAAAATTTTAAAAAAACTCAAGATAAATATACAAAAAAAATGAAATCATTAAGCATCACTTTGTTTGGGACACATTGGCATACCATGATATTATGAGATAATTAAATAAAGATAAAAAAATAAATAATCAAACAAATAGTTCTATGGAAAAAGAATTATCCTGGTAAGTGCTTCTATTTATTCATCACTCGAGGTGTAGGTACAAGAAAGACATTCACTATAAAAACACTTTACCATGCACTAGTACGTGTTTATAACAAAGACTTACAATCTGACCCTTTGAAAAGAAAAAGGTATAATACTTGCACTTACTAGAAAAGCTGCATATATTGAGCATAGTGTTACATTCCATTCAACTTTGCATTTCCCACTTTCACCCTGTGACATGGTGTCATTATC
This sequence comes from Pinus albicaulis, assembly GCA_034641835.2. Taxonomy (NCBI): domain Eukaryota; kingdom Viridiplantae; phylum Streptophyta; class Pinopsida; order Pinales; family Pinaceae; genus Pinus; species Pinus albicaulis. The sequence continues at coordinate 964,667,924 of CM076571.1, read as the reverse complement.
TTCTAACACAATATATATATTGAGAAAATAATATGAAGAAAATAAATTTATATTGATAGATTAGGTTTCATTAATTGGGTCTCTATTTCTATATAGCATTGACAAACGACTCTGTGAAATTATGCATATTTCAGCTTCCCCGTTTGGAAATATTGACACAATATTCTATGGTGACCTATGTCAAGCATAACTTTTACATGATTGTTCGATATTTGAACAACCAAGTCTTAAAGGAACTAATCCTCCTTATTGCTTTTGGATAGAACATATAAAAGCTTATGAACTAAAAACAAGTAATGTGACAAGACAATAAAAAAATTGTATCCATTTTAAATAGAATCAAAACATGTTCATATAGTGATGATGATATTGAATTCTTGAACAACCATTGCTATATAACAGAACCAAATGATCCAACTTTTCCATACCACTTTTATTTTAACAAAAATGTACATGAACATAATGAAAGAATGTTGTCTCTTATCAACAAAGAAGAAATTATGTTAAATGCATATGATAGAATAATTGAATCAACAAGTATAAATTGCAATAAAAATATCAAAATGAAGTTTCCATCTTCTATTGTGCTCAAATAAAATATGCACTCAAATAAAATATGTTTATTGAATTAATTCGAATAAATTACAATATTCAGGATGGCTTGGTAAATGGTTCTGAAGGAATTTTTAGAGCATCGACAACATTTGAAAATGGTGCAATTTGGATTGAATTTTATGATCTAGTTGTTGCCACTATTCAACGGAAAATAATGGCACATTTGTACAAAGATAGAATAATTTCTACATGGAAACCTCTTACTACATTTTGTAGGAATAATGAATCAAACAACAAATGTAGTTTTACAGGAGAACAATTTCTTGTTCAACTTGCATGTGCATAAACTATACATCGATCACAAGGGTAAACAATGGAGAAATTGAATTTTCATCTAAAAGGATTTAAGAAACATGGACTTGTTTATACTGCACTTTTTCGTGTCAAAGATAAGAAATCCTTGTATTTATTAAACAAATTGGGACATATTAACTTTTCCCTCAATGATAAAATTTCTATCGAGCTAAATAGACTTAGAGAAAATGCCTCTTATGAGCTTGAATATAACATATATCAAAGTAAAACACTTTAAGAATTGAAAATATTTCCATTGAACACTCGTAGTTTGTCCTTGAATTTTGAAGATATCATTGGTGACTATGGTCTAATTAGTGTTGACATTCTTCTTTTCCAAGAAACAAAAGAAAAATAAGCTCCATCGAATCCATTATTTTCAAGAAAATGTAATTGTATACATTTGAACCATTTACATGGAATTCTCACATACTACAAGAAAAAATATTTTGGTTGAGAATCATTTAACTTATACAAAAAATCCAAACTGGATAAAAAAATTGCAACATTCCATGTTGAAGAAAAAACCATTATAGTTGCAAATGTATATATTGAACCAAATAAAAACATTGAAGAACTAATCAATTTCATTGGATTATTTTTAGAGCACACATGAAACAATTACCCAATTGTAATTGTTGGTGATTTCAATTTTGACATGTTGCAAAGTACCCATAAACTAAAAGGACTAATTTTGTTGATGAAAAATAATGGCTTCAAATAGTTTTTGGAAAAATATTTTAGCTAGTCTGTTTCTTTACATGTATTCGATTCTTATTCGAAAAATCATCATATAATTTGTCTAACCATATATTTTTTATCGCATTGAGTCATTTTTCCAGTGCTCATATTCTAAAATTTCATTGTTGACTTGTCACACTATTTGTCACATTTGAAAATGTGCATCTTTGACATATGCTTTGATTTGCAAACATTGTAAAATAGCCAAAACATGGAAGTATCAAATTGTCGTAAGTTTTTGAACCATCAACATATATTTTTTCTGTTTGTATTTTATAACTATATTTTTTTTTGTCATGGTTAGGATGCACTATACACATTTTCATTTTCACTTTGTGTAATTTTGTCCTATATAGTAAATAATATCATTTTTTTGTCTTATAATTAATGTTTAATTATTTCTTGTGCAAGTTCTTTACGAAAAAAAATGTGACCATACTAGTTCTTAATAACACATTTTCAGAAATGAACTATATGTGTGTTTGTCAATTAAATCTATAAAAAAAAAATTCTTTACTGTAACTTATTGTATTACGGATCAAGTGTCAGTATTACTTAGGAGAGAATGAACCATCATATCACTACTTATCATGACCATCAGATTATAAGTTAAAAAAGTACATACTAAAGAAACACACTTTAGCTAAATCTATGCTAGAACAAGTAATAATTAACTATTTCCTATGTGTCGAAATATCATAACATCCCTCCCTTAAGAACAAATTAGGATTATCACAAAAAAGTGTTGTTGGATGCTGCTGATGAAGACCAAATTCAAATAGGATTTGATGAATCCATAGGGCTTCCTTGTTGGCTTCAACAACACCATGATACTCTTCTTCCATCGAAGAAAGAGATATGGCACTTTTTTTCTTACAAGACCATGTAATAGGTCCTGAAACAAGAGTGAATACATAACCTATAGTAGAATTTTGACCATTAGGGTCACTAGCCAAATCAGAATGAGTGAAACCAATCAACAATGGAGATGCTCCTACACTGTAATGAATCTCGAACTGAACTGTACCTCGAATATATCGAACTATTCTTTTAGCTTCTTTCCAGTGACATTCATGAGGTTTGTGCATAAACCAAGAAACAATACTAACTACAAAGGAAAGTTCAGGACAGGTATGGGTTAGATACATAAGTTTTCGAACAAGTTGATGGTATAAGGTAGCATAAACATCAGGGGAAGTACAAGTGACTCAGAGATTGACTCCAGACTGAAAGGGAGAAGGGGATGGCTTTTAGTCTTCCATGTGAAAGTGGCATAGAATATAACAGGAATACATGGACTAAGAAAGGGTAATACCTTCTTCAGATTTCAAGACTTGAAGACGAAGGAAATAATGCAAGTGTCCAAGTCTGTCATTTCAAAAAACAAAATGAGGCTAGAATTCACATGGTTTATATGGTTGGGATCACTAGTAGTAAGGATAAGATCATCAACATAAAGAAAAAGGATGATTAAGGACTTACCCACCTTCTCGTTGTAGGTATTATTTCCTGAATGACATCTAGAAAAGAAATTATCTAAGAGAAAGCTATCCATTTTGGGATACCAATCACGAGGGGCTTGTCTAAGACCATAGAGAGAATTCTTAAGGTGAAAAACAAGGCTAGAGTCATTTTGGATAAATCTAGGGGGTTGTTCCATGTATATTTCTTCATGAAAGTCCCTATGTAAGAAGGAGGATTTAACATCCATTTGATGGAATTATCATTTAAAGGAAGCAACAAAGGAAAGAAAAAGCCAGATAGAATTTATTTTGGCAAGAGGGGAGAAGGTTTCAGTATAGTCAATGCCTTCAACTTGTGAAAATCCTTAAGAAACAAGACGAGCTTTATTTTTATCCACTTTTCCATATGGTCCAAACGTTTTTCTGTAAACCCATTTGAATTAGACAGGTTTTCTTCCCTTTGGAAGAGGAACAAGAGCCCAAGTATCGTTTTCCAATAAGGAACGATATTCTTCATTCATAGTTGCATCCCAATATGGATGACCTGAAGCTTCTTTAATGGTATATGGATCATGATTTTCTAGAACTTTAGATAATGAGGAAGAGGCTCAATTGAATTAAGAATGTGCATGATGTTGATTTGCAGGGTCACTTGCAAGAGAACCTGTTGCATCCCTAGTAGAGCAGACACATTTTGGAAGATGTGGAGCTGAAGAAAGATGTTGAGGAGGTGTGTGAGGATTTTAATCCTCACTGTCATCATTCGACGTAGATGGAATTCTATCAGAAGCAGAAGAGATAGAGAGAGGTAGCACATATGCTGAATCAGGCTCGCAGGCCAAAGGTGGCACACTCGCCAAACTAGGCTCGTAGGCTGATATATTTTCATAAAATTTTACGTATCTTCTCATGATTACAATTTTGGATTTGGGTTGAATAATTCTATATCCTTTCACATCTTGATAATATCAAACAAAAATGAATTTTACACTTTTAGGTTCTAAGGCTTTATGTTTTGCACCTGGAATATGGGCCTAATATTCACTTCCAGAAACACGAAAGTGACTTACATCTGGTTGGGTTGAGCTCCAGGCTTCTTCTGGAATGATATTCCTTAAAACCTTAGTAGGAGTGTGATTTACTATGTAATTTGCACAATTAATTGCTTCTTATAATAAATTAAGACTAATTCCTTTAGATTGAAGCATACAATTAGCCATTTCTTTTAGAGTGCGATTTTTCCTTTTAGCTACACCATTCTGTTATGGAGTATATGGAACAATATGTTGCAATTGAAAGTCATGCTCAGTGAAAAAGTTGATAAATGTTTTATTAACATACTCTCCTCCATTGTCAGATCTTAACATAAGAATTTGATGTCCATATTATTTCTAAACAAAGGCCTTAAAGGCCAGGAACATGTTAAAAACTTCACTCTTGAGTTTTAAGAAGTATACCCACTTTTATAAATAAGTGAGAGTCACTTTTAACATTTTAATTTATGAACTAATTACCAAGTAGACAGTAACTTAAATAAAATATAAAGTGACTTTAGACTATAAGTGACTCACCTGTTATAATGGGTGAGAAAAACTATTACATTAAGTAACTTTAAAACACAAGTTACTCGTGTCTTTTTTATTTAAATAATTTGACAAAAAATCCATTTTCAAAAAAGCTAACTTGACAAAAAAAAAATTAGAAAAATTAACTTGACAAGAAGACTTGAACCCAAGACCTGTATTCTCATAAAGTAATGTTGGACCAAGTGAGCTAGTAAAAAGATTTAGTAATTGTTGGAAAGGAGAAGGGTTTTTTTTTTTCTCTTTTGGGTGCATGCTTTTTTCCTGCCAAAAAAAACCATGCAAACAAAAAATATATATACAACCATTATGGTAGAATGTTATATTTCTCATTATTCCACTTGAAAACTAAATATTTTTCTCGCTATTTCTGATTTCCCAACATCACACAAAGTCGTGGGGAAAGAACATACATAGGAGAAAAATCACGTCTTCCTCTTTGTAGCTTGCCAGATCGCACAGAACGTAGAGAAAAGAGAATACGCAAAGAAGGGGGTGTAGATCCGTAATAAAAAAAATGACTATAAACCAAAATAAAATATAGAGATAAATTAAGATAACTGCAAAAAAAAAAATTATAGCTCTATATCTAAATTGACGTAGTTTGGGAAACCATAAAAATTTTCTCGTGAAAAAAAAGGGGTTACTCATTGGAACAGAGGCTCTGGACACAAAATAGTAGTTCTCCTAGCTTGAAAGTGGTAATAAAAGTAGATCTAGAAAATGGCAGTCACATGCAGTCAAACCGACTTCAGATTTGGATCAATAATGGATGTGGCCATCAAAACTGCTCTGATAGCATGTAGTAATTTACAGGATAAGCTCTTTAGATAAAAAAAATGTCATCGCTCACAAACAGATCATAGATCAATATACTCGTATTTGAAATGGTTAAAACCCTCGAAGAGGGAAACAGTCCATGACCTGAGCCAACACAGCCACTTCATGCAATTTATTAATATAAAGAAAGAACATTTACAAAAGCTTCTCTCATAAATGGTCACCATACAAATGACCCTCCATGCTCTTTAAATAGAGATTATGGACCAATCGGGTGTCAAGCCACGGATGAAGTGTCAGTCATACTGAGGAGAGAATAAATCGTCGGATCACTACATATCGTCACTGTTGGATTACAAGTTACAAAATTACATACTAAAGAAACACGCTTTACCTAACTCTACGATAGACCAAGTTATAATTAACTATTTCCCATGTGGCGGAATATCCTAGCACATTTTCCTACCCGCATCAACTCATTGTTGGTACTAGTGGAATTTTTTAAGAAATATATTCCTTTAATACTGTAAAATATGAAACTATTAAATAGGTAAAATCTCTAACCTTGAAATGCATTTGAAGATTTTTACCTATAGATTAATTTTGGCTAATTATAATAAAAATTTACTTATAAGTGAAATTTCTGCCAAAATTTTATTATATTTATGCTTACAATTACTACAGAATTAACTTCATGAAAATTAAACAAAAAGAAACATATTTATCTACTATCTATGAAAATAATTTCAACAAAATTAAATAACATAACAACATATTTATTTAATATTATCTTAATTAGAGTTAAACATCATAACAACACAGTTATATATTTTGAAAATATTTATTTATCAAAATAAAAATAAAATTGTTGGAACAGGGTTCCCTAACCTGCGTTTTGTAAAATTTTGTATTAGTCAGTCTTGTGTAGGGGATTTGGGGTTGGTCAAAGCCCCTAGTATTTTGTAATGGTTTAAAGGGTAGCTATAGGGTCCACAAACCATGGTTTGCAGACCATCGGATAGCAAAGGCTAAGATATTATAAATAGATAGACAGTTGGGTCTAATAAGTAGAAAAAATTTGATAGACTAATGCTACATGCGAATTGTTAAGATCTGTCTAGGTTGTTTTGGGTAAGGACTCTTCCTGCATGTGTGCGCAGAGATCCTCAGTCCTGTTATGTGAAGACCCCGCTAGGATATGTATGTGGGATGTGTCTAGGTTGTAAGTGGATTTCTAATGCTAATGAATGGGAAATATATTTGAAGTACCTTTTTGCTATCTGGATTGATTGTGTTTACTCTGAAGCACATCTTTGATATTGATTTAAGCTGCGAATGTATCTGTGTTTAGGAATTGGTTGCGATTATAATGTTCTGTGTTGGTATTTTCTAATGCACATGTGGATGCGAATGTAATGACTAGGTTTGTTAGTAATAATAGCTTTGTTATGGTTATGTGTTGATTATACTGTTAAAAGAACTGCGAATAGACTCATTCTGTGCGAACCTACTAAGTTGCAACTCAGATCTGCCTTGAGTTACCTTCACTCTCCCAGGGTGCAGAAACCTAGTTCCAGCACCCTCCCATACTACTTCGAGTGAAAATTTGGCCTGCGCATGTAGGTCATTACTGAAAGGGCTAGTAGTATACGAGTTTTTTGGAAAACCTTAACCTCCGAACCTTGGTCAGGACCCTTCAAGCCAACAAATGGCTCCATTTCCAAGACTGGGAGCATTTTGAGAGAGATATCGGGTAATTCCACAAGGTCACTAGAGACCTAAGAAGTTGGAAATTGAAGATTGGTATGAAAGACAGATTCAAAAATTTGATCTAAAAGAGAATCGCAACACAAAGCTGACGGCTGAGAAGTGGAAGAATAAGTACATATTCACTGAAGTTTATGGAATTTTCTTTGCAACTTTTGCACATGAGCTTTAGGACTGGTTAGCGAGGCTCATGGAATTTCAAATGTGTTCGAAGGATGATCAGGTTACGTAGTGGATGCCAAAATTGATTCAACAATTGGAAAAAACTGATAGCACAATCACCCACATGATAGATCATTGGGTGGAAAGTGTGTTAGGGGGCTTTGTAATGGAATTTGCAGTTGATCAGTTCATATCCTATTCTGAGGTAGAGTAGAGGTTCTTCAAAGGCTTTAGAGCTAAGTTCTTGCAAAAATTCCCATTGCTAATTAAGATATTACTGTGCGAAAAAGGCGTTTTGTGTAGCCACACCGAATGAATGACCTCTTATCAGAGCGAAATTAAAACACGAAGTGGTAAGTACTACCGAAACAATCGAGAAGGGGACACATCCATTTATAGTCCATTAAGAGAGTCGGCTGCACACACAGGAAATAGTCTTCCAACTACACCACCTTCAGGTCTGCATAAGGGTAAGAAATCATCAACACCTCTGCCGCCACTAGAAGAAGGTATGGCCACACACATGAAGCTACCCACATTTAAGGGTGTAGGAGATGAATATATGGACCGGTTTTGGTTTGTAGCACAATTAGTATTGACTGAGCAGAATGTGGCTACCGATTATGTAAAGAGAGCACAACTATCCCTTGCATTTGAAGGAAGGGCCTTTGACTGGTATATGGGGTATGTAGGCCAGCATGATGATCCATCTATTCAAGAGGTTAAGAAAGCCTTAAAACAAAAATTCTGAAAGCCCAAGTCCTACTCGCAGCTAGTAATTTACCTAAAAGACTTTAGACAAGGACCCACTAAGTTTGTATGGGAATATGATCAACGGTTAAAGAAGGTTATCAGAGATGGGGAATTTAAGAATGATGATAGGAAGCACAAGGAATGGTTTATCGCTATGCTGCTACCTCGCCTACGCTGACCTATGGGTTAGCAGGTGATTCAGACGCAAGAGAAAGCCTTGGATATTACTATGAAACTAGAAGATGTGCCAAGAGATGATGTCCAGTTTGGGGTGCATAAGATCTAGGGAAAATTGGAAGCAATGCACCTTGAAATACAAAATCTATGAAAAGAAAGAGGGAAATAAGCTAGACCAGACGTATGGTGCATACGATGTAGGGTATCTGTCCACATCAAGGATCAGTTCCCTCTGCTGGAAAACTACATGCAGGCTAGGGGACCTACCCTACTGCGCCCTAAAGAAGCTGCAGGGCTGAGTGGTCCAAAATTATGGTGCACTGATTGTTGCGTTGTCAGACTACATGATACTAACCACTGTCCCTGTCTTGGTGCATATGTTCTAGAATTGAAGCAACAATGGTGTCGATTCTACTCCTCATTGGGACATGATGAGCATAATTGTCAGACCTATGATTTGATGATACACCGAGGAAACCTATATAAGGTACATGCTGACCATTTTTCACCACTATCCCCCTCAAGCAGAGGAGGCTCCCCAACAAGAGGCAGGGGAGGGGGAAGGGGTGGAGGCACGAGTTGGAGAAGAGGGAAATTGATCTGTTACAACTATGGGGAAATAGGGCACTTCGCAAGGGACTGTCTGAACCTTGCACGACAATCTTTCCAATATTGTATACAATTAGATCACGTGATCGAATATTGCCTAGTCCTGATAGTAAAAATGTAGGAAAAACAACAGACACCTATGCAGAATGTACAGAGCGTTAAAGTGGAGTCGTGTGATGAAGGACCAAGTATTAATGTCATAACGTGCAGTGCCATGGCTATTAAAGAAGCTAAAGAGAAAGCTATGGAAAAATCCCTTATCCGAAAGACTGCTATCAAACAAGAAACCCTTGACCTATAGAAAGAGAAAGAAACCATTTTCACAGCTAGCAAGGACTTTTCCAAGGATGAGGCATCTACCTCTAGGGATCCAACAAACCTAAGAGAAGACGACGCAATTAAACCATTCCTACAAGCATGTATGAAGTTTCTATGCAACCAAAATGTGGTAGAAAATCCTCAAATATTGATAGATAGCTAAGCGAAGAGAACTAGTCCTCCTACAAAGGTTAGATATGTTCACAAGTTGTACACACACAAGAAGCGCAATGGGTGGGAGATGCGGCTAACAATGTAGATTAGCGACTATGAAATGGATCAATTTACCTTGGACTTGGGGTCAGATGCAAACATACTACCAAAGAAAACTTGGCAACGGATGGAAGAGCCTAAGCTAGAATGGTCCACTATACAACTGCGCATGGCTAACCAATAGAAAATCATACCATTAGGGAGGTTTCCAGGGATTATGGTAGATATCGTAGGGGTTAAGGTACATGCACAATTTGAAGTCATTCAGGTTGTGGAAGATGTGGACCCTTATCCTACGCTCCTAGGACTATATTGGGCGATAGACATGGGAGGCATTATCAACCTAAAGAAAAGGAGCATGGTATTTGAGAACGAGGGTACGAGGGCGATAGTCCCACTAGACCCTGTGGAAGGAGAGTGGTATATAGAACCAGTGCGCGAAGAAGAGGATGTGATCACATTTATAAATTAACTGCTCTAGATGAGGATTGGATCAATCCTACAGCTGGTGGTGTGCTTTTTTGGGTGAAGGATAGTGAATGCCTCTCTAACTTTGATGGGGAAATAGAAAACTTGTAGAATCGGTTACATGATGTATCTATGCTACGATGTCTCAGGATCATGAAAAGCTTCCGATGTATCTCCTCAGAGGTAAGAGAACTGTCCTAATTTGATGGTTCTGGTAGTATCAGGGAGCTTCTATGGACATTTGAAGTAGAAGTCCCAAGGGAGCGAAGGATGTGGGCACTTAACCTAGCCATGCGAGCAACCCGTGTGAGGTGGTGGGAAACTCATAAGGGGACGTTCTAGGATTGGGAGGAATGTCATGAAATGATGGTCCTCCGGTTTGAACCCCAGGTTCACCTACACGTGAAGACCTTCCTTGGCCTAGGAGACCTGCACGAGCACTTGTATGCATGGATGGAGGAATGGTGTGAAAGAACTACAAAAAAATGGGTCCACCTAGTCATTCATGCCCTAGGGCCAATCCCCACCACATGTTATTTAGATGCAGAACTACATTAGTGCACCCGTCACTAGGGAACCCTAAAAGATGAGTTTGTAGGGATGTTCGGGTTGATAGGTGGAACACAGGCACTTGATGAAGCCTTATAGTATATAGATGACTTAGTATTTGATGAATCACGCCCTCATGAATCATATGGGGCTCCAACGTGGGAGACGCAGATGCATGATATTGTCAACTGCCACAATATGTTAATGGAGGAATGTGATGAAGACCCATGATATATCTCTATTATGGAGTTGGAGGGAGAGTGCACAGTTGCTAGACCCCCACTGTAGACCATTGATGCGACTAAGTGTCTCAAGCTACGAGAAGTCAACATTGGAACGGAAGAACAACCTAAGATAGCTAAAATTGGGGACTACTAGAATGATGATACTGTGGGAAAAGTTGTAGAACTCCTCACAGAGTACTAGAACCTGTTTCTTACAAAATTCTCGGAACTCAAGGGGATCACAGGGGACCTAGGGGTCATGCGCATCACCTTAAAACCAGATGCATGCCCTGTTAAGCAGCGGCCTTATCGATTAAATCCAAATTACAAGCAAAAAGTCAAGGAAGAAATCGACAAAATGCTAGCCGCATGTATCATTGAACCAGTTGAACAGTCAGATTGGGAAATCCCTATGCTGGTTCAGGAGAACAAGACTAAAGGATAAATATGGATCTGTGTTGATATGCGCAAATTGAATGATGCTTGCATACATGATCCCTTTCCTATGCCATTCTCAGATGAAATTTTTGATGGCATGGGGGAGCATGAACCATACTCATTCACTGACGGTTTCTCGGACTACCATTAGATCAGGATCACACAGGAAGATCACAAAAAAATTACGTTCGCCACTAAATGGGGATCCTTACTGTACACTGTCATGCCATTTGGGCTCAAGAATGCCCCTGCCATCTTTTCGCGGGTGGTGGTTGAAGTATTCAAGGAGTTCATCCACAAGTTTTTGGAGGTATATTTTGATGAGTGGACCATATTCGGGTTGGTAAAAAAGCACGTCTCAAACTTGGCATGATGTTGGATGCCTCTCGAAAGCACCAGATTTCCCTGAATACTAAGAAATACATATTTTGCGTACACTTTAGGATTTTTCTAGGTCACATAGTCTATCAACAATTATTGATGGTTTACCTCGCCAAGGTAGCAGTTATCATCAACCTGGAAGTCCCTACATCTGAGAAACATATACGCTCTATCCTCGGACACACTGGCTACTATAGAAATTCCATTCAAGGGTACACGCTGATCACAACACCTATTGAAAAGTAGCTAAAGAAATATGTTTTTTTTTTTTGGGACGAGAGTGTCAAAAGAGCTTCGAACTACTCAAGGAGAAGATGGTCTCTACACCTATCCTCATATTCCCTGACTTGGGGATGGTTTTCCATGTTCATGTAGATGCGTCAGGGATTTCCCTAGGAGTTGTCCTTACACAACCTGGGGAAGGAGACATCGACCATCTAGTTGCATTTGCTAGTAGAAAACTATGTAGTGTGGAGCGCAGCTACTCCATGACTGAGCGCGAGGGGTTTCCCATGGTATACGCCCTACAGAAATACCAGCATTACCTGCTAGGAGGGAAATTTAAGGTGTTTAAAAATCACTCAGGTTTGAATTACCTAGAGAATAAGCCTGTGCTGGGGTGGAAGATTTGTCGATGAATGTTGCTATTTCAAGAATATGAGTTTGAGATCATTGTGAAGCCAGGGAACCTAAATGCCAGGCCAGATCACTTATCCCGAATCGAAAGCTGCAAAGAGCCAACCAACCTAGAATAAGGACTGCCTGATGTGCAACTTTTTACTGTGAAAGTAGTTGATGCACACTTCGTCGACATAATTCACTTCTTAACTATGGTAATGGTGCCTGTAGAGTATTCGGTATAACAAAAGAAGGAACTGGTAACCCGCGCAATGGATTTTACCATAATAGAAGTCCATCTGTACAAATAGGGAGCTGATGAGGTACTGTGAAGATACGTTTTGGAACATGAAATTAGTAGAAGCCCACAAAGGCATAGCAGGAGGTCACTACGTAAGGAAAGCAACAGGGAAAAAGATCTTGAGAGCTAGGCTATAGTGGCCCACACTGCATAGCAACTCTCATGATTATTGCAAAGCCTATGACACATGCCAAAGCACAGGGAGGTTGTTTTGCACAGATGAAATGCCCCTGCAACCGTAGATGTCCTTACAAGCATTTGAGAAATGGGCCATTAATGTCGTTGGGCCCATCAATCCACCAAGGAAGAAGACATGTGCACGCTACATCATCACGATGATTGATTATGTAACCATTTGGGCCGAAGGGCAAGATATGAAGGATTTAACTACAGTTACCGCTACACACTTCATTTTTGAACAAATTCTAACTAGGTATGGTTGTCTAAAGATCCTGATGAGAGATAGAGGTATGCATTTTGTTAATGAAAAAATACAGGCCTTCACTAAAAAATTTCAGATCCACCACGCGAAAAGCACCTCATATCATCCATAGGCTAATGGTGTTGTAGAAGCTTTTAATAAAATCTTGGAACATGTGCTGACCAAGGTCTGTAATGTCAATCGCAATGACTAGGACATCCGCATCCCATCAATCCTTTAGGCCTATCAGACTACCTGCAAGAAACTAACTCGGAAAACACTGTTTCAGATGGTTTATGGAAAGGAGGCCATTATGCCTATGGAGTATATTTTTCCTAGCCCATGCATCACAACCTTTACAAACATGGAAAATCCTGATATCATGGAGGAGTAGTTAGCACAGCTCATGGCCTTGGAGGAAGATCGTTTCATTGCTCACTTCCAGCAGAATGTTCAGAAGGCCTGGGAAAAAACATGGCATGATCGACATATTTGGAAAAAAATCTTTGGGGAGGGAGAATTGGCCTTGCTATATGATAGGCAGTTTCCGAAGCACCCGGGGAAGTTCCATCAGCACTGGCTAGGTTCCTATATGGTAAAAGAAATTACTAATGGAGGAGCTGTTCGGTTATCCACACTGCATGGTGATATGGTACCAGGATATGTCAATGGTAGCTGGCTCAAACCATACAGGATCAAATGAATATATGGCCAGTGTAGCTATATGAGGTGGAATACGGGTAGGCAGGGGGAAAAACGTAGGTGGGACCGTCGTAGGCGCAGGGCTAATTCGTAGTTCTGGAAGCCCAGAGAGGTGCGATGGGAGCATAGGGATGAGCAAGGAGTAAGGGAGGTGCATTGGGAGTGCAGGGGTGCACTAGAAGCAAAGAAGGTGCGTTGGGAGCACAGGGGAAATATACAGCTATGAAAACTAGTCGTTGGAATAGTAAAACTGAGTAAAAAGAAAATTTTACCATTGAAAGGAGTGGGAAGTCGACAATTAATCAGGCGATTTTCAAAGATTTTTTTACCGTTTACTTGATGGTAAGTTTCTGATAAGCCTCATCCAACCATTGGTTGATTTCCAAGGCTATAAAAGTATAAGGGTAGATCATAAGCAAGTTCCTTGCATCTTGAATATTTTTTGCTTTGTGAAACTCTGTGACTATTGAACTTTGTTAATGTTTGGGCGAGCTACTCCTTCTGATAGTAGCAATCCTGAATTCATCTTCCAAGTGGTAATGACAACAACTAATTTGGCTGAGTCTTTGCAGACCACGATCTCTATTAATGAGGTTCAAGAAGTCACCCCTGAGGTTGAGGAGGTTGTCTCCACACTGAGAAAGGGAAATCAGGTAGAGAAGAATAAGGGGAAGGGAAAATTCTAGGAGAAAGGGCTAGCGGGGTCTGCGAAATGGGTTGGGGTGAATCCACGGACCTCCCCGTGAAACGCAAAATCCCCATGAAAGGTGCCCCAGGAACGTTTTCCTAACCCTTCAAAGAGACCTTTGTCTGCTCAAGAAGAGGCCCGGATCACTGAACCAATAAACTAGCTACCACACTATGTTCGGCCTCGCAGGCCCTCAGTGTGCACACCCAAGGATATTGATGGGATGCGCACCTATTTTCAAATGCCTCTAATTCTAGGCAAGGTCCCTATCATAGGAGAGTCATTTGGCAAGCTCCACATGATCAAATTCGATGATCATGACCTGGCCTACTTGGAGGCCTTTCCAGAATTGGCACCAGAATTATATCTGGAAAGGGTATTGGAGAATTATGTACTAAAGGTAGTCCCTATGCTGTGGGCAAGCAGATTAGTTGGATCCAAATTATTAAATCTGCTGCAGATGCCTCATTTTGGCCACTACAATGTCACCGACCGACTCATGTGCCAGCTGCTAGCCCTAGTTCATGACGGCTGCTTATGGATCTAGGACCACATTCCAATTGATGTAGCACTCATCTAGCATATTATCAGTCTCCCCATGAAGGGGTTGAACCCCATTGAGCGCGTCGGCAAGAAATATGAGCAGCAGATCACTAATAAGGTGTGCGATGAATGTTGGGTATGTGTTATATTCTTTCCACGAATAGCCCCATGCGCTGTACGTTGTGCCGGGCACAGCAGGGGGGTCACAAGGGGGGAGGTAGCCCCCATTGTTGGGGTCTGGGGCAGCGCCCTAGCGAATTTTTTTTTGGTGTGCGGACCCACCCATGTTTTGTGCATGATTTTGCACATGGTTTTGGGGTACGATTGTTTTCGGCCCCTGGTATTTTGTAGATCCAGTGAAGGGAACTACAATTATGTTCTAATCCAGGGTTATTGGATTGGGGTTTATGTATACTTCGGCATGTATGTATATGTGTTGTAACACTAAAAGGAATATAATGAAAAATCAAGCTGGTCGTCCCAATTTAGGATCCAAAGGAAAATCTCTATGTTTATCTGTTTTATGTTTTATGCTCTCACTATTGTTTATTTTCTATTATAAGATTCATGTCTAGATAATTTTTGTTCAGGGTTAAAACCTACATCTGGTATCAGAGTTGTTTTGGCTTCAAGGGGATGCCTTTGCTGCTGAGGGTTTTTTGCTCGGGCCTGAGGTAGACCCTGTTCAGTGGGAGATCTGTGAGATCGATTCTTGCGGTGAAAGAAGATGGTGAGCGGTGGAAAGATAGAGATCGAGAAATTTCATGGTCAGAGTTTTGAGTTATGGAAGCTCAAGATGGAGGATCTTCTAGTGGATAAAGATCAGTGGATCGCGATAGATCCGGGTACTAAACCAACGGCAATGTCAGATGAAGACTGGAAGAAACTGGATCAGAAGGCTAAGAGCACTTTACGGTTGTGTGTCTCAGATTTAGTATTGTTGAATGTATCTGGGGAAGCTACGGCGAAGAATTTGTGGGAAAAACTTGGGACTTTGTACCAATCTAAGTCGCTGGTGAATAATTTGTTCCTACGGAAAAGGTTGTATAACCTGAGGATGAAGGATGGAGATTCGGTGACAGACCATCTGAATGCCTTCAATACTGTGGTAATTCAGCTGTCATCTGTTGATATTAAAATATCAGATGAAGATAAGTGCATCAGTTTGTTGTGTTCTCTACCAGATTCGTGGGGCAGTCTGGTTATTGCAATAGGTAGCAATACAACTACCTTGAATTTTGATGACATTGTCTCAGCCTTGTTGTCGAAAGAAATGAGACAGATAAATATGGAGGGCCATAATGGAGATGCCTTATCTATACGAGGAAGGTCCCAAAACATAAACAAGAATAAGGTTTCCAGTGGGAGATCCAAATCTAGAGGGAGATCTAAATCTCCTGGAAAGTTTGTAAAGGTATGTTGGAAATGCGGAAAGGAAGGCCACTACAAAAAGGACTGTAGATCTAAAGCTCCTAAAAAAGGAGAGGGATCTGATGATGCTCCTTCTACAGAGGCAAAAACCACCACGGATGAAGTTGGAGATGTGTATTTGGCTTCTTCTTCAAATACACATGTAGATCATGAGTCATGGTTGATTGACTCAGGTGCATCCTTTCACTTTACTCCCCATCGGGATTGGTTCTACGAGTATGAGAAATATGATGGTGATGATGTCTTCCTAGGGGATGATAGGAAGGCGATAATCGTCAGACGTGGAAAGGTCATGCTGAATATGCAAGGTGGAAGGATTAGAACACTTCTTGGTGTTCTGCATATTCCTGCATTGGCCAGAAATCTGATTTTTGTAAGCAAGATGGATGATGCAGGTGTAAAAACATTGTTCGAGAAAGATGTCGGCAAGATGGTTCAGGGAGCACCGGTATTAATGCGGGGAGTTCGGATTGGAACTCTATACAAGCTACAAGGTAGCACTATTATTTATGGGTGTAAAAGTTCTATGTTTCCTGAAAGTGGAGCGGAAATCATAGCTGTCTCTAGAGAAAAGACCATGCTATGGCATCAAAGGCTTGGACATATTAGAGAGAAGGGCCTTCGAATACTGCATAGAAATGGTATGGTAGAAGGTATGTCTAATTTCTCTCTAAATTTTGATTTCTTTGAACATTATGTATATGGGAAGCAGAATCGGGTGAGCTTTCCTTCTGGTGCTAAGAAGGTGAACAAGATATTAGAACTTGTGTACAGTGATGTGTTTGGACCTGTGTCAGTTCCATAACTCGGAAAGTCTGTGTACTATGTTTCATTCATATATGACTTCTCAAGGAATACATGGATATATTTCTTGAGGAAGAAATCTGAAGTATTTGACAGATTTAAAGAATTTAAGGCTCTGGTGGAAAACCAGACACAGAAGAAGATAAAGGCGCTGAGAACAGATAATGGTGGGGAGTTCTGCAAGAAGGAATTTGAAGAGTTTTGTAAGAAGTGTGGTATAGCACGGTAGAAGACTACTCCATACACACCTCAGCAAAATGGATTTGTAGAAAGAATGAACAAAACACTGATGGAAAAGGCAAGAAGCATGCTCAGTGGTACCGGGTTAGGATAAGAATTCTCGGCAGAGGCAGTGGAGACTGCATGTTACTTCGTTAACAAATCACCTTCATCGGCGTTGGAGGATAAGACTCGACATGGGGTATGGACTGGTAAGAAACCCTCTCTTTCACATCTAAGGGTATTTGGATGTGATGCATATTTACATGTTCCAAAGGAGAAAAGGATCAAGTTGGATAATAAATCTGAAAGGTGCATCTTTATTGGGTATAATGGTGGTTTAAAGGGTTACTAGCTTTGGAACCCAGAAACAAGGAAGGTTGTGTACAGCCAAGATGTGGTGTTTAGAGAGGTGAAAGATGTTGTTACACATGAATTCCTACAAAAGGAACCTGAAAATATAGAGTTTGAGCTAAAGGAGGATGAATTAGACTCTACAACAGAAGAAGACTCAAAAGAGGAAGAGCCACAAACTCCAGCTGTGAGAAGATCAACTCGGGAAAGAAGGCAACCAGAAAGGTATATTCCATCTGCTTTTTGTTCAGGTTTTACCTTAACTATAACTGATGATGATCCCAGAACTGTCAGGGAGGCAGTAGATTCAGAGGATGGAAAACTCTGGAAGGAGGCCATGGTTGATGAAATGGCATCCTTGCACAAAAATGACGCATGGGATCTGGCGGAGTTGCCGGCTGGAAGGAAGCCCATCGGGAGAAAATGGGTGTTTAAAAAGAAGATGAATGTAGAAGGCAAGGTGGAGAAATACAAAGCTCGGTTGGTAGAAAATGGTTATTCCCAGGTGCTGGGAATTGATTTTGGTGATATTTTTCTCCTGTTGCCAAAGTTACTTCTATTAGATTGCTTTTATCTATTGTTGCTGCATTTGATTTTGAGATAGAACAAATGGATGTGAAGACAACATTTCTTCACGGGGATCTAGAAGAGGAGATCTACATGAAGCAACCTGAAGGCTTTATGGTGAAGGGTTAGAAAGAACTAGTGTGCAGGTTGAAGAAGTCTCTGTATGGGTTAAAACATTCACCAAGGATGTGGTATCAGAAATTTGATACCTATATACGGGGACTTGGCTTCACTAGAAGCAAGGAGGATCACTATGTTTATTTTAAATTAATTGGTGACTGTGTTATTTATTTGTTCTTGTATGTGGATGATATGTTGTTGATTGGAAATGACAAAGAAATTATCCAAGATTTGAAGACCCAGTTCTTCTCCAAATTCGACATGAAGGATCTTGGTGCTGCAAACTATATTTTGGGCATGGAAATTAAGAGAGATCGGGCAAAGAGGAATCTCTGGTTAAACCAGAGGAAGTATGTCGAGACTATATTGCAGAGGTTCAATATGCAGGATAGTAAACCGGTGAATGTTCCTATTCCTGTAGGTGTAAAGCTATCTGTTGAACAGTGTCCCAAGACACAAGAAGAAGAGGAGGATATGTCCCGTGTTCCATATGCAAGTGTAGTGGGTAGCCTGATGTATGCAATGGTCTGTACTAGACCAGACATTGCACATGCAGTGGGAGTATTGAGGAGGTTTATGTCAAACCCAGGGAAGGAGCATTGGACAGCAGTGAAGCGGGTTTTCAGATATTTACGTGGCACTAGTGATTATGGCTTGTGCTACCAGGGAAGACCAAGATTGGAAAGAATGTTGGACATTCGTGGTTTTGTTGATGCAGACTGGGCTGGAGATCTGGACCAAAGAAGATCTACAAGTGGGTATGTGTTTATCCTATTTGGAGGCGCAGTCAGTTGGATGAGTAAAAGACAGTCTGTAGTGGCTCTTTCAACTACAGAGGCAGAATACATAGCAGCCACTCATGCAAGCAAAGAAGCAGTTTGGTTGCAGAGATTGTGTTCAAGTATGGGGTTGGTACAGCAAGCTATAAGGATAGACTGTGATAGCCAAAGTGCAATTTTCTTGGCTAAGAACCCTGCTTACCATTCAAAGACAAAGAACATTGATGTTCAATATCACTTTTTTAGAGATATGGTTGAGGCTAAAAGGGTGTTGCTGGTAAAGGTGGACACTTTGAAGAATGTTGCAGATGCATTGACGAAGTCTGTGAGCACTCAGAAGTTCTCTTGGTGTAGAGAAACAATGGGTGTTGAAGAATTGGCCCAATGACTGAGCTCTCCTATGCCCCCCTGTGGAAAGAAAACAACAAGTGGGAGAATGTTGGGTATGTGTTATATTCTTTCCACGACTAGCCCCACGCACTGTATGTTGTGCCAGGCGCAGCAGGGGGGTCACAAGGGGGGAGGCAGCCCCCACTATTGGGGTCTAGGGCAGCGCCCCGATGAAAATTTGTTTGGTGTGCAGACCCACTCATAGGAGGACCCACCCATGTTTTGTGCATGATTTTGCACATCGTTTTGGGGTACGATGGTTTTCAGCCCCTGGTATTTTGTAGATCCGGTGAAGGGAACTATGGTTATGTTCTAATCCAGGGTTATTGGATTGGGGTTTATGTATGCTTCGGCATGTATATATATGTGTTGTAACACTAAAAGGAATATAATGAAAAATCAAGCTGGTCGTCCCAATTTGGGATCCAGGGGAAAATCTCTGTGTTTATTTTTTTTATGTTTTATGCTTTCGCTATTGTTTATTTTCTATTATAAGATTCGTGTGTAGATAATTTATGTTCAGGGTTAAAACCTACAGATTACCATGCTGAATGGAACACTAGAGAATTCATGATCATCACTATCAGTGACCCCGGTGCATGCATGGGCACCTTGTTGTTAGCATACAAGATGATGCGCAAATGCTAGGTTGCCATAGTCCCCGCATATGTAATTCATTTGGCTGGCTACTCTGAGAAAAGGGTCTACTTCAACTGGTCTCGGTTCCTGTGCAATGAATTTCTGGAGAACGTGCACGAAGCCCATGATCATGGCAGGGCATTCTACTACTCTTGGTTGTTTCTCCTTATTGTGTTGGTCGTGTGGGAAGCCCTGGAAGATTCGGTCCTCCCTGAGCTTAAGCTGCATATGTGCGAAGGGGCACGATATGTGAATCTGTGGGAATTGAAGGATGAAAATCGCATTGAAGATAATAAGGTCTTCTAGGTCATATTCCATAGCAGGCTTGTATCTGCCATTCACTCCTGGTCACGCTTGTCACCACCAATCTATGAAAATTACAAGAGCATCACAGTGTTTCAAGTCACAATGCACAATGTGCAGATCCAGGGCCACAAGGATCCAACGTGGGTGTCCTTGTTGTATATGGTTGTTGATGAGGAGATTGATTGCCCTATTACTACTTCCTAGACACTAGAAACTTGGCTTAAAATCAAGTACGAGCACCAAGAAGGTTTCCCTGCCCGACACTACCAAAGAGACTGAAGAAGAGGGAAAGAATGTCGAGAAGGATGCGGAACTAGAATCACAGAAGGATTCGAAGTAGGATCGAGACGTAGAGGGTCTGGATGCAAGGGGTGCTGACTCCCTTCGAGGTATGAAATGGACTAGCGACCCTATTAAAGACCAAAGGAATAAACAGCGAGCTACAAGACCGGATCAGGAGACTAAGACTACTCTGAAAAACGAGGATTTGGAGTAAATCGTGGATGTATTCAGCTTATACTCAGAGGATAAATGGTTGGCTTTGGAAGAGCAGTAGAAAGCCAGGGTTGCTACACTCCAGTCTCATCTTAGAGCTCAACAGCTCAAAACTGACACCCTGCAAACGAGTTTGATTCAGACAGGGCTGCCCCCAGTGCCAAGTAGAGAATTGATCATCACAATGGAAAGTCGCCTCTACCCCTTGCCACGTGTAGTGTTTGTCTTGAGCCCACCTGCCCTAGCAGCACAAGTTCAGGCCTGCGTAGAGGTACAACTGGATTTAGCCTGAATGTTGCATGAACCACTGCAGGTCCTCCACACATCATTGTTTGTAAAGATTTAGCACAGAGGCCGCCGGGTGCACCAGCAGCTCAGTACAGCTGAGAAGATGATTGTGGAGATAACCGCCGAGGTGTCTTAGGTGCAAGCTGCATGCACCTTTGCCGCCATGCAACAGACTGAGCTAGAATGCCTAATCAGTAGGGTCTGTGCAGATGTCACTAAGGATATCCCAGCTTCTACTACCCCCCAGGCTAAGATTGAGGGGCTTCTCATATCACTAAGGGCTTCAAGGACTGAAATTTATATGGTTAAGACATAGATGGAACAATATATTGCTGCCTTATAGGCTAAATTGCAGCAAGAAACTCCACCAGAAGTAAGAGCCCAGCGAGCCACACTGGTCATAAAGGCCACCAATTCTATCACCGCTTAGATTTATCAGGGCACAGATCTATTGGAGATAGCCATGCAGTTATGTTCCAAGGTACAACATGACCATCTCCTCCATGATTTTACTCAAGAGCTACACCAAAAGGAGGAAGATTTTGAACAGGTCGAAGCTACTATGTCCACTTTGGTCCCAGCTCAGTGCCTGGCATGATTGCGTACCAGCCACACTCTTCGGGATGACATTGAAGAGCTCTGTCACAAAAATAAGGTTCTCAGTGACCACCTTAAGCCTTGGGCCAATGAAGCCCCCAGGATCTCTTAGGAAGTGGATGTTGCGGTCAAACAACTGAACCAGACATTGGAAAGTGTCATGGCTGCTACAGAAGGTCCAACTTCACATAATTGGGTGGATATTTCTCATAATTTTTTTGTGCAAAGCGAAGGATTATTTCCCCCGATGTTTGATGCAATCAAGCATCTTCAAGCGAAGATGAAAACCCCACGATCGCAGTGACTTGGGACGAGTCATAGGATTGTGTTGGCGGCCTGTTGGAATGGGGTTCCCTAACCTGTGTTTTTGTATAATTTTGTATTAGTCAGTCCTGCGTAGGGGATTTGGGATGGGTCAAAGCCCCTAATATTTTGTAATGGGTTAAAGAGTAGCTCTAGGGTACCCAAAGCATGGTTTGCGGACCATCGGATAACAAAGGCTAAGATATTATAAATAGATAGATAGTTGGGTCTAGTAAGTTGAAAAAAGTCGATAGACTGGTGCTACGTGAAAATTGTTAAGATTTGTATGGGTTGTTTTGGGTAAGGAATCCTGCTAGCTGTGTGCATGGAGATCCTCAGTCCTGCTATGTGCAGACCTTGCTAGGCTGTGTGCAGGGGCTGTGTTTGGGTTGTAAGTGGATTTTTGATGCTAATGAATTCAGTATATATCTGAAGTACCTTTGTGTTATCTGGATTGATTGTGTTTACTGTGAAGTGCATATGTGGTATTGATTTAAGCTGTGAATGTATATGTGATTGGGAATTGGCTGCGATTATAATGTTTTGTGATGGAATTTGGTAATGTGCATGTGGATGTGAATGTATTGACTAGGTCTATTAGTAATAATAGCTTTGTTATGGTTATGTGATGATTATATTGTTAAAATAACTGTGAATAGACTCATTTTGTGCGAACCTACTAAGCTGCAACTCAAATCTGCCTTGAATTACCTTCTCTCTCCCAGGGTGCGGAAACCTGGTTCCAGCACCCTCCCATACTACTTCGGGTGAGACTTTGGCTTGCGCATGTAGGCCATTGTCGGGGGTTTGTTGGCAAACCTTAACCTCCAAACTTGGGTAAGGACCCTTCAAGCCAAAAAAAATGATAATAGGTTTGTTTATTTTGAAATAGGGCTTATAGAGTTTTAGTTTAGTTATTAATATGGTGGTAGGTATTTAACCTCCACAAAATATTTTAGAATATTCTTAATAGGATACAAAAATTAAATGTTGAGATTTATCTCCAAATTATTTATATACCTTTTTCCCTTTTAATTAAATTGATTAATTAGAAAAAAAAATTCATATCAACAAGTGTCATAGATGAAGTAAATTATGAACTTTTTGGGCATGTGGTATTGATAAGCCATGATATTGTAACAAAGCCTATTTATGAATTAAGAATTTTCATAATAAATAGGATAAATCATGAGTTATTTTTATAATTAATAATAATTAAAATATTTAAAACAAAATTTTAATTAGCCTTATCTAAATTTTTTAATTTTGGTAACATGTTTTGATATTTTTAATGGATTTTATGGGTTATTAATTTTAGGCCTAGTCTAATTAATAGAAAAAATGACTTTTTTTGCAAGGTATTTTTTCTACTTAGATATTTTTAAAAACTTGAGTTTTTAGGATGCTGAATGGATGGTATTTTAAACAACAAAAAATCATAATCTTCTCTCAAACTGAAATGGTCACGTGATTCCAGTGAAACATTCATTTTCTGCATAAATTAAACTATGATTTAACTTTATTGACAATTTAACATAAAATATACAATGAAGTATTTAACATTAAATTTATCATATTATTTGAAAGTAATAAACCATTATTAGTATGTCATTTCTTGCTCAGTGAAATTTAGGACCGATGGAGTTGGATTAATTTGACCGTATTATAGATTTTTTTGCGTTTTATATTGTTAACATTGAATTTTTATGGTAAAATTTTCAGTGACGTCATCCAACCTCCACGTCCCTAGCTACTAATTTATCATCCCAACATTAGTTTCATTTGTATTTATTGCATATTTTACTTCGTAAATGTTGCTTTTAATACAGATTGATAAACAAAGTAGCTCCAGCCTAGATTGGATACCATAATCGGTAGCTTTAGTCTACTGAAGATACCATAGTCTATAGATTGATAAACATACCAGACGTATGTGATGGCAACTATGAATTTTTCAATGTCAGATCACTACAAGGAAAAGAAACTCTAGAAGAGGTTATAAAGGAGGTTTTTAGTGTTATAAAATTAGCTAAAATTTTCAAAAATATATTTTCTATGACATCCATTTTTGGTAACGGAGGTTTATACAGAGC
Organism: Pinus albicaulis; assembly: GCA_034641835.2. NCBI lineage: Eukaryota > Viridiplantae > Streptophyta > Pinopsida > Pinales > Pinaceae > Pinus > Pinus albicaulis. Next base: position 964,643,731 of record CM076571.1, on the reverse strand, counting down.
TTCTAACAGAACTTCAGCACAACTAAAAAAAACTAGGTGACTGGAGGTTTTTACAGATGTTTTTTCTTATCGGTGTGTGTGTCATGTGTGAATGCATTGACGTGTTTTAAATGGTATGCGCCAGTGTAGTAAACATATTGAGCACCGAGAAGAAAAACAATTTTCTAAAGCCCCAAGGTGTTTACATACGCAACAACCTGATGCATGTCAAGAAGAAATACACACTGGGCCAATAGAAGGTGCATGCACTAGTGTTATTTAGATTCAACATATCGGTGCATTGTTACCTATAGTGCGTTGGCTGGTTAGACAATATCCAAGCATAAGTATTTTTATAACCTTTGCAGCCAGATGCATTTTGTGAAAAGTACAGCCCCGAGTGGTTACCAAACAGATAAATCCCGAGGAGTTACAGTTGTAAAGCACTACGGAATTTAATGCAAACAACGATGGTGTGTTACAAATACAAATGCATTGGTACGTTGAGGCCAAATAACACTGGTACATGAACCTTATATCCTCCTGGTTCATATTGGTTGTGTATGCGGCCTGGGTTGTTAAGGTGTAAAAATTCACCAATGTGTTTAAGGAAAACCATACTAGTGCATGAAAATCCTATTCGCCCGTGTCGTAGTCATCGATAAAGCACACCAGGCATTATAATTCGTAGAAATGCACCAGTGAACAATATCATACACACACACCAGTGTTCATTTTATATTTTTTAGAAACATCGACCTGTGACAGTGCAATTATTGTGATTTTTTAAAATTCATTATTCATTAAAAGTCGACACATATCTTATAACAATATTCATATCAATTAAATTTTTATTAGTGCATTTGAATGTTATTTTTGGATAAATTTGTTATATCATCAGATTTCGAATCTCTTCATTATAATATTTAATCATCCATAAATTGAATCATTTCTTTAACATTTCAAAGCGATAATGGAGAATGCAGTAGAATAACTTAAAATGTATTTTATTATATATGAGTAAGAGACTCTTTGTCATACAAAATGGGATAGTTATTGGTAACCCTTTGTCTTTTAATGTGGACACTATGTCCATTACATTAAATAAAATGTTTGATTTTCATGGACAAATATTTGAAAAAATACAATGGCTTGCATTCATATCCAAACATATTGATCAACATTCTTCGCTGGAATTGTTTTCACTGCTCGAGCTACTTCCATGACTTGGGTTATTTGGAGGATTTTTTTGTTCATTATGTTGATTTTTTTCTTATTCTTCTAGTTCCATATAAAAACATAAAAATAAAGTGTAATGAGTGTATCTACATTGGTGATAATAATGAAAACTGTAATATTGAATAATATACATCAATGTAAATCAAAAATAAATGTACCATAACAATAATTGACTCTGAAAATATGCACATTATTTCAAAACAAAATTTCATGCCTTCTTTCAAAAATTATTTTGTTGGCGAAGTTCCATACTTTGTTTCCTGCAAGTTTTATACCCGATAACAAATCATAGATTTAATATAAAAGATTTTTCTGTTCTATTAATTATAGATGGAGCTAAGAAAAACGAGATAGATACTTACAAATTTCACAATTAATTTCTGATATGCCAACATATACTGATAAACCATATTTAACCCAATATCAATCAATTCTTCTGATGGTTCTTCTTTATATTTTAGCACCTTTTTGAAGACATCCAATGATGATTTTTGTAAAACAAATTAAAATATACAAAAATTAAATCTACTTAAGTTGTTATAAGGGCGTAAAAATTAATCACAAACTTTGATATCAACCCTTTTCTTCCTTGCCATCCTATTTTATGTGCTGAATGGGTTCCATTTTCTTTCAATTTCGGCAAGAAAATTCTTGAAAATTAATATTTAATGCTAAATTATTTATTTATTGTACCTAATAGAAAATTTTAATGATTACATATTACATTTGAAGCATGTCGTTGTTGAGATGGCTCCTCATGCGATGCAATTATGTCCATTTCTTTGACTATCTCCTTGTACACCATTCTGGACATTCCTACTGGCATATTTCTGATATCAGCTCGTTCATCCTTTTAGATTTTCATAATATTCATGAAAAAGTAACATGACAATAAACTATTTAATTTTTATATTGATATATGAAAACTAAGTATAACAAAAATGATATTTATAAATGATTTCATTGTAGTAATATATACATATAATTCTAGAAAAACATTTACAGGAATATTACTTTTTGAATGCTTATTTTTTGTCGTTGTGTGCGTTTGGTATTAAAATTTTGACATGTCTCATTGACCAATTCTCTGGAAAATCTTCTTGTAGTTTAAATAAAATTTGGTTCTTGGAATCATTGGATTTATTTTGGTATTGTAAGTGGAAATAATGTCTATACATTCATTCCACTACATCCCTAAAACTTGTGTAAAAGTTTTCCCGCCTTTCATTAACCTCAAGCACCACTCCAAATGAGCTAAGGAGCAACTCATTTTCATTTGCATTTTTTTTTTCTTTTTTTTTCTTAGAACAACATTCCTTTCCTTCGTTGTTAGTCCCTGTAGAATATTAAATATATATGAATTAATAGATTTTTTGAAACATGTTATCTAATATTTTTAAGTATATTATCAATGAAAATTCAAAAAATAAACTCATATTGGATTGATAGTATTTTTTCATTCACCTTATTCATCTCTGTGAAATTTTTCCATCAAGATTTTACGCTCTTCTGGTCTTAGATTAGAAAGAATCTTATCGATCTTCATCATTTTATCGCTCTGAATGACACACAATAAACAATACATATTATTTAAACTTACATATAGTTCAAAAAAAAAATTTGTAATGAATTTATAAAGAACTTTCCTTTTTTTCTTTCCCTGATGTGTTATCAGTATTTTTGTTACTTGAACTCTTGTCAGCCATCTTTTTATCAATATAAAACTTGTACCATTCATTAATATATTTTATAAATAAATCACATAATTTTCATCTAGAAAAAGGATCAAGAAAATGGTGCATCTATCTAAATTAAACGCCTGGTGCGTTTATCATATTAACCGCACTGATGCGGTCCACATTTTATCATCGAAAAAGGGAAAAGAAATTAAATGATATGGTGTGATATGTTATTGTAAATGAACCACCACTACAGTAAACACATTGTACAATTCTGTTGGTCGAAACGGACCCCGGTGTGTTATACTAAAAGAGCACACTGGTGCGCTATATTAAACATGGTGCACCGATTAAAAAAGGTCATTTTAAAAAATTGTGAAAGGGCCGACATGGTTTGGGATTCGAATCTGCAAGTGGTCCCCCGAGGTAGATGTCAAACACCTATATATATAGTAATATAAACCCTATAAATATAAAATTAAAATCCCTAGTTGGGAATTTTTGTAGTCACATAAAGAAGAAGAAGCGAGGGCTTAAGGTAAGAATGATTTTTGTTTTTTTTTTTTTTTAATTTTAATTAAATATAAATAGGAAGAGATATTTTAAATGATTTTATTAGTAAATTGCACTTTAAATTTTTATAAAAATTATATGCATGTATTAAATCTAATAGAAACTATGAAAAAAATAATTATTACAGTAAAATTTAACATTTTTACTATACTATAGGGTTTTTGAATGAATCACCCAATGTTTCAAATTATGATTCTCTGAATAGTGTTGTTGCTCGAAAGTATTTTGTTTCTCCATAGCGCTCTCTTGCTTTAGGTATGTCTCTTATGCAAATCCCTCCCCTAAAAATTTTCGCAAAAATAATGATATAATGAATAATTTTTACTATTAAAAGAACTTTTTATGAAATTAGATTTCTGAAAATAATTTTCGGCTCATTTTTAAGTTTACCGCTTTTTTTCACTTCAATAAAATAAAGTCACATTTTTTTTCACGATATTTAGTGAGTTTTTTAAGTAGCCAAACCGGTGCATCAGTTAATAAAACCGCACATATGCGTTTAGCAATACATTAGCACCGATAAAGGCTCGAAAAATCAGATCTACATCAAGGGGGATAACCACCCGGTCTGGACCTTACAACAGCTCCTTTTCCATTTGGAATAGTGGCTCTGACTGGGGATGATGGGACTAGTTTCCCAATCTATTTATGATGGATGTACTAACGGGATGATGTTTTTTTTTTTTCTTTAGGTTTTAATGGGGTGAATGCTTATTCTAAATCTAATCTATCTTTTAACTATCAATGAAATCTATTGGAATCAAATAAAACATCTAAATCTAAATTGTCCTGGGAATAGCTTTTACTTATGCAATCTAAAATAATTTCTAACAGCAATTGATAATAAAGATCATTCAATTACTACGAGAAAAGAATCCATTAAAGATGATTGTTTCATATAAAAAGTTAGCCAAAAAAATTATGAGAAATATATCGCATAAGAGTTATTCATATATTCAGCATAAAAATAAGTTATCAAGATACAAAAGTGCAATAATGACAACTAAACATTCATACTTTCATATATCAATAACTAAAAATAATTTATCACTTGGCACGTAAGTAAAAAGTATTAAGAGATAGAAATACCACTGATAATAAGTTCTACTCATGAGCTGCAACGATATAGATTTATCTTCAAATCACTCAACATCCACTAAGAGTACAAAACTGAATTTCAGTAGCAGATATCAAACTCATATAAAGAAAAATCTCGTTCCATATATATCATCAAAACTTCCTCTAGGAGGAGCAAAAGTGCATGTTCTGAAGCAATGTTTTTGATAAAATTCTAGACCCCTCTCTAAATGCATGAGAGGGGTTTAAATACTACTCTATGAAATCTAAAAATAAATATTAAAAAAATAGATGAGGAGGTTTAAACCACCTGCCTCATTTTAAGCAAAAATAAACTAAAAAAAACTAAACTGTATCTATGATAAATTTAGCATCTGATCCTTTAGATTGAAAATATCCATCATCGGTTTCAAGAGTGTTGGTTGGCTGACTTCAGCTTTTAAATGTCCTGAAAATATGGCATTGGCAAGAGATGGCACCATTTTCTCGGTAAATGTTATGAGGCAACTCAGGTTCATGCACTAGCTGTGCGGCTTTACCAGGTACCGCCAATACGTGTCCCAGTTTAACTTGTTTATCTATTTAATTATCTCTGCTTTTCCTCTTCTGTTTGTTTCCATTATGTTTGAAGATGTTGTGCCTTTGGAAGGAAGCCTGTGGTAGTCTCTGTTATCAAATTGGTTGTGTACATATTTTCATTTATGCACTCAATGATATTGTTCGCTGCTTCTGATGCCTCTCCAATCGCCTTTTCTGCTTCTTTAAGCTGGAAATCCCATCTCGCAAATAACATCTCTTTATGTGATTCATCAATTATGGGAAATTCTTCTCTTTTCCCTTCTTCTGATTTCTACCAGTCTAAGAAGTCTGAAACTTTCTTAAGAATTGAATCATAATCAAGTCGTAAAACTTGATTTGTAATCTTATCACTTATTTCACAATGGGAATTCCATTGTGAGATCTTCTGGCAGAATAATTCTTCTTGTTGCAAGAGCTAAGAATTGAGAGCGAGTGCTTCTGTGAGAAACTCCCCAATTTTGGGGTCATCCTTATGCAGTTCCATCATAGTTTGTAACTGTATTTCTTTATTGGCTAAAATTATTTGATGATCCAATTGCATCTGATGGAAGTCTTGCTAGAGTTTTGCTAGTTATGTCTCTGCTTCTTTATTGATGCTGACTTGTTGCAGTTGTTGTTCCAAAAATAAAATCGTGTCCTCTTTATCTCTAAGTAGTAACTGAACCTCTGCTGCTTTATCAATTGTTGCATAATCATATGATCCTATGATTTAAGAGAGCCTAGTTAGATTTTCTGATGGGTCTGTAGTGGGATATTTCCAAATAACATCTAGAGGTTCAACTTCTGGAGCGAGCACAACCTCTAGTTTTCTTTTATTTCGTTTCCTTTTGATGACAGATTTATGTTGAGGGATATAAAATACATCTAGAGGAGGAATTTCCTCTATCCTTAGTACAATTTCTAATGACAAAGCAACAGGAATATGCACTACAATTGGCTTTGTAAAATGAGCAGGAGTTTCATCTTGTTTCGAGGAGAAAACCTACTGGCTAGGCTTTTCTTTAGATTGAGTTGTATCTTTAATTGATCCTTCACTTCTGTTGTGTTCACTCTTGAATTGATCACTAGATTTAGATTTTTCTTTTTAACTTCCACTTATGGTAACACTGGGAGTAGGTTCTCTTGGAGATTCTATGAAAAATTGGTTCAACAGGACCTTTGATAACCTTTGTTTTCTATAAATGTCAAACTTTTGGAGTTCTTCTTGGTCAAACCGAATTTGTTCCATATGTAGAACCTCTTTGAAGGTTTTCTTATGCATAAATACATCATCAAAGGGATCTTCTTCATTGGAAAACACTTTTATTTTAACACTTGTAGTAAAATGACTTACAACACCAAAGGGATCATATTGCCTCCCTGAGAACTTTGGTAGTTGCAAGCATAACATATTATCAACTTCTTTAAAGGCATGACCTAAGTCAAACAATGCAAAATCTCCGCATACTATACGAAATTTGGGCCAGATGGCTTTCTTAGACTCTTTCAGTGTCTCGATCATTCCCCCCACACCACAGGTCTGATAGGCTATTTCCCTACCCATTAGTTTTTCGGGGACGTAAAAAGGTAGCACATGGGGTGAAGTAATGCTCCCAAACACTGTGATATACGTGAATGATTCTTCCCCAAACCACCTTCCCACAGGGAGAATGTCTACTTCAGCTTCTGTGGAAAACCTTGGGATAGCTTGATTATAGATCATTTTATAAATAGGGAGCATAACTCAATGACAAATATTAAATAAATGTGTGATGAAATTGGATTCCCATAATACTTTGTGATAAATCTAAATGGGAAGTCGATTTTGTACTGTCCATTTCCATCCCATAATAGGAAAATCGGAAACAAAACAAATAGCATCCATGATATAAGCTCAAAAATAAAGGAGGCTAAATCCTTAAAGTAGAGCTTCTTCTACTTTTGTATGCTACAATTGCAGAGGCTAAATTATCTGATAAAATTTGGGCCCAATTCATTATGGTGGCATTAACAATCGCATCTAACAAAGGTAACCATTCTGATGAAAACTTGTCGATGTTTGGTTTCCCAAACAGTCTACATAACATTGCAGTGGCAAAACAGTAAGGAGGAGAAAGAGAACCAGTAGAATACATACCATTTTATCCTTCTTCAACCTTTCTTCATTGTTTGACCAGTGCCTTGTGAATTCTTCCAAGTCTTCGTTCTCTTTGGCGAACTTTTCTACAAATTTCTTGTTGTATATAGCCCAAGGTTTTGGAAAATGGTACATACGTCTGAAATTGTTTGGGGTAAACGACCCCACGACTTGCTGACTGGCCATCTTCAACTCTCTATCAGATATATCTGCTTGATCTATAATCCATTTCACCATATCAGTGCACGGGAGTATCTTTTGCCTCACAGCAATGCGGTGTAGAAACGAGCATGTAAGCTCAGTTAAGGATGCTTCAGAAGAGTTGTGTTCATCTGCTGCAACTGTAACTTCCATAATTCTAGGGTTCTCGTCTTCTAACAACTGATACATAGCTTCCGAGGTAGATATCCCTGCGTCTCTTCTACAGGTGGTGTCTGGGAATAATGGGGTCATTTCTGACTTCTCAGGCGCGGGGGCCTTTCCTTTCTTCACCATTTCTTCATAGTTTACACTCTGGGTATTCTTCTGAAAGTAGAAACTAGAGAACAAAGATGATAGTAAATACAGGCAAAATGAATTGAAAGACAAAAATAAGGTGACGAGAAGCTTTTAATTCTAAATCATATCAAATGATATCAACTTGCGTCAAATGGTCCTTTTACCTTGATCCGCATCGTTTTAAATAAATGAACACTAATGGACCATTAAGCTAAACTTTTATGCTCATAATTTTGGATCGAACACTGGAAAGTTACTATCCTATAACTGTGAGCCCTTTGATCTGCGATAAAAGTGATTTTGCGATTTACTTCACAATATCGCAGATTGCAATATCGCAAAACTTACGATCATTTAAAAATCATCCTTACGTTGGGATGCCGCGATAGGCGTTTTGCGAGAGGCGATGAAGTTGTAAGCTTTGTGATCTTGAATTTTCGCAGATTGCACTTTTAAGGAGTGACTTTTATAAAGGACGCCCACTGTAACCTTTTTGCGATGCGATAAAAACAGGTCTATTAAAGCTTCCCTTAATGTTCGAGACTTTCCGATATAAATTTTTTCTTAAGTATAATGGTCATGTAGCAATTTTTTTATAAGGAAACTCAAGATTTGTGATGTTTTATGCGCTTGGAGTATGGGAAGGTAAATTCACATTTTTTAGGAAGTTCTATTTTGATATTTTATTTTATTGTGAAAACAATAGTAAACTTAAATACTAATATTTTATTTTTTTTAAAAGGGTCCCCATTTATTAGTGTTATTTATAACACTAAAAAAAAGGGGGGGGTTGTTGATGGTCACAACAATTGGCGATTCACTTGGAAGAACCAGTTATCTTTGATGGTTTTTTGAATTTTCTAAAAAATTCTAAAATAGAAATGGTTTTGAAAATGAAACTTCATTGTAGAAATATAAGGTAACCAGTGCTTTTTATTAACACCAACATTTTTTTCTAACTATCTTTATTCTAATTATCTTCTCCCCAAAATTAGTCATTTTACTCATATCAGTCATTACTTGGTTTGTAAAGATAAAAACAAAAACATCTCCATAGATCAGTTTATGTGTAATCATTTGTCGTAGGTAGAGCCTCTACTGCCACCAGGCGTCCATAGCCTCGACAGGGTTACCTGTTACCCAGTAATGATCCTGTGTCCCACTTTGAGAAGCATGCAATTTTCAAAGATAAATCCTCATATACACTTATTGCTTTTTCTTTTTATATTATTTCTTTCTTTTAATTCTTAAAGAAAAATGTCTTGGTTTGCTAGCCAAAATTGATAGTGCCATTCACTTGATTTATAACTTAACTGAACAAGCTGGCTCGTGATGAGACCCCTTGTATTTTGATTAAAACAATCTCAAGCCATTAGCCTGTTTTGGTATGCAGTATGGTAATTTCAGTTAGTTATAATCTTTATGATCATGATAAGCTGGCTCTTGATGAGACCTCTTATTCTTTAAGTTTGAAGTGCATAGTTGGATTACTCTTTGAATCTCGCAGTTTCCTAAAGTGGGGAGGACTTCATTAGTTCCTTAAGAATTCTTTAGGAAGACAATTATAGAGTTTTTAAAAATAGCCTTTCTGTGGAGAATATTTGTTTTCTTATTGGTACCTTTTATGACTGATATGAGGAAAACTTCTTCTTAAAAGTTGATTCTAACCAAAAATTGTATAGTTGAAACAAAAGAACAAATAAAATTTTTCATAATGATAGCACTTGACCCTATGTTTCAAAAATAAAGATTAATTTTCCTAACCATATCCACTTATACAAGTGAAAAAACTAAATTGATATGAGACACTATTCTTCTCGTGAAAACCAAAAGTAAATATTCTCAACTTGTTTTATTTATCAAAGAAAAACTGAAACAAAAACAATAATCTATAGAAGATAGAAGAGATTATCTTCTATGGGAAAATTTTTTTAAGGATCTGTCCATTAACAGGTAAAGACTCTCTTTCCCCTGCTAAATCTTGTAACATGAAAGTTTATGGACCGATGATTTCGACAATTCGAAATGGTCCAAGCCACATCCGTTGGAATCTAGTGTGCTTGCCTTTATCTTCATGGGCTTTATCCCACTTTAATAATAAGTCTCCAAGCCAAAAATCTTTTCTAGATGCAAAGTTTGAATCAAAATAAGCTTTTACTAATTGTTGATGATGCACATGCATAATTTTGGCCTTTTCCCGTTCTTCTTCAAGTTTAAGGATCTGTAATTGTCTTAATTGCAAGGATGAAGAAGGGGTTTCTTCAATGAATTGAACTAAGGCTAAAGAAGGAAAAGCTAGATTTGTTCGGAGGACCACTTCTTTCCCATAAACTAAATTAAAAGGAGAAGTCCCAATAGAATTTTTCTTAGTTATTTGATCTGCCCAAAGAGCATACGTTAAATACTTATGCCAGTTTCTATGATTTCGATGAATAGTCTATTTAATGATCCTAATAAGGTTTTTATTCATTGATTTAGCCAATCCATTTCCTTGCGGATAATAATTAGCAGAATATTTGAGTTTAAAACCTCTTTTGAGCGCAAATTCAGTCATAGTATTACCTGAGAAATATGATGCATTATCAAGCATTAAAGCAGAAGGTAAAGCCAAACCTGGTAATTATAAATTGATCTATAAATTCAATGATACTTTCAGAGTTGGCTATCTTTAGCGAAACTGCTTCTACCCACTTAGTAAAGTAGTCAGTAACTATAAGGATGTACTTATGTTGTTTAGAAGAATGAGGAACAATATCACCTATTATTATCTAATCCCCATTGTTCAAATGGTTGATCAATGTTGACTGGATGCAACGAAAATGATGGTTTCTTTTGTCTTCCGGTAGCAGTCTGGCAAATTTTCCATTTCCCTACATAGCTATGTGCATCCTTAAATAACGTTGGCCAGTAGTAACCCATGCGCAGGATTTAGTGAGCTGTTGCATCTCTTGCGTAGTGTCCGCCTGCTGGTCCGTCATGAAGTTCCTGCAATACTTTTTCTACTTCAGATTTCTTAAGGCATCTAAGGAGAATAGAATCATAATTCATTCTAAAGAGCACATCATTTACAATTTGATAATTTTTAGCTTTTAGCCTCAAGGATCTTTTCTTTGTATGATTCAAATGTGGAGGAGCATATCCATTTTTTAAGTAAAACATGATATCTATATACCTTGATTCAGAGTCATTTAGGTTTACCTCATACGTTTGTATTTCACTGTCTAGAGACTGCGTTTCTGACAAGTGCGATGCTCCAACCAACATCCTGCAAAAAACTTTATCTTTTACAATGTTTGCTGGTTTAATTTCAGCATCATATTCTTGCAGGACTATGACCCAATTTGCCCTCTTTTCGCCTACATCTCTCTGTACCAAAATATTTCTCACCATTGAAAATGGTACTATTATTTTCGTATGATTTTTGAGAAGGAAGGGCCTAAAGTGTTTGATTATTTGAATACAACATAAGCCTTTTTCTCCACATCGGAGTAATCTAATTCAGCTCCTTGCAAGTTTGAACTGAAGAAGGCAATTGGGGCTTCATCTTTATCTTGATTGGCTTGTGTGAGTATTGCAGCATACAATTTCTCAAAGGAAAATGTATACAAAGTGAAAGGATCGAAAAAGTTTGGATTTACTAAATATGGGGAATTTATAATCGCTTGCTTAGTCAAGTCAAATTCTTCATGTTCTGCCTGACCCCATTTGAAGAGATAATTTTTCTTTATCATGGCTTGGAGAGGTCAGACGATTCTTGAGAAGTCTGGGAGAAATCCTTTAACAAAATTGATTTGACCAAGGAATGATTGCATTGCTTTTTTGTTATGGGGTAGGGATATCTCAAAAATTTCTTTAATCCTATCTGGGTCGATACAGATTCTAGATTTAGAGACTATAAATCCGGGAATCTTCCCTTAACTTAATGTGAAAAAAAAAAAATTGGATTGAGTGAGATCGCATATTTTTAACATCGTTGGAGAATCTGTTTTAAGTCTATGAGGTGACTACTACGTTTTTTAGAATACACTGTTATGTCATATAAGTAAATCACCATTGACCTATTCACTAATCCTTTAAATGCAATATCCATGGCCCTTTGAAACGTGGCACCGACATTAATCAACCCAAATGACATCTTTTGATATGCATAAGTGCCCCATTTTGTTATAAATGTAGTCTTCAATTGATCTTATGGGTGGAATAAGATTTGATTATACCTCGAGAAGCCATCTAAAAAGGACATTAGTTCAGACCCCGCGACTGATTGTACTATTTTTTCCATAGGGGGTAGCGGAAAGTTATCATTTTGGCAGGCCTTTTCCAGATTTCGAAAGTCAATACAAATCTGGATTTCTCCATTTTTCTTTCTGACTAGTACCATGTTGGAAACCCATCTAGAATGCCTAACAGGAAAAATAATCTTGGCTTTAAGTAATTTTTTCAACTCAGACTTAATTTGGTTTTCCAAATTGGGATGGATTTTCCTCAATTTTTTCTGGACTGGATTTTCATCAGAGATCGTCGGAATTTTATGCTGTATAATTGAAGTGTCATAAGTCTTGAGATCATCGTAATTCCAGGAAAAGACATTTTTGTATTGTTTTAACAATCGAATGAAAGATAATTTTTCCTCGGGTGTTAGACCAAGACCTAGCTTGATATTCTGTGGTTTTATATCAGTCCCCGGATTTACTAATTCATATCTCAGAGTTGAACTCTGGAGTTTTGAATTGATGGACCATTTAAATCTATCCTTTAAATCATATAGGTCTTCCAGCTTAACTATGGATTTGGGTATAGCGTTATTGTTGTGTCCATGTTTCAGCTGCTTGTCATGCTGGTCTTCAGCAATTATCTAATTATTGTAAGATCCTTCTGAAGTCAGAAAGCTTAAAATATCAGGGTCATTGTTGAAAACTTTCCAATTGGTAATGTTATCCGGGATAGAGGGTATAAAGATCAATTCAACTGAGAATCTATTTGGGCTATAGTCTTCTGTTGGAATGAGTTTGGAAGCTACATTAGTGAGGAGATCATCACTTGCATTTTGGATTCTGGGAATGGGTGAAATATTAAATGCTATAAAGTGTGAAGTCAGGTCTTGAACTAATTATTGATAGTGCTTCAAGTGTCCTCACAAGCAATGTATAGTATTTCTTACCTGTTTGATAATAATCTCAGAATCTCCAAAGACTTGCAGATATTTGATATCAATCCAATTTCTTTGTATAACCCTTGAACTAATGCTTCATATTCAGCAGTATTATTCGTGCAGTCAAACTCGAGTCTACATGTTAGCATGGTTTTCTCTCCTTTTGGACTGACTACTATACAACCTGCTCCTGCTCCATCAGTAGACTTAGAACCATGAAAAAATAATTTCCAAAATAATTTTTTATTTATAGTACTATCTTAAAAATTAATGCATCTAGAACTATCTGCTTGAGAGAAATTTTCTATCTGGGATAAAACAAAATTTTCTAAAAAAGGTGAAGTGTGAGCATTGAAATTTCCTAAGAATGAATCAATAGAATAATTTACAATTATATTGTTGCTATATGCTACAGGCTCATTTTCTCCTTCTAACTCTATCACTATATACTTTTGGTGTTTTTCTCATTCAACCTTTATCTGATTTGGTTTACCATTGTAAGGGAGCCATATATGAGACCAGTCTATTGCAAAGTAACCGTGAAGATGTTCTGACCAATCCCTACTAAGGATTAGTCCATAAAATTTAGGAATATATGCGACAAGTATATCAATAACTTGACATACCTTTGGGTTTGATGAAAGCCTTATGGTTACTTGATTAAGTTCACTGATAACCTCGACTTGAGACCGATCCAACTGCACTATGTATACTGCAGATTTCTGAGGTTGGATATTTAACTTTACGCAAACTGTTTTAGGAAAAATATTAGATGAAGCACTTGAATCTACCAGACATTTATGAAATTTTTTATTGAAAACTTCAAAAGTAAGGAGAAGTGGTAGACTATGAGATTTCGACCTTTCTCCAATCAAAGCAATGTCATTTGGATCGAATTTATCTGTCATGCCAATCAGAGGTCTTCCCATTTCATTAGTATCTTGTGAAATTAAAACTGGAGGTAGAGGCTTAATAGGTACTACATGTAGCTCTTTAAAGAGAAATTTATGTTGATGCTTTAATTTGCTGAGCTCATGAAAAGTAATATTGGCCCTAGTTTTCTTCATGTCTTCAACAATGTTATACTCCATTTAATCAGAGATGATAAGCATTTTAGATGGATTTGTTGAATCAGATTGAACTAGGTTTGTCTGAGTAGCCCTTGATGAGGATTTATTACCTGCGATTTTGTCCTTAGGAGTCAGGCTTGGGTTTTTCTGTTTAGAAATGGGTTGTGGAGGATAAAGTGGATTTCTGCTTCTTGTAGCAATATGCAATACATCTTTATATTCTTCTGATTCTAGAAGAATGAAGTCCCACATACCTTGTAGTTCCATGACTTCATCATCATCGGTTTGTTCCTCATCGGAAACTTCTCTTCTTTTTCTTCTTCCGATTCTGCATTTTTTATATCGTTTGGAGGTTTCGAATCATTTGAAGGATTTCTCCTGAAGGGTTTTAAATATTTCTTAGAAGAGTTTTCTATTACTTGTTTCTAAATATCAACCATTTCATTGCACATGGTTTTCAAAACTTTTTGTAACCCTTCCAAATCAAATGGGTCCTTTGATTGTTTTTTCTTAGGATCATCTCTAAAAGAAACTTTTTTAGCCTTTTGTTCATCTACATTATTTTTCTTTTCTACAGCTAGGATACATTTTTCTATAGCTATCGCTTCTTTCATATTTTCAGCTAACGTTGGCTTGGCAGCCCTATCTAAAAAAATCGCTGAATTTGAAGGCAAAGCAGAAATATACCATTCATTTTGGAATTTGTCGTTGGGCTTCGATGTTTCTAGTATTTTGTTTAATAATTTTTTGAAGCGAGAATTTAAATCCTTGATTGGCTCTCTTGGTTCAACTTTCAAACTGGAGAGGTCATTTATCAAAGTTGTTGTAGATCGGTCATCTCCAAATTTTGTCAAAAATTGATCTTGAAAAGTATCCCAGTTATTAATGGAGCCTGATGGTAATGGAAAATATCATGATCATGTTGTTCCTTTTAAGGTATAAGGGAATAATCGTACAGCTGCATTCTCTTCTATTACTCCATTTAAATTAATAGATAACATGAAATTATTTATGTGCTCTTCGGCTGATAGGCCATTATCATGATTAAACTTGGGAAGCCATTTCTCAAGATTAGCCGGTAATTGTGCTAAAGGTGCAAGCATTCTTATAGCTCCTAGATTGGTCCATGGCCTCTGTGCCATCGTTGGGGTATGAGTAGGAGGAGGTGTAGCAGTAGTTGAAGGTGATTGGATAGAGGAGGATGTTGCTCCTGTATCGGTGTGAACCACGATCTGGATTTGAGGGATGGATGAATGAACTTGTGATGATATGGATGAGATGTTAGATGAAGATGATGATAAAATATCACTCTAAGATTCTGTTGATGATTTCTTAGCTTTCTTACGACTCCGTAAAGGAAACTCAACTAGTGGGATTCCTAAATTTTCGCTTTGTGCTCTAATTAGTCGTTTATTCAGGGTCAAATGAGAAGTGACACTACCTTGGGAAAATTCAGAACCCTCTTGAGATAAAGAAATTCCCTGTAACTTATGAATTAAAGTTTTTACTTCAGGGGGATCTGAAGAATATAAATCTGGCTTGTTTGGGATTTCGGCAATGTGCTGTGTTCTTTCCTTTTCAACTTCTGGTTGAGTGATGGAAGATTCGTAATGTGAACGAGAAGCTGAGGGAGATGGTGAGGGATTTTTACTCTTAGAATGGCATCAAGATGTAGATTTACTTTCCATTCACAGTTAGGCCCTCCTTCTAGCACCAAATATGTTGAAGGCTCGAAAAATCGGGTCTACAACAAGGTGGATAACCACTCGGTCTGGACATTAAAGAAGCTTCTTTTCCGTTTGTAATAGTGGCTATGACTGGGGATGATGGGACCAATTTCCCAATCTATTTATGATGGATGTACTAACGGGATGATGTTTTTGTTTTTTTAGGTTTAAATGGGGTGAATGCTTATTCTAAATCTAATCTATCTTTTAACTATCAAATGCAATCTATTGGAATCAAAGAAAACATCTAAATCTAAACTGTCCCAAGAATAGCTTTTACTTATGCGATCTAAAATAATTTCTAACAGCAATTGATAATAAATATCATTCAATTAATACGATAAAAGAATCCATTAAAGATGATTGTTTCGTATAAAAATTTAGCCGAAACAATTATGAGAAATATATCGCATAAGAGTTATTCATATATTCAGCATAAAAATAAGTTATCACCATACAAAAGTGCAATAATGACAACTAAACATTCAGGCTTTCATATATCAATAACTAAAAATAATTTATCACTTGGCACATAAGTAAAAAGTATTAAGAAATAGAAATACCATTGATAATAAGTTCTACTCATGAGCTGCAGCGACATAGATTTATCTTCAAATCACTCAACATCCACTAAGAGTAAAAATGTGCATTTCAGTAGAAGATATCAAACTCATATAAAGAAAAATATCGCTCCATATATTTCATCAAAAATTCCTCTAGGAGGAGAAAAAGTGCATGTTCTGAAGCAATGTTTTTGATAAAATTCTGGACCCCTCTCTAAATGCATGAGAGGGGTTTAAATACTACTCTATGAAATCTAAAAATAAATATTACAAAAATATATGAGGAGGTTTAAACCACCTACCTCATTTTAAGCAAAAATAAACTAAACTAAAACTAAATTGTATCTATGATAAATTCAGCATCTGATCCTTTAAATTGCAAATATCCATCATCAGTTTCAAGAGCGTCAGTTGACTCACTTCGGCTTTTAACTGTCCTGCAAATACGACATTGGCAAGAGATGGCACCATTTTCTTGACATCGGTTATGAGGCAACTTAGGGTCATGCATTGGTTGTGTTGCTTTACCAGGTACCGCTAGTATGTGTCCCAGTTTAGCCTTTTTATCTATTTAATTATCTCTGCTTTTTCCTCTATTGTTTGTTTCCATTCTGTTTGAAGTTGTTGTGCTTTTGGAAGGAAACCTAGGGTATTCTCTGTTATCAAATTGTTGTGTACATATTTTCATTTATGCACTCAATGATACTGTTCGTTGCTTTTGCTGCCTCTCCAATCACTTGTTCTAATTCTTTAAGCTGGAAATCCCATCTTGCAAATAACATCTCTTTATGCGATTCATCAATTCTAGGAAATTCTTCTCTTTTCCCTTCTTATTTTTGCCAGTCTAAGAAGTCTGAAACTTTCTTAAGAATTGAATCATAATCAAGTTGTAAATCTACGACTTGATTTGTAATCTTATCGCTTATTTCACAATGGGAATTCCATTGCGAGATCTTCTGGCAGAATAATTCTTCCTGTTGCAAGAGCTAAGAATTGAGAGTGAGTGCTTTAGTGATAAAATCCCCAATTTTGGGGTCATCCTTATGCAGTTCCATCATAATTTGTAACTATTCTTCTTTATTGGATAAACTGCTTTGATGATCTAATTGCATCTGATGGAAGTCTTGCTGGAGTTTTGCTAGCTGTGTCTCTGCTTATTTATTGATGCTAACTTGCTGCAGTTGTTGTTCCAAAAATAAAATCTTGTCCTCTTTATCTCTAAGTAGTAACTGAACCTTTGCTGCTTTATCAATTTTTGCAGAAGCATATGCTCTTGTGATTTGAGAGAGGCTAGTTAGATTTTCTAATGGGTCTGTAGTTGGATCTTTCTAAAGAACATCTAGAGGTTCAACTTCTGGAGTGAGCATAGCCTCTAGCTTTATTTTCTTTCATTTCCTTCTGATGACAGCTTTATGTTGAGGGCTATAAAATAAATCTAGAGGAGGAATTTCCTCTATCCTTAGTACAATTTCTTATGATGGAGCAACAAGAATATGCTTTGTTTCCTGATTAATGATAGTCCCTTCAACTTCCATTCCTATAGCTGACCTATTGCAGTTTGTCAATGGCTCTGTGCTTTGTTCTTCAATGTTGATTACTTTATTAAAATTCTCCCATTCTCCCTCTAGGTCCACTATAATTGGCTTTGTAAAATGAGTGGGAGTTTCATCTTGTTTCAGGGATAAAACCTATTGGCCAGGCTTTTCTTTAGATTTAGTTGTATCTTTAGCTGATCCTTCACTTCTGCTGTGTTCACTTTTGGACTGATCACTGGATTTAGATTTATGTTTTTAATTTCCACTGATGCTAAACACTGGGAGTAGGTTCCCTTGGAGATTCGATGACCAATTGGTTCAACGAGACCTTTGATAACCTCTATTTTCTATAAATGTCAAACTTTTGGAGTTCTTCTTGGTCAAACCGAATTCGTTCCATATGTAGAACCTCTTTGAAAGTGTTCTTCTGCAGAAATACATCATCAAAGGGATCTTCTTCATTGGAAAACACTTTTATTTTAACACTTGTAGTAAAATGACTTACAACACCAAAGGGATCATATTGCCTCCCCAAGAACTTTGGTAGTTGCAAGCATAACATATTATCAACTTCTTTAAAGGCATGACCTATGTCAGACAATGTAAAAGCTCCGAATACTATAGGAAATTTGGGCCAAATGGTTTTCTTAAACTCTTTCAGTGTCTTGGTCATTCCCCCCACACCACAGGTCTGATAGGCTATTTCCCTGCCCATTAGTTTTTCGGGGACGTAAAAGGGTAGCACGTGGGGTGAAGCAATGCTTCCAAACGCTCTGATATACGTGAACGATTCTTCCCCAAACCACCTTCCCACAGGGAGAATGTCTACTTCAGCTTCTGGGGAAAACCTTGGGATAGATTGATTATAGATCATTTTATAAATAGGGAGCATAACTCCATGACAAATATTAAAGAAATATGGGATGAAATTGGATTCCCATAATATTTTGTGATAAATCTGAATGGGAACTGAATTTTGTACTATCCATTTCCATCCCATAATAGGAAAATCAAAAACAAAACAAATAGCGTGCATGATATAAGCGCTCAAAAAGAAAGGAGGGTAAATCCTTAAAATAGAGCTTCTTTTATTTTTGTATGCTACAATTGTAGAGGCTAAATTATCCGATAAAATTTGGGCCCAATTCATTATGGTGGGATTAACAGCCACATCTAACAAAGGTAACCATTCTAATGAAAACTTGTCGATGTTTGGTTTCCCAAATAGTATACATAACATTGCAGCGGCAAAATAGTAAGGAGAAGAAAGAGAACCAATAGAATACATACCATTCTATCCTTCTTCAACCTTTCTTCATTGTTTTCCCAGTGACTTGTGAATTCTTCCAAGTCTTCGTTCTCTTTGGGGAACTTTACTATAAATCGCTTGTTGTAGATAGCCTGGGGTTCTGGAAAATGGTACATACGTCTCAAATTGTTTGGGGTAAATGACCCCATGACTTGCCGACTGGCCGTCTTCAACTCTCTATCATATATATCTACTTGATCTGTAATCCATTTCACCATATAAGTTTAGGTGAGTATCATTGGCCTCACATCAATGCAGTCTAGAAACAAGCATGCAAGCTCAGTTAAGGATGCTTCAGAAGAGCTGTGTTCATCCGCTATAACTGTAACTTCCATAATTCTCAGGTTCTCGTCTTCTAACAACTAATACATAGCTTCCTAGGTAGATATCCCTGTGTCTCTACTACAGGTGGTGTCTGTGAATAATGGGGTCATTTCTGACTTCTCAGACGTGGGGGCCTTGCCTTTCTTCACCATTTCTTCGTAGTTTACACTCTGGGTATTGTTCCTAAAAGTTGAAAGTAGAGAACAAAGATGATAGTAAATACAGGAAAAATGAATAGAAAGACAAAAATAAGGTGACAAGAAGCTTTCAATTCTAAATCATATCAAATGATATCAACTTGCGTCAGATGGTCCTTCTACCTTGATCCGCATCATTTTAAATAAATGAACAGTAATAGACCGTTAAGCTAAACTTTAATGCTCGTAACTTTTCATCGAACACTCGAAAGCTACTATCCTAGAACTGTGAGCCCTTTGATCTGCAATAAAAGTGATTTTGTGATTTTCTTCACAATATCGCAGATTTCAATATCGCAAAACTTACGATCATTTAAAAATCATCGTTACGTTGGGCTTCTGCGATAGGCGATTTGCGAGAGGCTATGAAGTTTTAAGCTTTGTGATCTCGCATTTTCGCGGATCACACTTTTAAGGAGTGACTTCTATAAAGGATGCCTGTTGTAACCTTTTTGCGATGCGATAAAAACAGGTTTATTAAAGCTTCCCTTAATGATCGATACTTTCCAATATAAATTTTTTCTTAAGTCTAATGGTCATGTAGCACTTTTTTTATAAGGAAACTCATTATTTGTGATGTTTTATGCCCTTGGAGTATGGGAAGGTAAATTCACATGTTTTAGCAAGTTCTATTTTGATATTTTATTTTATTGTGAAAACAATAGTAAACTTAAATACTAATATTTGATTTTTTGTGGAAGGGTCCCCGTTTATTAGTGTTATTGCTAACACTAAAAAAAAGGGGGGGTTGTTGATGGTCACAACAGGTATGTACACCAAATTTATTATATATTTTTCTCAAATGGAGGGAGAAAATATCATAATTATATCAAATGGAATATTCTTCAAAATACAGCTTGTTCCATAATATTTCTCAAATTCCATCACAAAGTTCTCCTTATCCTTCTGTAGATGTAATTACTTCGTATTTTATTTATATTTTCATTATCTCATTGAATTTATTTTTTATCCATGTCAATCTCACTAAAATTAATCTATGAAAGTTTGTATGTTCATGCAAATTCATAATCGAGTTCAGATGTACAAAATATTCGAACAGTTCCAAAACTTCAGAAGCTATTATCAGGAGAAGCATATAACAAGTCATGGTTGGTAGATGAAAATGGACAACCGCTTCACACTACCAATTGTAACATTCCATCTTCTAGCGAAAATCTCAAGACAATGATGATAATAATTTTTTGGTATAATGTAATTATTTCAATGTCAAAACAATTAATTGTGCATTGACATGATTATTGATTGATATCATTAATATTTTACTAATCATGTTCAAATATATTTTTTAAAATTATTAGGATTCTAGGGATGATGAGAAACCTACCTACCATCTTCCATTGCACCCCACGACAATGTCAAATTGAGAGAAGGCTGAATTAACAGAAAAACTCAGAGAGGAACGATACCAAGAATTGTTCAATCAACCACCTATTCAATTCCCACTATGTCCAGATTCCCCATGTTAAATCCAAAAATGGAATAGACAGGAAAATAGGAAAAATAAGCGTGTGTTTTCATATTATTCACAATGATATACATTTATAGTAAATTAGGTGTGACTCTAGGATTCCACATTCCAAGGGCACTTGGACTCCTTTTGACTCTTCGCCTTCCACACCAACCCTTAGAGGGTTAGGTGTCCAACATTCCCCCGCTTAATACAAAGGGGTATGTGTGAGTCTAAGAAGAGATCTGTAATAAAATATGAAAAGTATGCATGGTAGCACTAGGCTGAATGAGCTATCTGAAATGTTGGCATAAGGATGTGGTTTAAGGATTACAACCAACACTGGAACTCTTAATGCAGTTTCTGGAACTCTTCCAAATCTAGCAAGAAGATGAGGTCTTATGCTAGAGGAAGTGATCCTTATATTATGAAGAGGGATACCTTCAACCTGGAAGAAGGGAGGTCTACAACCCTTGGTGGTTTAATCATGACCACCATCTCTGGAATGCTTAATTAATTTCCTAGAACTCTACCAAAACTAGCAAGAAGCTAAAGTCTTCTCCTAGACGAAGCATCCCAAATTCTTTGAAGAGAGAGAAGCTCAACCTCACATAGATGGTTTAATAATAACCACCAACAAAAGGCATGATCATGGGCATATATGTCTCTGGCTACAACCCTGAATCTGGAATGACAGGTTGTGGCTTAGGCTCGCTTGAATTTTTGTGTCTATTGCTAAAAATCTGAATCTAGAATGACAAATTGTGGCTCAGGCTCGCTTGAACTTCTGTGTCTCTTGCTACAAATTCGAATTTGGAATGAAAATTTGTGGCTCAGGCTCACTTGATGTGTCTTTGATGTTTGTAGATGACCATCATTTCCCCCCCTGCCAGATTCAAGGTGAGATAATGGCAAAAACTCAACTGCAGGACTTTTTAATATTCTAGAAGAAATTATTTCAGATGAATGAAACATCTTCTTGGTTGTTGATTCCCATTGCCAAGAAGCGATCCATCCAAGATGAATCTTTTTTCTTGTGGGAGGCTTGTTTCTCAAGCATCTTTGTGAAGAATGAGTGTGCTGACCATAGTGCTTGCATGGGTGAATATCAAAACAATGATATGTCATATGGCCAAATCAGTCATAGTGTTGGCATATTACAATTTGTTTTCGTAGCTGTGGAAGAGGAGCAGAATTTGAAACAATTGAAGATGTCTTGTCATGGAGAAATCTAACACTCCAAAAGTAAATGGGCTTGGAATAGTCTGGAATATGAAAAGACACCTCCTTGTCATATCAATGACTAGTTATGTGCTTGTTGTGGACAAGCTCTTCCCAAGGTTTCATGATGGCCTTGGGAGGTAGAACTTGAACATTTACATTTGCATGCAAATCTACTCCTTCGTTAAGCACTAGATCTGAATCAACTACATCATTATTGAGTTGCTGCTTATGGGAGTCTGTTCAAATTTTTTTAACATAAACAGGTTGAGAACGATAACTCCACTATTGTAATTCTGCTTGCTGAAGCTGAGATTCAAGTTGAAAAAAATCAATCTTTTCATGTGCATTTTGCAGACAAGTTTTAATGTCCATGAGAGTGATCTTATTGATGAGCTTCCCAGATTATCCACAGTATTTAGGAACCTTTTTCAACATTTCGAATCCCAACGGGGATCCATCTTCAGAACATTTGAATGAAGGATTGAAAAAAGGGTTTTAGGCCATTGATAGCGAAAAAGAATATAAAAAGAGCCGACCAGAGTTATATATATATATATATATATATATATATATATATATATATATATATATATACACACACACACACACATATATATATATATATATATATGTATGTATGTATGTATGTATGTATGTATGTATGTATGTATGTATATACACACACACACACACACATATATATATATATTTATTTATTTTATTATTTAATATTTTAAATTAATTCCAAAATAATAGGAAATAATTTTATTTCTAATTTTATAATAATTATTTTTAATAAAATAAACTAATTTTGATTTAATTAAATATTATGTTTTAATAATAAATAATTAATATAATTAGTAATCGATATTATTATATGTTATTGTTTATAGTTAATTAATTAATAATAAAATAAACAAACTACTTACTAATTAATATTAATATTTATTTAATAAAAAAATATTTTAACAAGTAAATAATTATTTATTTTACTATGTTACTAGTTTAATTAATTTGATTTAATTTTGTTGGGATTTAAAAAGGGTTAATATATTCATTAATAATCACTTAGAACTAATGATATAAATAATCTAACTAACGAAAAGCCCTAATTTTTTGTAGAGATGGTTAGAATTATTATCTATAATTGCAATACTTAATAAGATAAGAAAAGAAAAACCTAGATTAATTAATAAAATTAACACCAAATAAACTAACTATTTACTAATTAATATTAACATTTATTTAAAGATATAAATAAATGTTAATAAAGTAAATAATTATTCATTTTTATTTAATTTTTTATAATAATAACTAATTAATTAATTTGATTTTCACCATGTCATCAAGATTTGACTGAGTGAGAATATTTAATAACTCTAATACATTACCAATTAGATCCATGATTAGAAATTTCCCAATCTACAATGCAATCAAAGATTTACTTTCTGTGTAGTTTACTCATTTATGGTGAGGAAATAAACCCTAATATATCAGTAAATTTGACCACCAATTATCTATCACGTGAAGAGCTCGAATCAAGAAGAACCTTCGGATCTAGAATTGATTATATTTGTACAAGAATTGGCCTCTTTTCTATGAGAAGAGAAATTATGTCAACCTTAATACTCACCGTATGCCATATTGTTGGACCTGTGAGACGACCGGTGAGTGCCGACTAGGTCACCGCAGGTTACTCCTAAGATAAGAACTCCTTGAAAGGATCATCATGTGTAATTTAAAGGCTTCACCCATTGATTTGATCACTATATCTGAAAAAGCTCCTCCATTCCACCCTTCAACTTGAATGTGCTAGCAGAGAGAGGCCAGATTTTTATCCATGGCCCTATTTCTTCCACACTTGGGCATACTCATCGAAAAATATTTCACATCCCCCATTTTTCCCACCCAGATGCCCAAGATATTGGCAAGCCAGACCCAATTACACTCAATCATGGGCCTGAAACCCTCACATGTGAGAGAACATCCTCCACCCGCGAGATTTTCAAATCCTCGAGGACTTTTCATAAATTAAAAGGCTGCAATTCTCCGCATAGTATAAAATAATGATGGGTAAAAAGATCTTGCACTGGTTTTATTAAATTAGTAATCGTAATGCATTACTGTCATTGCTAGAAAGTAAATGATGATGATTTGGAGATGACTTTTCAATGACCCACTTGATAAAAATGGATTTGCGAAGGACCCGGTATGTCAGATTGTACGGTAGGGTAATAGGAATAGAGAGATGATTTTTTTATCCAATAAAATTGGAAATGAAATTGAATTAAAGTAAATAAAAAAATGGTGGCTTGCACATAAATCATCTGAAACATGCCCAAAGTGGGCTTTTAATGGATATCAATGCAGGTCAGTTTATAGTGTGCAGATGGAGACTATTGGCTTTGAGAATTTTGGTATGAAAATGGCACTGAAGTAATAATTCAAAGAGTAATTTAGTAAACTAGATTTTAATTCAAGCAATATTTGCAATGAATATGTGACTCATCAAAGCGCCCAGGTGGAGCACAATAGTTTTATATCTATAGTTGATTCTCTAAATAGAGAAATGGAAGAAAAATTATGGAAATTATGCTGAGCTGACAACTCTGAAAATGCAGAGTACTAACTTTTCTTTGATACCATGTTAAACCCAAAAATGGAATAGACAGAAAAATAGGAAAGATAAACGTTTGTTTTCACATTATTCACAATGATATACATTTATTTTACATTAGGTGTGACTCTTTGATTCCAAATTCCAAGGTTGCTTGGACTCCTTTTGACTCTCTTCATTCAACACCCACCCTTAGAGGATTAGGTGTCAAACACACCAATTAGGAATGACTACAATAGTAGTATTTCTTCACAAGGATGAAATGGATGCAATAAAATAGAGGTTGGTATGGATGATTACTTAAGGGATACAACTGTGATGGAGAAAATGTTGTTCGATGCATTACAGAATGATGATAAGCTAGGGGAGGATGCTCATATCCTTGATACTTTTTCGAAAGCCTTAAATCTGCTTCCACCACCACTCTCTTTGGACCTGGAGGTCAGTCAAAGTCTACCCAGTTGGGGACAAAAATGTTACTGTACAACTTGAAAGAAACGCCTAGCTTGTTGAATGCATGTTTCTCGGACACCTTTAGGTAATTGACCATCATGTCCCTTATATTTTGAGAAATATTTTCACACAATCAACATTACAAATGGTCAATTTTATGAACGTTAATATTTATTAGCATTGTAAATTTAATGGTGTCCACCAACTACAGGTTATTCAAAGATAAGGTTCTTCCAAGTGATAATTTCTTGCCTGGTAGATGTGAAGATGCAAAGCAATTGTTGAAAATGTTGGGTGTTGAGTACATATCATATCATGCATGTAAAAATTATTGTATTCCATATAGAGGATAATATGCAAAAAAGATATATGTCCAAAGTGTGGGCATGACAGGTATGATAAACCAAAAAAGAAGGGTAAATCACATGGTCCTCCTCTTAAGATATCGAGGCACATGCCTATAGTCCCAAGCATTGAAAGGCTCTTTCATTGCAAAGAATTATCTATGTTGCAGGGATGGCTAGCCTCACTCAGATGTGAGTTAGGAGTTATGTGAATCCCAACAAATTTAATATCCATGGAGCATATAGAGGATACATGGCCCAAAAAATTTAAGGATGAATTACGAAGTCTACGACTCAGCATATCCATGAATGGAATCAACCCATATTCCCTCTAGAACACCAACTATTATATTTGGAATGTAGTAGTGATCAATAACAATATTCCTCCATGGTTGTCCATGAAGAATGAGCATCTTATGTTGGTTCTCATAGTCCCTATTAGAAGTCAAGTGAAGAATATGTATGTCTACTTACAACCATTGGTAGACGAATTGAATGAATTATGGGATGGGATAAATGTATAAAACGTATCAACACCCATTGCAACAGAGGATTTTTACATGGTATGGCATATGTGCTTACACCACACGTGATTATCCATGCTTAGGAGTTTGCTTTGGTAAATTACATATTTATTGATTTTTTTACATACGTAACAATATTCTTTCGCGTATTTTAATTTAATTAGCTGCAATTATTATGGTCTTCATGATATTCTTTAACGTGCCATGCATATTGTATACAATAATTTTGCAAGTCTTGTAACACAAGGGTATTATGGATTTAATTGTTATGGACCTTCTCTGAAAGCTAGATGGTCCAACGACCTACGAAAGCTAATGTATGACTTCTCCAGCATATTCCACCCAGAAGAACACCCTTACAAAAGAGAAACATCTTCTCTCAATGGTAAATGAGAGAGAACATAAAGGCCTGCAATAATGACACTAGTTGAATGGCTTAGAGCATATGAGAGAGAGAAGGAGAAGGAGTTTATAGAAATGTTTGATTCAAATGGGGATCTATGTTCAATGATCCAGAATTATTTAACACCTATGTTGAGAAATCTCCCATTGGGATGAAAAGTAAATCTATCTTTTATAACCTCCCATATTGGGAGCATATTAAGATTACCCACTTACTAGATCCTGTGCATATATTTAAAAATGTTTCATCTTCTTTATGAAGACACATATCATAAAAAAAGTGACACATTGGTTGTTAGGAAATACTTTATTACTTAAAAAAATAAAAGGAAACTTTGGCCAAGATGAGTAAGTACAGGAGAGGTTGGTCCCTCTAATTGGTCTTTCAAAGAAGATGACACCCATGGATTGAAAAGAAATATTATCTTTCTTTGGCAAAAGAAGTTATAATGGGTGTGAGGGTTCCATATTCATATGGGTCTTAACTACGATGCTGCTTCACCATGGAAGACCATTTGTCGGGTTTGAAATCGCATGACCATTTGAATATTCTAGGAGTACGTATGATGTGAAAATAATTAATTTATTATTTGTTATATTAATAGTTTTTATCCCATGGGATCAAAAAACATAAAAAATTTGGTATGTGTTTATAAATTTGCATTTTCATCGTCTTTTGTTCATGCGTGGGTGTGTGAAACATGACTTCCCCCAAGACCTAGGACGTGTCATATCTAAATTATCTGCATTTGCATGTTCAATCACATATAAGGAGATTCATGTGGCTAGCATTCCATTGTGGCGTCAAGAGATAGTTGAAATTTTTTGTATGTATGGGAAGGAATTGTCGACGAGTTTCATGGACTTGTAGGTTCATTTCTAATTTGCCTGGTACATGAGGTTGAATTATTTGGGGTGGTTTATTTTCGTTGGATTTTCTTGTTAGTGAGCTGCATGAAGAAATTGAAGGGTTTTTCTCGACAAAGGGCAAAACCCGAGGGATCTATGGCAAAGAGGTACATATCGTATGAGTCTTTCTATTATGTCGGTGAGTACATCAAGCAGATCGACAACACACTAGGTGGGGTGATTTGGGACGATGAAAGGGATGAATACAAAAGAGAAGGGGAGCTTTTCCAAATGAATGGAACAAAAGGTTAATAAAGAGTAAGTGACTTATAAATTTTCAAATTTACGCAAAGTAAATATTCACGTTGAACTTCGATAGTGTATA
The DNA here is from genome assembly GCA_034641835.2 of Pinus albicaulis. NCBI lineage: Eukaryota > Viridiplantae > Streptophyta > Pinopsida > Pinales > Pinaceae > Pinus > Pinus albicaulis. The sequence goes on along the minus strand of CM076571.1, from coordinate 964,615,848 downwards.
TTTTGATCCCATATGTACTATATGTCAATTTGATTTCATCAACGAATGTAGAAATTGAAGAAAACAATAAATTTGTTTTTTACAATTCTGAAGTAACACAACCATGCATCGCATTGTATGACCAAAAGAGGATGAAATGGGACAGTGATAGGAAATAATTCAGACGGTTGAATGGTAGAAGCGTGCCAAGTATATGTCCTGACAGTTGGATTGCTTTAAATGGTTTTTCACTATATCATTAGTTAAACAAATGCACCCTATATATATATATATATATATATATATATATGATATCCTAAAAGTTAAAAAAAATGTGTTAATGTATACTGTTATTTTTAGTATGTAAGATCATAATAAAATAATGATAATTCTAAACATGAATTTATTTGCATTATTTTCTAAACCTTATTATGTTACAAAAAATCATATTACTGTAGATTTACTATTTTACAATTATTTATATTATTATAAATTTACAATTTTACAATTATGGTAATTTAACAATATGTATGGTATACATTTCATAATTTTACGATGATTCAATTTTACGATAGTTATGGTTCAAATTTGACAATTTTTCTTCGAGATCGATAAGTCTCTCTCCACCTGTCCTGAGGATGAACCACATTAGTTGGCTTGAAACATCGACCTAATCCTAATGATGTGATTAATCTGAAAGTTCTTTTATCTAAATTTTTCAAATTTGCAAATTTTACAATTTTAATAAAATTAAATCATCATGATACATACAATTACAGTTACAAATTTAAAATTTTACAATTATGGTAATTTAACAATATGTAGGATATACATTTTACAATTTTACGATGATTCAATTATACGGTAGTTATGGTTCAAATTTGACAATTTGACAATTTTCAAATTTACAAATTTTACAATTTTAATAAAAATTGAATCATTAGGATACATAAAATTACAATTACAAATTTATAAATTTACAATTTTACAATTATAGTAATTTAACAATATGTATGATATAAATTTTACAATTTTAAGATGATTCAATTTTACGATAGTTATGGTTCAAATTTGACAATTTGACGATTTTTGAAATTTACAAATTTTACAATTTTAATAAAATTGAATCATCATGATAATAACAAGTAAAATACAAATTTACAAAATTACAATTTTACAATTATGGTAATTTAACAACATGTATGGTATAAATTTTACAATTTTACGACAATTCAATTTTAGTGTAATTATGGTTCAAATTTGACAATTTTACAATTTTACAAATTTACAAAATTTACAATTTTAATAAAATTGAATCATCACGATACATACAATTACAATTACAATTTTACAATTATAGAAATTTAACAATATGTATGGCAATTTTACAATTTTACGATGATTCAATTTTACTGTAATTATGGTTCAAATTGGACATTTGTACAATTTTACAAATTTACAAAATCTACAATTTTAATAAAATTAAATCATCATCATACATACAATTACAATTACAAATTCAAAATTTTAAAATTATGGTAATTTAACAATATGTACAGTAAGTTAACAATTTTAAGAGGATTCAATTTTAATTATGGTTCAAAATTGACAATTAATTTACAAATTTACAAATTTAAAAATTTTACAATTTTAATAAAATTGAATCATCATAATAAATACAATTACAATTACAATTTTACATACAATTACAATTAAAATTGTAAGTACAATTACGATTATAATTTTACAATTTTACATACAATTACAATTAAAATCTCAATACATACAATTATAATTAAAATTTTACAATATTACATACAATTATCATTATAATAATGATACATACAATTACATTACAATTTTATAATTTTACAATTACTAATACATAATATTTAATAAATATTGTGATTTAATATTAAAAATAAACATAATGATCATGATAACCATGGTACAAACATCATATTCTAAAATACACATTCGAGTTCGCTAACATCATCTAATCATCGTGATCATGATCATATAAAAAAACATAACCATTGTATAACATCATCACAACCCAAACATAAAATATAAATCTCATGTCAAATAATTGTTATCACATACACATCTATCTGTAAGCACATTAAATGAACATAACATGACCTAACAATATACACATCATTATGAACGCCAACATGTAAATTTAGTAAATCAACATGAATATAAAACATGTACTATATATATATATATATATATATGTCAAAAATATACAACTGTAATAGACTGCATAGAAATTTTAAATATCTAGTGGTACATGAACAATACTATAACTAGTCAAGGCCTGCTCAGATGGTGCATACTTAGATGGTGTCTGCTCAGGAGGTGCATGTTCAGATGTTGTTTTCTCAGGAGGTGCTTGCTTAGATGGTTCCTGCATAGGAGGTGTTTCTTGCTCATCTCCACGAGATGAAGGAGGAGGAGGTGGAGTACTATAATGATCACTGCCATCATGATCATCATCTGAGTTGTTGTGTGGTGCATCTCCATGGCGTCTATCCCTCCTCGTTGCCAGTAGCTTGGAGGCACCGAAAATATGACGCATAGGGCTCATCATATTTTGCAGCATGTCCCTCCAGAGATCCATTAGCGTACAATCTTCTTGGATGTCTCTGATTGTCATAGGGAAGACTCCCTCATCAACCAAGATTCTACATAATCGGTGCCCCAACTCCATCATGAATCATATTTCAGCCTTACGTAACATTCCCACGTGTATTTGCACCTAAGTAGGTCTCTCACCCTCCGCGAACTCTTCCATCTCCTCATCATCTACATGATCATCCGGTGGGGGTGGAGGCATGTCCCTGACGGATGTGCCAATATCTACAAAATATATAGTACACAATAAAATTAGACAATTTCATTAAACAATTTAACAAAACAAGTTAAAGAACGTGTTAGAACAAATTTTATTCTAATTAATTAAGACAATAAAAAGAAACTATATTAATTTAAAGAAAACACTAATATTAACTCTCTCATCTGGTGCCTCATCCTGTGTGAAGAGGATGTTGAGACACCCTCGCCAATCTAACCTCGCGTAAGGACACAGAACCGTCACGAACATGTGGTCATGATCACTGGCTAGTAGCTCTAGTGAATCACTAGAAAGCATGGTCAAATACTCTGGCTGGCCCCTCTTAGGCATCATCTTGCCCCACATGTGCATCCGTACATCTATCATTGGCCTACGAGGCTGACAGACAAAAGTAGGCCTCGTCTCCAGAAACCTCTCAAAAAATAAACAAAACAACTCTGAAGAAAAATGGAAGGTCAACCTCCCACGTGCCTGAGAACAAAATCTATCTAAGGCTATACAAAACTGCCACAAAATAACGATGGACCATCTAACAAATCGCGGCCTTTGGAATAGAGAATCAACATAAAATAAAAGAAGGCAACTAATGTGCTTCCCGTCACTGGTATAATGTGCAATGGTGGTCAATAATAGTGAGAGGCGTGACCTAACCTTATTTGGACCAAAAGAACAAATCTGTAGCTGTGCACCAGGCACCTAAAAATATACTAGAGAGTGTATGTCATCCATAATGTATTTCTCAGAGTACACCAACTGACTCTTTGCTGCAAAAACAAAGGGGAGGGAGCTGGGGCAAATCCTCCCCTCTCCTAGATAGGCTAGTGATAAAATACATGTAATCCTTAGTGAGGTGGTACCACTGGTCAAGACCAACATAGAAAGCCTCTTGGCGGGAATCGAATCTATAAATCAACTATACCAATAAGTCGTTGTGCACCTTCAGGGTTTTAACCTCCTCATAGAAATTATGCAGGCCTACATCTGTCAAGAGAAACTGGGTGGATGGCGTAATAGGGTGAGGGTATAAAAGTCTCTCCCTCTCCCTTGACTCCCACTATTGTATCTTATTTTAATGGTCATCCCTATGCTCCTATTGTTGTCTCTCTTGTCTCCGTTGACGTCATTGAATGATTCACATATTAAATACATCAGCCTCCATCATACATAAAACATAACTTTTTTTATCAAATGACAAATGTATTTACAAATATATAAATATAACTTTTATTGAAAAAAAAAATTATTTGGTACACCATAAAATAAAATCACGCACTACCAACAGTACATACATATATATCACGCACCATCAAGGGTGCACATAAAAAATAGTCACGCACTGTGACAAAAAAAGATATTAATTAAATAAATATTATAGGCGATGTGTTGACAAACCATATCTTCCCTCGGGCATTTATTGTAGCTCAACGCACCACCCATTTGCAATATTTTACTATTGGCAGTCCCATATCCAAACACAAAATGCCTCGGGGTGGTAGGTTTGACCGACGCACTACACTGAAATAATAATTTTTTTTCAACGGTGCATTTTCCAATGGTGGGGTTCATTTATATAATTGAAATGCACTGGGGGTTTCTTTTTTATCAACATTGCACCCGTGCGTACCGGTGCCTTCAGGTAAACCCACACACCGTGTCACACAAAAAAATATAAAAATAAATATTTGAATTTTTTTAACTAAAGGTCCTTCCAATTCTTTAATAATATTTGTTGCGATAAGTAAATCATAGCGCATCGGTTCACCCCATGACAACGACACACTCCCAATCTAATCGTCACGGCCTAGTGCATTTATAGAACGCACTACATGAACAAAATAGTAATGCTTCAAATGGTCTTTTAATTCCATATGTTCCCGTAATATAGAATCATCGAGCCATTATGGTTATTTGTACATAACACCCTGGTGCATTTGGGTAAATAAATTGTTATTTTTAAAAAATTATAAATTATCGGTGCGGCTCGAAATCTCCACGCACTACAAAAATTTTATTTTTATTGCGGTGCGCTTTTTTTAGTAGCGCACCGAGCTGTCACATTAACCGACCGTTGCGGTTTTAGTTAACACCATTTGTAGCTCAGCCTGTAAATTAATAGGGAGCACTGGGAATGGTGCGAGCCAAACGGCTCGAACGCATTGCGCAAGAAATAAATATTTTTTCAAACAAAAAAATAATTCTAAGTCAATTTTCAAAATTAATCTGCTGAATTCTTATGTTGGTGAGAAACATATACATTACCTGCACATTTGTGCGTCGAAGAGGCATGTTTCCAACAGAGTACGAAAAACCAAATCTTCCCACCATTTCGCAAAATATGAAGTCCACACACTGAGCAAAAAACAGAAGCAATGCGGGTGATGGGAGCACTGATTGCACAATGCCTTAGAGACACAAAGGTCACACCAGTCCTTGAGAGTTCTATAGGATTGTAAATAGTAAAAATATTTTTTATGGCTGGTATTTCCTTTTAAATAAACCATTTTTCGTTACGCTCTTATATGAGATGCATTAGGTGGTTGTTTCAATTGCACACAACATTTCTTTAAATTAAAAAAGATATGGGTTCTTGCGTTAGCAAACATTAACTTCTGGGGGCTTCATCGTTAGAGTATAGCACCAAACTTGGTGGAAATAATGTTTCTAACTTCACCCTTTTATGGTGCGATGGATTACGAAGCACACCGTAGATCCTTTGAATAAAAACCCTATGTTGGTGCGTCGTTGTACCTAAACTGCACTGGGCCATCGTCGTTAGTGTATAGCACCAAAGTGGTGAAAATATGTTTTTAAATGAAACCATCGTGCGGTGCTCTCAATTAATGAATCGCATAGGAATGGTGATATACAACCAACATCACGCTTGTTAAATAAAAAGAACTATATATTTTCATTAAATAAACACCCTACGCCGGGGCATTGTATCACCATAACCGCACTAGAGCGTCGTTGTTAGAGTATAGCACTGCAATGGTGAAAATAATTTTTTTGATTAATTGATTGGTCGGTGCACTCGATTAATTTGAGGCACTCGGAAGGTTATATAGTGAGTGTTTCAGTGTGCCATTTGATTGTATGCACCGGTGCACTTTATATAAAGTGCACTGTCATTTGTTTGAAAACTCTGTCGCGGTGCCCATCAACTTCTACGCGCTGGTGCCTTGTAAGGAAAGAACCACTTATTAGACGCCCCAGTGAGTTGTATGTATGAAGTGCACCGTTTTTTTCGTAGTACTTAAAAATAACTCAGCAACTGTGCTTTAGCCTCTACTATGCACTCTTGTGTGACATATATATTAAGGGCACTGATGCGTGTTCTCAATATAAATGCATCGTGAAAAAAATTCCACCCGCCAATCTCCTCAAATGACCTCTACTACAAGTGAATATCTGGGCTATTTTTAAAACGGCTTCCACAAAAACATCTGCTAGAAGGTTTTTTCCTTGTAGTGGATTTGATTGGTCATATAACATTGCAACTCGTCATTTTAACGTTTAGTGTCGAATGTAAGCCGTAGAAATCTATGATACTTGTATTATACCTAAAGTTGCAAGCGCCCTGAAATTATGAATGGATGGGAAAGTGGATCGGTACGCAGAAGAGTTTGTCTTCGATCTTAAAGTGATTTATATGATCTGACTGCATACCATTCCTTTTGTTGGTTGATAACTACGAAGTAACTGCCTCTTTGCACAGAGCTACCATCCATGATGTACGACTGACATATTTAATTAATTAGTATAGGCTATATAGGTTGTGTCATTGTGGGAATCCAACTACTCTTTTGCACTTGCAATCTCTCTTGTGTGCCAGTATTAACTCCAATACGATGAAAGCATATTAATGCACCATATCACAAAATATTAATGCACCCAAATTGCGTTCGAGCAAGATATTTCTAAAGTAAAATTCAAGGTGCTCGTTGATGTTATTTTCATTGTGGGTGTTACCGGTTGAGATTTCTGAAATATAATTCAAATCCTCTGACTATTTTTTCTGGCGATGTGGCCTTACCGATGGCCTAAATATATTCGATTTTATTGGTAACTACAATGTGTTTGTTATCCAAAATATTGGAACATGATTGGACAATCGAGTAGCCCGTGTTCATGGATTATGATATGTTTATTGTTTTGTGGTGTAGCTACTAGAATGAAGCTGGAATTCCTTCCTTTGTACCTACATATAGGATCAGACTTCTCAGAGGGTGTTAATTTACAGTAAGGGGGAAGCGGATTTCTATCGGCCAAAATCTGGTCAGTTTCTGATGTCTCTCATTTGTGTGTTTTATTTATTGGTTATGATTATCATATAATGGAGCCCAAAATCCCAAGTGCAAATAGAAGCCAATAATTTTGTTCCATAGGTTGTGATCATGCTACGATAGATTCAATAAGAAGCAGTGCATTCACCTAAAGATAACCATTCAGTGAGATATTAGCTAACAATAATAAGCACTGCATTCACCTAGAGTTGACCATTCAAAGAGATATTAGCTGACAACAAAAAATTGCATACTTATTGTTTCGATAGTTTGGAAAATATTCAACATTATAAGAGAAAAATTGAGTTAGAAATTCAATGGTGTGAAAATTGATCTAATATTCAATTTTGTTTATTTAGAGAAACTCTTTGCAAATATTACCTAGCTCTAAATTTCACTATGAAAACATCTGATGCGAAAGGTTGTTAAAAAAAGTAATAACTCTCATCAATAAATAAGTATTTTGATTTTTTTCTACCAAGTTAGTTGGTTGAGTAAGCTAGAATATAAGTCAACCTAATCCCCTGTTGTAAGATTAGCATCAATTCATAATTTATTTGCCCTTTGAGAATAGCCTCTCCGGATCTTTTATACTCCTTTGGATGCCACTTTTGTCTTCTCCTGACTGGCTTTGAAGCGACACCTTCTTTGTTCATCTCATTAATTAAAACTATGTCAAACTTACTTTCCACAACAGAAAGCTCAATGTTATCTATAATTGTTGCACTGTCTCTTTTGTGAACCAGGGGAAGGGATTTTTATTCATACTTTAGTGGAGTTATTGTATAGTATTAGGCAGTTTTAACTTTTAATTATTTTTATTTTAGCTTCATCTGTATGGACCATGGAGGTGATTAAGCATAATAATATTTTTTTCGTTCTACAAATTGAAAAGCCTTGTTTAAAAATTATAATATTTGTTACAAATGACCAGAATATGTTAATTGGACTTGAACATAAAACTCATAATGATAATATGAATGCGTGTAACTCACTTTAGGTTCAATTTAGAAAAAGTGGAAATAAAATATAAAAATAAAGAGTATGAAGCGATAGATAAGAGGTAAATCCCAGAATTAAAATAGAAATTAGTAGTGTATTGCAAAAATCTACAAATTATTATTATTATTATTATTATTATTTAATAATATTCAACAATTTTATGTTTTTGATATCACCCTGAAAGATATTTGGTGTTTTCTATTTGTTTTAGGTTCAAGGAGATGAAGAAAATGGCAGTCAATACGGAGCTAGAGATGCTCCATGGGCACGATATGAAACACAACTTTCCCATGTAAGTAGATAAGGCATTTAGAAGATCTTAAAAAAAAAAGTAACAACTCTTATCAAGATATAAGTATTTTGATATTTTTCTACCTTAGTAGAATGAGTAAGCTAGAAAATAACTCAACCTAATTCCCTGTTGTAAGTTTAGCATCAAGTCATCATTTATGTGCCTTTTGATAATAGTCTCTCCGGGTCTTTTCTCCTCCTTTGGATGCCACTTTTGTCTTCTCCTGACCGGCTTTGAAGTGACATCTTTTTTTGTTCATCTCACTAATTAAAACTATGTCAAACTTGAAACTGACTTTCCACAATAGATAGCCCAATGTTATCTATAATTGTTGCACTGCCTCTTTTGTGAGCCAGGGGCAAGGACTTTTTATTAATACTTTAGTGGAGTTATTGTATATTATTAGGAAGTTTTAACCTTTAATTATTTTTATTTTAGCTTCATCTGTATGGACAATGGAGGTGATTAAGCATAATAATATTTTTTTTCGTTCTACAAATTGAAAAGCCTTGTTTAAAAATTATAATAATGGTTACAAATGACCAAAATATGTTAATTGGACTTGAACATAAAACTCATAATGATAAGATGAATGTGTGTAACTCACTTTAGGTTTAATTTGGAAAAAGTGGAAATAAAATATAAAAATAAAGAATACGAAGTGATAGATAAAAGGTAAATCCTAAAATTAAAATAGAATTTAATAGCGTATTGTGAAAATATGCATTATTATTATTATTTAATTAAGTTAAATAAATCTATATTTTTAATATCATTTTAAAATATATTTGGCTCTTTTTATTTCTTTTTAGGTCAAGGGGATGAAGAAAATGGTCGTCAATATGGAGCTAGAGATGCTCCACGGGCAGCATATGAAACACAACTTTCCCATGTAAGTAGATAAATGAAAGAGCACAATATGGACTTGAAATGGACTCTGTCATATGATGTATTACTATTTAGTTCATGTTTTTTGGTTGAAGCTACGAGGATTTGAAGAATCAAAGAAGCTTATTTCGATAATAATGTACGAGTGGAAAGGACTTTTATTGATACTTTATTGGAGTTTTTTAGTATTTGGTAGTTTTAAACATTTTTGTTTTGGCTTAACTTGTATGAAACATGGTGCCGAGTAAAAAAAAAAATATTTTTGTTGTTTAATAATTGAAAGGTCTTGTTTAAAAGTTATAATAATGGTTACAAATGACCAAAATATATTAATTGGAGTTGAAAATGAAACTCATAATAATAAAATAAAGTGGAGAACACCATTTTTAGGATTATTTTGAAAAAAAATATGAAGATAATAAGTATGAAGGCTTATATACAAGAATTAAATATTATAATTAAAATAGAAATTAAATTTTTTTTAAATATATAAATTTTCTCAATTATTCTTAATTTAAATAATTATAATAATGTTTAATAAATGAGTAATAAGAAAAAAAGTACAATGAGTCATACCAATTGGTGGGGACTAGGTTGTAGGTTTAATTAAACTTTTTTCCATTTTATTGAAAATTTGATATTTATTTTTAGTTTTATTTTTTTTAATTTAGTAGTGCTTTTTCATTTTTCTATTTATAAAAAAATAAGTAGGTTATAACATATCAGAACGTGGTAGCTTCAACCTGCCCGAAGGAAACTAGATCCATTGGCCATCTTAACGAGTTAAAATCCATCCACTATTGATATTGTTCTACCCTCCTATAAACTATTAACTCCATTCTATTGTATCTACCAAAGTCTCATAGCAAACAGTAAATATAAATGTAATCTGCTAAAATATTAAAACATCAAAAGTGAGAAATAGTAATTTAGTCATCTGAGGACTCGATTGGTGCAAGGTCTTTGACACTAGATCCTGGCATGTCCACTTGGTGCATTGTTTGAAGTTTCCTCTCAATTCTCTCCAGTCGAATTGTTGAATGATTTTGAGAAATTAGTATGTCTTGAAGTTCTTTTTTAATATCCTACAAAACTAAAACCACCAGTGGGTCTCCTCCCATTTCTTGAATGCTCATGACAGCCTTTTATAGAACACATTTAAATGTCCAGTAAGTATGAATAGACTAGTGGAAATGGGACAATCATCCTCTAGTATTCCCTGGATCAATAATGAAGTCCATTTCGTTTTCCTGTATTTTTGTCTCTTCCTCTTTGTGGCTACATTCTCTCTCCCATCCCTGAATGAGATTATAGACTTTAGGGGGATTACCTGTACTGTAGACCTCGAAAAGGTTCTCTATAACCTTTTTTTTATTTCCTGCCTCGCTTGTTGGAGCCTGCAATGGGTTTGACCTGCTTCTGTTTTACTTTTTCCCTACACTGCTATTTTGCAGATTGTCCTTTTTCCGTTTCTCTTTTTCCACGTAAAAGCATGAGTCAAATTTTCCACAGATCCATAGACAGATATTTGAAATGACATGTTTTTACATTTGCGAAGCCTATGTAAGGCAAAAGAAAGTCAATAATAGTTTTTATGTAATTGTAGGTAGGGCCCACAACATTGTTGTTCCTTTGGAGGGTGGCAGACATGGTATTCCTAAAACGACATAAATCCAGAAATCCAGAGAGACTCAATTGCAGTGTAAACTGACTCAATTTTAGAATAGAATGCCAGAACAATAACCACAAATGGATGGGTTCATTACCCCCCCAAAAAGTGCGACAAAAAGGTTTGCCTTGTAAATCCTTCATGCTTACAGAAGGACTAGATGGTGAACAGAGAAATGAACCTGAGAGAACAGGATATAGCCACCATCCGCATTGTTTCCAGGATGGTCATGCTTGGCCATACTTGCAAGCTCATACGTTTGAGAGGCAGAAACCCTTTGAATGGAAGACCTACCCAATGCCCTTCCTATCATTACAGAATGAAAACCCTTACCCAACATAGGAATAGAAAAAGAAAGGACATTACAAGGGGTTTGAAAGCAAGGTATGACCGTAGGGGTCGGGAAAAGCAGTATAACCATTGCATTCTTCAACCAACATAAAAAATTGCAAACTGTAAAATCCTGGAACCATTGACATTAAAATTGACAAAAACAAACTGCAAACTATCTCACTAATCGAAAATGACCAAATAACCATAGGGAAGGGTCGCTTGCAAATGCTGAAACATTCGGTTGTCGTCTTCTAGTTTTGAACAGGTGTCAGGGACACAGGAATTGCCTCTAACTATAGGAATTTTTGGGAGACTCGTCCAATTGACATCTACAATCATGGTAACTATCATGGTTATGAGATGTAAAACATACCAGGTGACCTGCTGCCGACACCAACCTTCTGCCTTCGCCTTTGCTCTTTCTTCCAGCTGTCGTCCGAGATCAATTCTACCTCTTCAGCCTGCCTCATACCTTAACTCTCGATCCCAACGACACTGTTTCCAAAAAATGTCTGACATTCCCCGGTGATTTCTAGCTACTCCTGCAACCGGTATTATGATCCATCGTGTGATCATACACATTCCCTTCCTGCAATGTACAAAGTCACCCATGTGGTGTGTGTGTGTGATACCGCATGCCATCACCAACCTTCTCCTTTCGACCTCCACGTGGCACCCCGATCAAGAGTTATTTTTTAGGATTGTTATTAAAAACTTTTTCAATTTAATTTTTCTTTAATTAAATGTTTGTATTTGGTAAATGTAAAAATATAAATAATTATTTAATATTCACTTTTAAGGAAAATTAAAATTAGTGTTTTTTTTTTATAACACTTTTCACCTATATTATAAATAAATAATATATTTATTAATTCAAGTTCAGTTTTCTACCAAAGTATTTACAATTTATGTGTCTTAGTGTTTTTGTTCTTTAGTGGGTCATATAAGCTATTGTTTTTTAAAAAATGTGTTGCAAGTTTAATGAAAATATGAAGATCACGTGAACATGTATTTATAAAAGATGGTACATTCACTTGTGTAGTTTGAGTATTAATATTTTTGTAGTTATATTTTAAAAACATAATACAAAAGTGATTAACTTTAAGAGAATACTTTATAAGGGAAAAATAAAAATCTTTAATTTCATCCTATCTAATTTTATAAATTAACATTTTATTTTAATTATTTATTAATGAAACTTTTAATTTATTTATATTTTTTTATTCCAAAATTATTTATATATTATGTTGTTGAAAAAAAATGTAAATATTTAATAATATTACTCTTAAAGATTAATAAGTTGCAAATTAAAATTTTTACTTATAGATTATTTTTCATTTTTGGAGGGTGCAACACTAGGACTTGCCAAGAGGTCACCCATTCTAGTACTACTCTAGCCCATTCTAGTACTACTCTAGTCCGAGCGCGCTTAACTGCGAAGTTCTCATGAGATCCAGTGCATTAACGCTGGTATGATTGCACCGACTTATATAAGTACATTATATCTCTCTTAATTTTTAGTTTGTCTTAGTTCTAGAAATCAAATCATTGGAAAAACTAAAATTCTAAATATATAGAATACTTAATGTGCATACTATAATAAAAATAATAAAGCTTTCAAAGAATTCATTTTATTTTATATATATATATATATATATATATATATAATAAAGATATAATCTAATTTTAAATATAAATATTTAGTTAAAGGTATATTATTTAATCAAATTATACAAATTTAATAAGTTAATCATTTAAGATTATTTTCAAATAACAACCGTTCTAATTCAATTATACCTAAAAAAAAAAACTTTTTTGACTATATCAATTTATTTTAATATAAAAATATTATAAAAATTTTAAATATATAAATTCTTAATAAATTATTTTTTTTAAATAATTTCATTTTCACACTTATCATTTTAACTAAATAATACTAAAAATTATATATATACAAATAAACAGTAACATACAGCCAAATAATTATTGTTATTTTAAAAATGATAACAACTTGCATTTTCAATTACACACGTGATATTCTTAACTTCATTGAATTTTCTTTTCATACGTAGCGTTCAATGAATAATTCAAAATGGATCTATCTTCTGAACGTCATTGAATTTTTTCGGAAGTACGTAATCTTGTAAATGTCGATCTTAAAAGCAGCTCACCTCCATTAATATCTTTTTTTGCTAGTGGTCATTGTTTTGTTTCAGTTACACATCATCGTGTGAAAGTCATTTTGTACTTGTAAACGTGGACCACAGGATCACAAGAATAGATGAATTAATTTATGTGATGTTGAATTTTATTAAATTTCATTTCCAAATATTTTAACTTATGAAGTTACACCGTCCCAACCCATTCCTTAACTAGTTAAGGTAAATATCTGGCAATTGAGTACTTTCGAGCAAATAAACATATAATTTGTTCTAATATAATTATGAAAATAACTTTGTTTATTTTAAAATAGGGTTTTTAAAATTTAAATAATTAATTATTATTAAATTTATGAAGTGTAAATTAGTTTGTTTGTGTAGGGTTTAGTAGAGCTAAATTATAAGTTTAAATTTGGTGAGGAGGAAGTGAGAACTAAAAACCACTTAAAGAAATTAAACTTCTCAAAAAACATCCAACCAACAAACAAGCTAAAAAAATTTAAACTCAACCTAATTACAATATTTTTTTATTTTTTTTTTAGATGGAAAAAAACGTTGTTTTATATATTGATATATGCAAAACAGTACATGATATACTTGATGATTTTGTGCATAGCATCTCTGTAGAAAAAGAGCTAATAATAGAGCATAGATGTTGCAGTTGTTACAAAATAAAAGGCCACATATACTCCAGCTGAGAGTAATCGCCAAAGGCAAAAGGTACCCTTTAGTCCACATGTTATATCAAAATGGTTTGCCCCATAACACTATTCAGTCCGTCATCATAATACCACTGCCTATACAAGGGGCCAAAGCAGACCTAAAAGTAGACCCGAAGCCCGAAAGACAACAAAAGCCACCTCCGACCAGAAGAGAAAAGAACAGAAATGGCCACGCATGAATGAGAACTAGCATGTATACCCCAGCCATAAGAAAACATACCGAAAATCGTCTCGCATGCAATCACTGTATCATCCTTTACTGGCTCACTTGTACCTATAAAAGAAACCATATATATTCTGGCTCGCCTGTAGGAGGAAGATATCATCCTGGCTGGAACTAGCTCGCTTGATGAAGGTCAAAAATTGAATAACGCCAAGGCAGAGAAAAAAGAAAGTAAATGATCATGGGATGGGCAATTTATCGGCCCAAACCACCCGGCGATTAAAAAAATGAGTAAGATGCATATAGACGAATTCCATCTGGACCTCAGCTTTTGACAGTCCGTCTGCCCTTGTATCATTCTCTCTATAGATATGCATCATAGGCAGATTATTCAGCAAGGACCATAGCAATTTTGTTCTTTTAAGCCAACCAACACATCGAGAAGAAGAGAGGATAGAGCTACCCGCGATTGCTTGTATTATAATCTCAGAGTCACCATATATATGGACGTTCTCTAGACATAAGTTCCTCACAACCAACATACCCGACCACAGAGCCATTAGCTCGGCCAGATTATTTGTGCCACTGCCACCATTCCAGCAAATAAGAATCCTCTCATCCTTGGACAGCTTGACCCAAGCCCCACAACCCATCACCCCATCCACACAAGCACCATCAAAGAAGAGTACAGGAAGGGAAATAGGGTGAGGTCTGATCCTTCTAGACCCATCACCAATTGTCTCATTTGGGATCACTCTATCATCAATCCATCGCATAATAGCACTGAAAATGCACCCAGCATTAAGAGGCATACTCTGAAAAATACTTTGGTTCCTATGCAACCAAATATCCCATTTGTAGAAGAAAGACAAAGATTGAAGATTCCCTTTGTGCTTATCCCATCTATTTGCTGCCTCCAAAAAATCCACAGGTGCCCATGACTCCCGAATAATATAAGGAGTAAATAGCTTCTAGATATTAATGATCACGGGGCAGGAAAAGAATAAGTGGTAAATCGATTCCCCATTAAGGTGACAGAAAACACAAAAAAATTATTAATCATTATTATCTAACAAAAAAATTAACTGCCATAAAATATCTTATTAAGTTGAAATTTATATCTAAATTAATTATGATTTTTTAACTTTTCAATTTAATTAAATAAAATATCGTGCTTATAAGTGACATTTAACTTATTGCTTTATTATATTTTTCAAATATTAATATGTTTAAATTATATATTAATTTATTATTATTTCAAATAATAACAATTTGAGATATAATTATAACTATTTCATATTATTAGATAATTTGATTGGACAGGAAAATGGTGAACCATGACTTTGGACCCTCTGTCTCTGTTAGGTTTTCTCTCGATGTGACAGGAGTACGCCATCCCCTGGAGCAGATCTTTCTCTTGGAGTCCTAGGCACCCCTCTCTAGGCACCTGAAACATGGCCAGACATACGTTTTTTGATTACCCGGATAAAAGAATGGGGTTAATATTGTTTTTCTGTTTCTGTTCTGGGTGACGGTGTTTAGCTGTTAGGGTTTATGCTCTGGAGCAGTTTCCGCGCTTTCTTTGTGTTGGAGTTTACAATGGGGTTTGACAGTGAGACAGTTGAAATAGAGCCTGCACCTAAAGACCTCCTTATGTGCTGGGGGCACGAGATATCTGAAAAAAAACCTAGAGCTTTTCGTCCAAAACATTGCAATTTCTCAAGCTCTCGGTGAGGATGCGACTATTGGCAGACCTTCAAACGGGTTGGGGCTATTAGGGGAAACTCTGAAAAGCACCTGGAATGGGCACTGGAAGCCCAGGATCCTCTCTGATTTGGCTTGCAAGAGTCTTCCTGCGGTTGATGACAGTGATAGAGCAGCGCCACAAAACCCTCACTTCCCTTCTATGGCAGCACCTCAAGGTAACCCTTTCCACCATATGTTTACTAGAGGTCTAGAGGACATAGTTGGTAGCTGTGGTTTACAAGGTCTTTCAAGCCGCAAAGCCTTTGGTGAAGGTCCCTCTCTTGAAGGATTTCCTCTGGGAGGTTTTTTAAAGGGAGTTTTGTCGGATCTGAGACAAACTGAAGTGGGTCAGGGTTTCTTGTCTTCTCGGGTCCCTCTGCCTGTAGATGCTCGCGCCCTGGTTTCTCAAGGTGGAGGTGGGTCATTTCATTTTGCGCCTCAAAGGGAGGTTCCTCCTCTCTGCCAGTCTAGGGTCTCCTCCAATGAGGCTGTAGACAGAGTCCCGAAGTCTTTGGCTTCAGAAAATCAGGGAATAAATCTAAGCAAAGGGGTTGCCTCGGGGTCCAGTGCGCAAAAGGAATCGAGGGAGGCAGTAGAACTTCCCAAGGTCTCTGAAGAAGGACAAAAAGGGTTGCCTGGTTTTGTGGGGACGGATGTTCTCTCTTCAAAACCCTCTGAGAAAGGGGAGGGTATCAAGGAAGCAGCGGGTGGTAAGCGTAAAAAACCAAAACCTGTTAAGAAGAAAGATAACAGGCCTAATTGCCTGTTGGGAGTGGACATAAGCGTAGAAAAATCTATGGAAGCGTGTGAGACCATTCTGGTAGGAAGAGTGAGAGGCAGGAAGTACTCGGTCGAACACATCTCTGACTGGGCCCTCACCAAATGGAAATAAGACCCAGGTCAGCCTACGGAGATCACAATCTTGGCAAGGGGCTGGTTTAGTATCAAATTTGACAGAAAAGATCAGGTGGACTAGGTGCTAGGAAGGAATTGGTTCTTTGGTAAGCGACCAATCCTATTTTGACAATGGAATCCCTTATTCGACGCCCAGAAAGAAAAAATGTCGGAGTCCCCGGTGTGGGTTAAACTCCCAGGCCTCCCTATGCAGTTCTAGACAGACTCTGTTTTCGTCTCCATTGGAAACACGCTGGGCACTTTTCTGGAAGCAGAAAAATCATATATTCAAACAAGAGATCAGAGTGTGGCACGAATTTTGGTCAGTTTAAAACCCAGAGAGGGTTTTCCGGATGCCATGACTCTTCATTACAGGGACCAGGAATTTTTGCAGACCCTTAACTATGAGAATATCCCTTTTCGGTGCAACCACTACCATAAGTACGGGCATTTGGTGAAGGAATGCCCTCTTGGTCACCGACATCGTCGCAGGCAGAAGAAACTGTGCAAGAAGGAGGGAGTCTTCCTTCTTGATGTGGAAGGCCTCGCACAGGCAGCGGTCCCTCCTCCCTCTGAGCAGGAGATGGCCCCTACTACTGAGGAGGCCCTGATGCAGGATCTGATAGAAGCTGCGGTTACTCTGCCTCCTCCTCCAGCTGATCTGGCGACCTCCCTAGTTCCCCTTCCAATCGATGCACTTGTTGGGGCATCTCAGGCAGGTATGTCCACTTCCATTCCTTTCTCCTTCCAATCCTCTTTCTGTCTTTTGTTGTTTGAGTTTGTTGAGCCTGTTCCTTCTAGGCAGATACTCCATGATCTTTTGGCTTTAAATATTTCAAATTCGTCTTTGGACAGTGTGATTCTTTCTGTCCCGAATCCTCCTAAACCTTTTCAGCCCCCGGCTGCTTGTGACCCTATTACTTCTAGCCCTCGGACCTCTTCCTCTGACATCCCCCATTATAATCTCAGACCTTTGGCCAATCGTATAGGGAAAGGGCTGGTTGTGGGAGGCCTTGCTTCGGACCCTGTGGCTTTTGGGCCAAGGAAATTGAGAGGAAGGAAATCTAACCTATCCAAGGCCCATATGCAAGCAGTTGTGGATATAGTTGACAAGAGGAAAATGTTGATCACTGGGGTGCTTAGAGCAGAGCGTCCACCCCGCGAAGGTGTCCCATGATTTTTCTATCCTTCAATTGCAGAGGCTTACCTAGCCAGCCGAAAAAGCTAGCCTTCAGAGAACTTATGCGTTCTCAAAAACTAGATGTTATCATGTTGCAAGAAACGTTAGGGAAAGGGGATGAAGTGATCAGTATTATTTCAAAAATTCTTCCTGGATGGTTTTTTCATGCCCTTGATGTGGTGGGCAGGTCCAGGGGAGTGGTCTCAGGATATAATTCAAAGAATTTAAGAGAAATCTATGCTTGGGGTTGAGAAAAATGCTTGTCTTTGGAACTCTTTTCAAGTGAGTTGAACCTCTCGTTTCTTTCCCTGAATATTTATGGTCCTTGTGTGGATAGGGATCGCTTCTGGGCCTCGTTTTTCAGATCTTCTTGGCTCACCCACCCAAGATTGTTAATTGGAGCGGACCTGAATTTCTCCCTAGGGGAAGCTGAATCATGGGGAGTTTCTCCCAGAATGGACCCCCTTACAGATTTCTTTAGGAACGAATTGGCAATGGCTCATTTGATGGATGTTCCCCTCCTCAAACAGCGACCCACTTGGAGGAACTGGAGAGTAGGGCCGGATTGGGTGGGTAAAAATTTAGATCATTTTCTGCTATGTGAAGCTTGAGTGGAAAATATTTTGGTCTACAGACACTAGGTTGGTGAGGGGAGTGTATTCGACCATTTCCCAATCTTTTGATAAATGAAAGGCGACGGTAAAAAACCGGGAATCCCTTTCAAATTTAATTCCTCTTGGCTGAAGGATGATTCTTATAATGACCTATTTAATGTAACTTGGGAGAAAGACAGTTTTAGTACTGAAGCCTCCAGGAGCTCGCTTTTCATGCACAACCTCAAGAGGATGAAAGCTGCCACCAGACACTGGGCCGCCCAAAAGAAATCTCTGGTGGAGGAGGAACTCAAAAAAGTCAACTCTGAACTAGATATGTTGGAAGACCCTGCTGGCGGACGCTATGCCTCTATTGAATCCAAGGCAAGACTCAAAGAGTTGGAGGCCTCTCGGAGGAAGATTCTCCAACTCAGGGAAGAGAGTTGGCAGTTGAAAAGCCAAGCTATCTGGTTACAAGCGGGAGATGAGAACACAAATTTCTTCCAAAATTATGCAAAGGGACGGAGAAACTCAAATACGATCTGGGAAATTCCCAAGGAGGATGGTGAAATGGCTAAATATTTCAAAGATTTGGCGTCCCTTGGTATTAATTACTTCAAATATTTGTTTAAACCTCTTGCAGAGATTTCCATTGCCGAAGTAATCAAATTTTCCCAATTTTTCCCTAGCTTCATTGACAAAGAATGTAATGAGGCTATCATGGAACCAGTCTCGAAGCAGGAAGTGGAGGATATCCTAAAAGCCATGTAGAAGGACAAAAGTCCTGGTCCGGATGGTTGGATTGTTGAATTCTTCCAGCATTTTTTTGAAACCTTAGGGGATGAGCTGGTAGTATTTGTGGAGGATTCTCTAGTTTCTGGGTGTATCTACCAGCCTTTTAACTCTAATTTTCTAGCCTTGATTCCTAAATTTGACCATCTTGATTATTTTGCTGACTTTTCGCCCATCTCTTTGTGTACCTATGTCTATAAAATTATTGCAAAAGTCATTGCCTCTAGATTAAAGCCTTTCTTATCTAGACATATCTCCCTTGAACAATTTAGTTTTCTGGATGGTAGACAGATTCATGAAGCTGTGGGAGTTGCCCAAGAAACTCTTCATAGTCTCAAGAGAAGTGGGAAGAAAGGGGAAATTCTCAAAATGGATTTATCAAAAGCCTATGACAGAATTAGTTGGATGTATTTTCACCTTCTGCTAACTCATCTTGGTTTTATATTTGATTTTGTTAGATGGATAATGAGTTGTGTTACATCATCCTCCATTGCTATTTTGATAAATGGAGCTGCCACTTATTTCTTCAATCCTGAGAGGGGCTTAAGGCAAGGGTGTCCTCTCTTGCCCCTTCTGTTCCTTTTGGCTACTGAGGGGATTAGCCTAATGATTCACAATGCAAAAAGATAGGGTCAGCTTAAAGGAATAGAAGTGGTGGTAAATCTTTGGGTCACTCATCTACTCTTTGTGGATGATATTCTGTTGTTTAGTAATGGGAGTTTGGAGGACTGTCATTCTCTAAAGAGCATCTTGGACATCTTCCTAAAGGCAACAGGTCTCCAAGTTAATGAACAGTTCTCACGCGTCAATCAAATGTGAAATCGAATCTTACTACCTCTGGTCTGTCCATGGAAGAGGTGGGTAGAGTTGAAGCTCTGCTGAATTTTGAAGTCAAATCCATTCAGGATAATTTCAAATATTTTGGTTTCCTTCTCAAGTCTGATAATTATCGAATCCAGGATTGGAAGTGTCTCCTTTCTAAAATTGAAAAAAAACTTAATCATTAGAGTCATAAATGGCTATCAAGGGCAAGAAGGATGGTTCTAATTAAGTCAGTCTTGATGGAAATTCTGGTGTACTGGGCCACTCTCTCTTGGGTTCCGAAACGTATTTTAGCCTCCATTGACAAACTATGCAGTAGATTTTTATGGGTTGGTTCTAAAGTGGATCATGTTACTCCCTCGGTAGCATGGGATAAAATTACTAGACCTGAGGAATGGGGAGGTTGGGGTATAAAGAACTTGTTCTCTTTTTCAAAATCCCTCATAGCTAAGCTAGCCTGGAGGTTGATATCGACAGAATCACTTTGGTCGTCCATCACTAAAATAAAATATATTGCACAAGGATCTGTCCTCGACTGGGTCCACTCCTCCCTAAAGTCTTCTAAAAACGCCTCGGTGGTTTGGAAAGCTATTGTAGCATATATGTATACCATTAAGAAAGGTTTAGCATGGAGTGTTGGCGATGGGACCTAGGTCTAGCTTAGTTGCGACCCCTGGGTCGGTTGTTCAGCCAGGTTTACTCTTTCATAGGATTTGGTAACTTTCCTAAACAACAGAGGATATCTCAACCTGAGTCATGTGGCTGATCTGCGGTCCTCCTCTCTCCTAAGACAAGGGTGGCTCTCAAGAACTGATCTTCATCTGGAAGAAAGATGGAAGGAAGAATGGAGATTATATGTTTTGGACCTGCAAAATTCATCAGTTCAGATCTTTGATTCTAGTGATGAACTTAGCTGGGTCCATGCTCAGACTAGAGTCTATAATCCAAAGTTGGGGTACAAATGGATGATGTCACAGCAAGGTTGGGAGGCTCTGGACTGGTGGTGTAAACCGATTTGGAAGTTGAAGTGTCCAGCTAAGACCAGACTCTTCTTCTGGTGCATCCTTCAGAAAAAAGTGCCAACTTGGGATTTTCTACAAAGGAGGGGGGAAGTTGGTCTGGGTTGGTGCTCCCTTTGCAAGGACAAGGAGGAAACATCTCTCCACATCTTTCTTCATTGCCCTTTTAATATCAGTCTTTGGGCTGAATCTCTTAGGCTTATCAATATCCCCATCAGATCGGAAGGAGATGACCAAAATATGTTAATTGGAATTGAACATAAAACTCATAATGATAAGATGAATGTGAGTAACTCACTTTAGGTTTAATTTGGAAAAAAGTGGAAATAAAATATAAAAATAAAGAATATGAAGTGATAGATAAAAGGTAAATCCTAGAATTAAAATAGAAATTAATAGCGTATTGTAAAAATATGCTACATTATTATTATTATTGGCTTTTTAAATTTCCTTTTAAGTCAAGGGGATGAAGAAAATGGTGGTCAATATGGACCTAGAGATGCTCCACGGGCAGCATATGAAACACAACTGTCCCATGTAAGTAGATAAATGAAAGAGCACAATACGGACTTGAAATGGACTTTGTCATATGATGTATTACTATTTAGTTCATGTTTTTTGGTTGAAGCTACGAGGATTTGAAGCATCAAAGAAGCTTATTTCGATAATAATGTACGAGTGGAAAGGACTTTTATTGATACTTTATTGGATTTTTTTAGTATTTGGTAGTTTTAAATTTTTTTGTTTTGGCTTAACTTGTATGAAACACGGAGCTGAGTAAAGAAAATAATATTTTTGTTGTTTAATAATTGAAAGGTCTTGTTTAAAAATTATAATAATGGTTACAAATGACTAAAATATATTAATTGGAGTTGAAAATGAAACTCTTAATAAAATAAAGTGGAAAACACAATTTTTAGGTTTAATTCGAAAAAAATAGGAATAAAATATGAAGATAATGAGTATGAAGGGTTATATACAAGAATTAAATATTAGAATTAAAATAGGATTTTTTTTAGATATGTAAATTTTCTCAATTATTTTTAATTTAATCATTTTAATAATGTTCAATAAATGAGTAATAAGAAAAAAAGTACAATGAGTCATACCAATTGGTGGGGACTAGGTTGTAGGTTTAATTAAACTTTTTTCCATTTTATTGAAAATTCGATATTTACTTTTATTTTATTTTTTTAAATTTAGTAGTGTTTTTTCATTTTTCATTTTATAAAAAAATAAGTAGGTTATAACATATCAGAACACGGTAGCCTCAATCTACCCGAAGGAAACTAGGTCCGTTGGCCATCTTAACGAGTTAAAATCCATCCACTATTGATATTGTTTTACCCTCCTATAAACTATTAACTCCATTCTATTGTATCTACCAAAGTATGACAACAAACAGTAAATATAAATGTAATCTGCTAAAATCTTAAAACATCAAAAGTGAGAAACAATAATTTAGTCATCTGAGGACTCGACTGGTGCAGGGTCTTTGACACTAGATCCTGGCATGTCCACTTGGTGCATTGTTTTAATTTTCCTCTCAATTCTCTCCAGTCGAGTTGTTGCATGATTTTGAGAAATTAGTATGTCCTGAAGTTCTTTTTCAATATCCTGTAGAACTGAAACCACTTGTGGGTCTCCTCCCATTTCTTGAAGGCTCATGACAGCCTTTTCTACAACACATTTAAATGTCCAGTAAGTATGAATAGACTGGTGGAAATGGGACAGTCGTCCTCTAGTATTCCCTGGATCAATAATGAACTCCATTTTGTTTTCCTGTATTTCTGTCTCTTCCTCTTTGTGGCCACATTCTCTCTCCCATCCCTGAATGAGATTATAGACTTCACGGGGATTACCTGTAGTGTAGACCTCGAAAAGGTTCTCTATAACCTCTTTTTTGGATTTACTGCCTCGCTTGCTGAAGCCTGCAATGGTTTTGACCTACTTCTGTTTTCCTTTTTCCCTACACTGCTATTTTACAAATTGTCCTTTTTCCATTGCTCTTTTTCCATGTAAAAGCATGAGTCAAATTTTCCACAGATTCGCAGACAGATATTTGAAATGACATGTTTTTATAATTGCGAAGCCTGTGTAAGGCAAAATAAAGTCAATAATAGTTTTTCTGTAACTGTAGGTAGGGCCCACAACATTGTTGTTCCTTTGGAGGGTGGCAGACATGGTATTCCTAATACGACGTAAATCCAGAAATCCAGAGAGACCCAATTATAGTGTAAACCGACTCAATTTCAGAATAGAATCCCAGAACAATAACCACAAATGGATGGGTTCATTACCCCCCAGAAAGTGCGACAAAAAGGTTCACCTTGTAAACCCCTCGTGCTTATAGAAATACTAGATGGTGAACAAAGAAATGAACTTGAGAGCACGGAATATAGCCACCACCTGCATTGTTGCCAGAATGGTCATGCTTGGCCATACTTGCAAGCTCATACGCTTGAGAGGTAGAAACCCTTTGAACGGAAGACCTACCCAATGCCCTTCCTATCATTACAGAATGAAAACCCTTACCCAACAAAGGAGCAGAAGAAGAAAGGAAATTACAAGGGGTTAGAAAGCAAGGTATGACCGCAGGGGTTGGGAAAAGTAGTATAACCATTACATTCTTCAACCAACATAAAAAATTGCAAACTGTAAAATATTGGAACCATTGACCTTACAATTGACAAAAACAAATTTCAAACTATCTGAGTAATTGAAAATGACTAAATAACCATAGGGAAGGGTCGCTTGCAAATGCTAAAACATTTGGTTGTTGTCTTCCAGTTTTGAACAGGTGTCAGGGACAAGGGAATTGCCTCTAACTATAGGAATTTTGGGGAGACTCATCCAATTGACATCTACAATCATGGTAACTATCATGGTTAGGAGATGTAAAACATACCAGGTGACCTACTGCTAACACCAACCTTTTGCCTTCTCCTTTGCTGTTTCTTCCAGCTGTCGTTCGAGATCAATTCTACCTCTCCAGCCTGCCTCATGCCTTAACTCTCGATCCCAACGACACTGTTTCCGAAAACTTTCTAACATTCCCCGATGATTTCTAGCTACTCCTACGACAGGTATTATGATTTGTCGTGTAATCATACACATTCCCTTTATGCAATGTACAAAGTCACCCATGTGTGTTTGTGATACCGCATGCCACCGCCAACCTTCTCCTTACCCCGATCAAGGGTTATTTCTTAGTATTGTTATAAAAAACCGTTTCAGTTTAATTTTTCTTTAATTAAATGTTTTTATTTACTAAATGTAAAAATATAAATAATTATTTAATATTCACTTTTAAGGAAAATTAAAATTAGTATTTTTTTATAACACTTTTCACCTGTATTATAAATAAATAATATATTTATTAATTCAAGTTGAATTTTTTACCAAAGTATTTACAATTTATGTGTCTTAGTGTTTTTGTTCTTTAGTGGGTCATATAAGCTATTGTTTTTAAAAAAATGTGTTGCAAGTATAATGAAAATATGAAGATCACGTGAACATGTATTTATAAAAGATGGTACATTCACTTGTGTAGTTTGAGTATTAATATTTTTATAGTCATATTTTAAAAAAATAATACAAAAGTGATTAACTTTAAGAGAATACTTTATAAGGGAAAAAAAATCTTTAATTTCATCCTATCTTATTTTATGAATTAACATTTTATTTTAATTTTTTTTTTTCTAAATCAGACTAATCTATTAATTTAAAAAAGTACTGTTACAAAACTACCCTTGCTGCTGCTGTGTGAGCCAGCGAGCTGGGACTGATTAACATCACTGTTCTGGATTGTTTTGGGTTGCCCAGAGTGGGAAACCAACCCATTAAGCAGCATATGCTGAGCCGCCCTTAGAAGGGAAACCGGCCAGAGGATTATACATAAAATGTAAACAGCAATGGAAAAGCTAGAAACAACATACTGCTCATCAGTGGAGCAATTGAAACAACAAAACTCAAAAAGACCAGAAGTGAATGAGCCAGGGGATTTAGCCCTCGTGCTCAGAAGACATTGGTTCCTCTTCAATCC
Source organism: Pinus albicaulis (assembly GCA_034641835.2). Lineage (NCBI taxonomy): Eukaryota > Viridiplantae > Streptophyta > Pinopsida > Pinales > Pinaceae > Pinus > Pinus albicaulis. The sequence goes on along the minus strand of CM076571.1, from coordinate 964,590,410 downwards.
TGCATGCATATTCATTCTCCTCGCTACTGTCCTCCTTTCCTGCATGGCTATCAGTCTGCAAATCTTTGTTGTCAGCTCCAGAACGCAACTCCGTGGGTGGAGGGGGAGAGGGGCGATGGTCAATGGGGAGGGAAGGGGTGGCACAAGGCGGAATTTCCTCACGGAGCGAGACAGAGATGAGGGCGGTGATGATGGAGTCGAAGGAGGTGCAGTGGAAACGGAGTTCGGCATTTTGAGTAGTTTGACGGATTGTGGCTCCTCGAAAGAGACTTTCCCGGGGAATGGGCTGACTGGGAGGGGAATGGAAGTCAGAAGGAGGCTGACTGGTATGAGCTAGAGTTTCAGGAGGGCCAGGAAGCTCAGAGGCGAGAGGTGGCTGGCCTGGGAAGTCACTAGAACTCCTAGCGCGAGCACGACCCCTCCCTCTGCCTGTATGAACATAATTCATAGCACGTCGACCCCGGCCTCTTCCTCTGACTCCACCACCTCGAGAGGCAGGCAGGGGCGTGTGGGCATCATCCTCAGAGGACGAGCTGAGCTCAGAAAGCGGGGAGGGTGGATTTTCCATGGCCAGACCTCGACTAGTGCCCCTTCTGCAGCGCATGCGCTGCCTGAGGCGTGGCATGGCTAACAAGGGGTGGCGCTCGCGAGGACTGCCAAGGAGGGAGGGCATAGTTTGGGGAGTAGTGGGGAGGATACCAGGGTTAGGCCAACCAGACTGAGAAGCTGTATAACCAGTCGAAGAAGCAATATAACCAGACGGAGAAGCAATAAAACCCGACGGAGAAGCGATATAACCAGACGGAGAAGCGATATAACCAGCGATACAATTGCTAGTGGAGTAATTGTCCGAGGAATGCAAATTGAGGCCAGAGAGAGACGGATTACCTGCAGCGAATTCTGCAGTAGCTCCAGTTGAGGCCGAAGCACCGCAGAAGGGACTGTTGGAGAAATGAGCACCCGGGACGATCTCCAGACAGGCGAAAATGCTGCAGCGGCGTCCAGTCTGCGTTTTGCAGCTGGAATTGGCACAATCGAGCGGACAAACAGCATCAAGCGGGTTCAGAGGTCCGCCATGGCTCTCACTGTGCGGCATTCCTTCCATACTGCAGACGTTCCCCAAAACCAGCACCATATACCCAAGAACGTTGATGCAATAACTACCTCTCTGGTCCGATCGAGGCGAATTAATATCTCCAGCGGGCATAGTGCCATGAGCCATGTGGGCACGGCGTGTGGGCAGCGTTGGAGGCTGCGCGCGAGCCCTCGGCTCATTAATTCCCATCTGCAGCCGCATCCGGCGAACATTTTATTTTAATTATTTATTAATGAAAATTTTAATTTATTTATATTTTTTTATTCCAAAATTATTTATATATTATGTTGTTGAAAAAAAAAAAACATAAATATTTTCAATATTACTTTTAAAGATTAATAAGTTGCAAATTAAAATTTTTACTTATATAAGTGGATTATATCTCTCTTAATTTTTAGTTTATCTTATCTCTAGAATTCAAATCCTTGGAAAAACTAAAATTCTAAATATATAGAATACTTAATGTGCATACTATAATAAAAATAACAAAGCTTTCAAAGAATTCATTTTATTTTAAATATATATATATATATATATATAATCTAATTTTAAATATAAATATTTAGTTAAAGATATATTATTTAATTAAATTATACAAATTTAATGAGTTAATCATTTAAAATCATTTTCAAATAACAACAATTCTAATTCAATTATACCTTAAAAAAAACTTTTTTGACTATATCAATTTATTTTAATATAAAAATATAATAAAAATTTTAAATATATAAATTCTTAATAAAGTATTTTTCTCAAATAATTTCATTTTCACACTTATCATTTTAACTAAATAATACTAAAAATTATATATATACAAATAAACACTAACATACAGCCAAATAGATATTGTTATTTTAAAAATGATAACAACTTGCATTTTCAATCACACACGTGACCTTCTTAACTTCATTGAATTTTCTTTTCTGGTCATACGTAGCTTTCAATGAATAATTCAAAATGGAAGGCCATGGTTATTACTTCTCGCCGTGTCACGTCTTCCATTAATATATTTTTATCTTCTGTACGTCATTGAATTTTTTCGGAAGTACGTAATCTTGTAAATGTCGATCTTAAAAGCAGCTGACGTCCATTAATATTTTTTGTTTGCTAGTGGTCATGGTTTTGTTTCAGTTACACATCATCTTGTGAACGTCATTTTGTACTTGTAAACGTGGACCACAGGATCACAAGAATAGATGAATTAATTTATGTGATGTTGAATTTTATTAAATTTCATTTCCAAATCTTTTAACTTATGAAGTTACACCGTCCCAACCCATTCCTTAACTAGTTAAGGTAAATATCTGGCAATTGAGTACTTTCGAGCAAATAAACATATAATTTGTTCTAATATAATTATGAAAATAACTTTGTTTATTTTAAAATAAGGTTTTTAAAATTTAAATAATTAATTATTATTAAATTTATGAAGTGTAAATCAGTTGGTTTGTGTAGGGTTTAGTAGAGTTAAATTATAAGTTTAAATTTCGTGAGGAGGAAGTGAGAACTAAAAACTACTTGAAGAAATTAAACTTCTCAAAAAGCATCCAACCAACAAACAAGCTAAAAAAACTTAAACTCAACCTAATTACAATTATTTTTTTTATTTTTATTTATTTATTTATTTTTTGTTCGGAAAAAAACATTGTTTTATATGTTGATAAATGCAAAACAGTACCTGATATACTTGTTGATTTTTTGCATAGCATCTCTGTAGAAAAAGAGCTAATAATAGAGCATAGATGTTGCAGTTGTTACAAAATAAAAGGCCACATATACTCCAGCTGAGAGTAATCACCAAAGGCATAAGGTACCCTTTATTCCACATGTTATATCAAAATGGTTTGCCCCATAACACTGTTCATTCCATCATCATAATACCACTGCCTATAAAAGGGGTCAGAGCAAACCTGAAAGCAAACCCGAAGCCCGAAAGACAACAAAAGCCACCTCCGACCAAAAGAGAAAAGAACCGAAATGGTGACGCATGAATGAGAAATGACACGTATACCCCAGCCATAAGAAAACATACCAAAAATCGCCTCGCATGCAATCACTGTATCATCCTTTACCGGCTCACTTGTAGATGTAAAGGAAAGCATATATATTATGGCTCGCTTGTAGGAGGAAGATATCATCCTGGCTGGAACTGACTCGCTTGATGAAGGTCAAAAAATGAATAACGCCAGGTCAGAGAAAAAAGAAAGTAAATGATCATGGGATGGGAAATTTATCGGCCCAAACCACCCGGGCATTCAAAAAATGAGTAAGCTGCATATAGCCGAATTCCATCTTGACCCCATCTTTTGACAGTCCGTCTGCCCTTGTATTATTCTCTCTATAAATATGCATCATGGGTGGATTATTCAATAAGGGCCATAGAAATTTTGTTCTTTTAAGCCAACCAACACATCGAGAAGAAGAGAGGGTAGAGCTGCCCATGATTGCTTGTATTATAATCTCAGAGTCACCATATATATGGACGTTCTCCAGACATAAGTTCCTCACAGCCAACAGACCCGACCACAGAGCCATCAGCTCCGCCAGATTATTTGTGCCACTTCCACCATTCCAGTAAATTAGAATCCTCTCGTCCTTGGACAACTTGACCCAAGCCCCACAACCCATCACCCCATCCACACAAGCACCATCAAAGAAGGGTGCAGGAAGGGAAATAGGGTGAGGTCTGATCCTTCTAGACCCATCACCATCTGTCTCATTTGGGATCACTCTATCATCAATCCATCGCATAATAGCACTGAAAATGCGCCCAACATTAAGAGGCATACTCTGAAAAATACTTTGGTTCCTATGCAACCAAATCTCCCATATGAAGAAGAAAGGGAAACATTGAAACTTCCCTTTGTGCTTATCCCATCTATTTGCCGCCTCCAAAAAATCCACAGGTGTCCATGACTCTCGAATAATATAAGGAGTAAATAGCTTCCATATATTTATGATCACGGGGCAGAAAAAGAATAAGTGGTCAATCGATTCCCCATTAAAGTGACAAAAAACGCAAAAAAATATTAATCATTATTATCTAACAAAAAATTTAACTACCATAAAATATCTTATTAAGTTGAAATTTATATCTAAATTAATTATGATTTTTTAACTTTTCAATTTAATTAAATAAAATATCATACTTATAAGTGACATTTAACTTATTTCTTTATTATATTTTGCAAATATTAATATGTTTAAATTATATATTAATTTATTATTATTTTAAATAACAATAATTTGAAATATAATTATAACTATTTTATATTATTAATATGATATTTTTTCAAAAATAACTATTTATTTAACTTATATAATTATATTAATAAAAAAATTATCAAACCAATAATATAATTCTACTTTATCATTAATTCTATTTAAAATTTACCAATCATTTAATCTATATTATTAGTAATATAATAAAATAAATCACAACCAACAAATAATATTGTCCCACTTTGTCATATTATAACTGTTGTTGTATAATCCGAAGGGACTGATGTCCGGAAAAGAGAGAGAAATCGTTTATCCTTTGGTAGGGACTGTATCTAGAAAAATAAAATAGAAAATTAAATTCGAAAACAGCCCATATAAAATGGAATTTCACACTCCCCTTTTATGTTAGTGATTAATTTCATTCCAGCAATTTCAACGTTTTGCTATATATATGACAGGTGTAATTGCCACGCAGTCAAGGTTAGATTGTTCTATTAGCTCATTTGGTTGCAGTAATATCTCTATTGTCTAGCCCATGCGGCTCAGGAAAAATACTTTAAGAATGGTTTCATAAGGTTATGGCTATGGACGTGTCAGAAGGTTGAGTTTATTTTTGCTAAGATAATTGTATTTTAGATTATTTTCACATTGAATAGTGATTGAAAAATAATGAAAATCTGTAGTGGGAGTTTCTTTGAATTGAAATTGTTAATAACCTTTTGTTCTGAATTCTGATTTGTGTACTTCTCTTCTCTTGCTAATTACAAATTCTCCCTAAAACCCACTTTAAAATCCAATTAAACAAAGTTAAAGTTCCAACCCAAGTAGAGGTTTGTGTATATATAGAGCTTTTCATAGTTGGCATCAGAACGAAATAACATATATATAATAAAATTGCAAGACAATCTCAAATCCTATATAAATTGACACCCAACAAGATTAGCTCTGCAACAATGTTGACAGATAGGAGACTACGAAATGGTGTGGCTATGTGTGAATGGGGAAAGTCCACATAAAAATTGTAGTGAATGGCCATGGAACCATGATGACAAAATCTGGAAAAATAAATTTTGGGTGTGCTTGTCAATTTTCAAGGTAAACATGATAGCTTCGCAACTAACCACAAGAGGAAAGACTTGATTTGGGTAAGAGGTAAATTGGAATTCATGATGGATCCTCATGTTAGCCCGGGTACTAAAACCTTACAGGAAAAAAGAGTGCATGCTAAGAAGATGGCCAGGGTATCTAGATCCGGTATGATGTGGAGGGTAATGCACATTATCTAATGGAAATCACTACAAATGAAAATAATTGTTGAGTCATCCTAGGATTGGGGCTAGGAAGGAACTGAGTCATGCTTAAGGGGTCCCACACATCATTAATTATTAGTACTTATATCACCACGAAAGGGAAATCCCGGAACAAATAAAAAGTGTGCTCCAAATAATCGTCGAGGTGATGTGGCTTCAGGATCATGTGGAAAACAATAAATGAATTCCCAATAAAAGCACAAAGACTATAAGCAAAATAGGTTCCCATGTGCATACGACATGCAGACCGGATGGTCGTGTAGGCACTCGAGCCTTATTTCGCTAGTATATGCCACACTACATATTTTGCTAGGTGGGTAGTATATGCCACACCACATTAAATGGTCGATAATAAGAGAATAAGCTTTTCCGAGTTATCTTTAGTTATAAAAAAAGTGCAAATCAAAGGATAGGTATGTGATGAACATCATGGTGTTAAGGTTTGACTCAACACAATCTTTTCAAATGTAGAATTTTAGAAAGAAAAAAGGTATGAATTTGAGATGATTATGGAAATGGACATGGGTTCTTTTTTTCTCATGGATCAATTTCTTTGAATATTTCTCGGTCTTTTCCACTGTTGTATTTTTTTCTCATATTATTCGCTTGCTCAAATAACTTGTATCTCTACTAAATGCCTCAATGTTTGATAGAAGGTGCAGTGAGCGAAGGATTTATCTCTTGAATTAATTTCCTTACAATGATGCTCAAAGAATTAGTTCTATCAATAAAACAAGCAAAAGATGACTCATTTTGTAATTTTTCAAAGAAAAGGAAATATAAAGCAAAGAACATATACAGAGAACATCTTCTTGTCAAAATTTAAAATTATGATGAATAAGTGATTAGTTCCCTAAACATGTTCATGAGAAAATTTGAATGACACAATATAAAGCATTCAATAAAGATTAATTTCTTGTTGCTCACTTATTTTTCTACTTTCACTATTGAAGAAAAACAAGAAGAAAATGAATCTAATTAAATTACTTCTACTCTTAATATTTGAAAGCAGATTAAAACTAAGTAAAATTGTACTTCCAATGGAGCCATTCGATTAGCTTAGGCCCTAAAAGAAATGGACATTAAAAAATTATAACTAAACTATTAAAAGAAAATGTCAACCTATTATGTACATGAATTTCAAACAACCTCAGCGAAGAAAACTTATTATCTACAAGAAACCTTGATAGAAATGAATTTTCCAACCACACTTCAATCCTATCATGAAAACTATTATGTAATTGTTTAAATGAAATCATGGTTCGAATAGCATTTTTCCAAGCAGTGTCATGATATTTTTTTTTAGAGACAAGTGAGTAGTATGTACAATGAAAGGAATATTAGAAATATTTTGTCTGACTTTTTCTCCAGATAGATCATGAAAATAAGGATGGAAATTTAATGAATCTATTAGAAGATGTTTAAATAGATTAGATTGTTGGTCAAATTCTGATGTTTTAACATCATGTGTTGATTTTTGTTGAAAATGCAGTTAAGAAGAAAGAATGAGTTGGTATAATATGAACATCAAATAAAGCTGAAATATTAAAATTTCTTGTTACTCATTACTAAGGTTTAGAATTTCATTTTCACATTGGTTTATTCATGCAATTAGTGAGTTTTCTAAGTTTGATCTCTCAATATGCCAACACATGATATCTAAAAATTAAAGAATAAAAAAAGTATGCAAATATGAAAATAACCATAAGAAATGAAGCATAAACATTAAAATTACGTGATTATTTACACTATTGTTATAGATAGTGTTACAAAACAATTGGGATATATTTGGAAAATTGCACTCCTCATAAGTGGTAGCAAAGATATTACAATCAAAACCATTATCGACATATACTTGTGAATGAAAAGGGAGATCTATATTATGACCAAGAATGGGAACTTGAATAATGTCAAGATCAAGATTTGGAATGGAGTTATCCTCACGAAAATTAGATTCATCAGGATGTTTTGGTAGTTCAATATGAGAATCATTTGTAGTCATATGAATAGAATAAGATCCCTCAACTTGAAACATGGATTGAAGAAGAAAGATTAAATGAATTTCCAACATTTTTGAAAATATGATAATTAGATTACTCTTTTCCCAGATCAAGATTAATTAGCAATTCATTATTTATAAAATTTATAACAACCCCTTTGTTTTCTAGAATAGCAATTATGCAAGGAGGAATTGTTTGGTTACAAGAAAATTAACTACAATCAGCAAAAAGATCGAGATAAAGAGAGAAGTGACTATTTTTAGGTATGAACCTAAAACTCTCCCTACTTATACATTCATGCTATTTTTCCATAATGAAAATTTCATATTCTTCATCATATATTTAGATAACCACACTTTCCTGAGCATTAATTTTTGGCTACCCAACACTTAATGGATGATCATTAATTTAAACATGAGAAAATTCAGAAATATTTGTGACAAATTGCACATTGTTAACATTTTCAATTTGCATTGTTGGTTGCTGAAATTTTTTGATGATTTTGTTGCTTGGTGATTTTTAGATTTATTAGGAACCCATTCTTCAGTAGCAGCTTGATTTAAACCATTCTTGGGGTCAACGTTGTTTATGTTGGATGAGATCATGCTTTATTGAGAAGGCTAATTAACAATCTCTACATTTTATTCTTGAAGAGAATCAACCATATTGTTAGTAACCAGAGATTCTTCAACAATGGAAAATGTGCTAAGAAAAATAATATCTTCAGGTTCATTATAGCTATGAGAAATGCGAAACAGGGTGACTATTTCTCAAAATCATTTGATTAATTTGATTTGATGAGGTGAATGCTGCACTTGGAAGTACAAGAAAATTAATTTAAATATGATAAGAAAATAATCAAAAGACTCACCTTCAAATCTATGAAGACTTTCAAGTTGATTACATACCTTTTCATACTCATAGTCCTGAAAAGCATGGATGAAAATTCTTGTAAACTCATCCCAAGTATGTATAGGGGCAACTAGTAGTGATTGACACCAACGTTTGGCTAAGCCTAATAAGGTAAGAGTAAATATCTTTCAAATCACTCTTTAATCAATATCATAATCATTACAATTTAAAATAAAATGAAGAACATGTTGAAAATAAGAAACATTCTCCTTACCATTAAATTTTTTATTTTGACAAGAGCTTTACTAACTTTAATGTAGTGGTGGTAGGTGTGAGTCCAATGAAGAAACTCCAAATAGGAAGTTTAGAAGGAGTTGTTTGGTGTGGAGCCTAATTATCTTCTTTATTTAGAGGTATCACCACATTGCACCCCTGTTCTTAATGGGGCGACAATGCCGCCCCTTTGTTTAAATGATACCTTGGGGGTTAAGTGGGGGGGGGGGGGGGCAACGCCCTCAAAGATTAAAAAAAATGTAAAATTTCCTTGTAAAATATTGTAACTTCTAGACAATCTGGGTTGTTCATTAGGCGAATGATTTGACGGTAGAAGTTATGTTTGATTTAGGATTTTTTTTCCCTAGAAGGAAACCCCTCTGTTTTATGAGGGTATTGTATTGCGGCTGTGTATGGTATGTGTATTATTAGAGAGAAAAAAAGAGGGGTCTGAGAGAGAGAGAGTAAAGGATATTACAACGGATGTTCTATAGGTTGTATCTCTTCATCTTGCTAGATAATATAAAGGAAGGATTGGTTGTTTGGGGTGGGAGTAGCCCAAATTGGGTGAACCACGTATATCTGTGTCTCTCTTGTTTTATATGTTTTTTGTGTTTGTGTTTCCACATATTTTATGTGTTCCATTTCTCTATAATCTCTAATTTTCTAAAAACTAGTATCATATCTGAAAGACTATTTGGCTCATAAACATGCAGGAAAGAAAGGTTCCTAGTTCAACTTGGAGCAATGGAAAAATATGGTAAGTTTAAGGTTGAGAAATTTAAAGGCCAGAAAAACCCATTGTGGAAGATGCAGATGGAAGATTATATGTATCAACAAGATCTGTACCTACCATTGAGCAGAAAAACAAAGAAGTCGATGAGTATGACAAATGTAGAATGGGAGATTCTCGATAGAAAGGAACTTGGAACAATACGACTATGCCTCGTGGTGTCAGTAGCCTTCAATATCTTGAAGGAATCAACAGTAGAGGGTTAAATAATTAAGGCATTGGTGAAACTATATGAAAAACCCTAGGCCTCAAATAAGGTGTTTCTTATGAAATGCTTATTTAATATGAAGATGTCAGATGGTGGATCTATTGATTACCATTTCAATGAATTTAATACGGTTACGAGTCAGTTATGTTATGTAGGGGTGAAATTTGATGATGAAGTTAGGGTTATGTTATTTTTGTGCTCGTTGCCAGAAAGTTGGAAATTTTTTGTTATGGCCATTAGTAACTCTATCCCTTGATCTAGTACTTTAAAGTTTGATGATGTTTTCGGTGCTATCCTAAGTGAGGAAATGCAATGGAAAACCTCCGGTGAGACATGAGGTAATTCTTTGAGTGCAGAGACTAGGAGAATAAGAATGGAAAGAGGAAAGAGCTCAGGATATCATAGTAAATGAAGAAAATCTTGATCCAAGTACAGATCGGGGATAGTGTGCCAGAAATGTGGAAAAAAATGACACCTTAAGAAAGAATGTAAATATTAGAAGGGAAAATAAGGAGATGCACAACAAGAAAAAAATCACGAAGAAAATATGACAGGTGATGTGTTACAAAATGCTTTTATTCTTTCTTTAGAAACTGTTACTAATTGCTGGGTGGTAGATTTAGAGGCCTCATTATATGCCACACCAGATAAGAAATATTCTCATGACTATGTTCAAGGAGATTTTGGATAGGTTCGTCTGGGTGATGATAAACCCTGTAAAATCATTGGAATGGGTAAAGTTCTGGTAAAAAATAAATAAAGAATCTAATGGTTATTAAAGGAGGTAAGGCATGTTCCAGATCTGAAGAAAAATCTGATTTCAATAGGGTAGTTAGGCAGTGAAGGTTGCGTGACAACTTTCACAGATAAAACCTGCAAGGTTATTAAAGAAGCCCCAGTAATAGAAAAAGGCGAAAAGGTTGGTATATTGTATTTATGCAATGGTATTTCGAACTCTGTTAATGCTTAAAATTCCAAAGGAGAAGATGAATCATAGGCTCTGACACATTTGTGAGAAGGGGATGAAGATTATTCACTCAAGAAATTTTTTGTTGGGTTTGAAGTATATTGATTTAGATTTATGTGAGAATTGTATTTATGGAAAATAGAAGAGAGTCAGATTTCTTAGAGTTGGGAAAGAAAAGAAGAGTGAAAAATTAGAGCTTGTGCATACATATGTATGGGGAATTGCTCAGGTATCATCTCTTGGTGGCTCTCGTTGTTATGTTACTTATTAATGATGCAACTAGAAAAAATTGGATTTATTTTATTCAGAATAAATCTGATGTATTTGATACATTCAAGAAATGGAGAGCTTTGTTTGATATTGAGACAAGAAATAAGTAACAGTGTCTGAGGTCAGAAAATGGAGGTGAATATTGTAGCAGAGAGTTTTATAGGTATTGTTCATAGCATGGAATTCATAGAGAGAATACAGTTCCATGATCACCACAAGAAAATAGTGTGTCAGAAAGAATGAACAAGAAAATCATGGAGTGTGCACGGTGCATGAGATTGCATGTTGGATTGCCTTTACAATTTTGGACATATGTTATAGATATTTTTGTTTATCTAATAAATAGATGCATTTCAAGTTCCTTGGATGGTGGTATTCTAGAGGAGGCATGGAAAGCTAAAATGGTAAGCTACTATTTTTTAAATCATTTTGGTTGTGAGGCCTTTTTCCATAATAATAAATAAAATAGAGCAAAGCTTGAGGGAAAATCAAATAAATATACCTTAATTGAATATGGTGTTAATTATTTTGGTTATTGATTATATGATTATGAAAATCACAAAATCACTAGAATCAAAGATGTAATATTTAATGAAAAGGTCTTGTATAAGAATCAGTTGCAGGAAAATAAACATGCAAAAGAAAAAAAAGAATACACAGTTCTTGATGATATCATAGAAAAATTAAAGGTACCTGAAAATAATAATAATCAACAATCACAACAACAACAACAACAAGAACCTAAAACACCAAAAAGTGGTGTGAGAAGATCTACCAGGATAAGTAAACCTCCTGAACGATACTCTCCTTCATTATATTATTTATTTTCGACTAATTGTGGTGAACCTAAATGTTATGAAGAAGAAATGCAGGTAGAAACCAGGAAGAAGTGGGAGTTATCCATGAAATAAGAGATGGAATCCTTAACACATAACCAGACTTGGAACTTAGTCAGGTTGCCTGTAGGTAAAACAACATTGCAGAATAAATGGGTTTACAGGCTGAAGGAAGAAGATGGAGGAAAAAAAAGGTACAAAGCTCGACTTGTGGTGAAGGGGTTTGCATAGAAGAAAGGTATTGATTTTGATGAAATATTTTCTCCTTTTGTTAAGATGACTTCAATCAGAACTATTTTAAGTCTTTTAGCAGTGAAAGACTTGCATCTTGAACAGTTAGATGTAAATACAACTTTTCTCCATGGAGATTTGGAGGAAGAGATCTATATGCAGCAACCACAAGGATATGAGGTCAAAGGAAAAGAAAAATTAGTGTGCATGTTATAGAAGAGCTTGTATGGATTAAAAAAGGCTCCAAGGAAGTGGTATCTAAAATTTGACAAGTTTATGTCTCAACAAGGTTATACTAGATGTCAATATGATCATTTTGTTTATATGAAAAAGAAAAATGATAACAGCTATATTATATTGTTATTGTATGTAGATGACATGCTTGCTGCAGTGTCTAACATGTAGGGAATAAATGTGCTAAAAATAAAATTGGAAAATTCATTTTCAATGAAGGATTTCGGAGTTGTGAAACAAATCCTTGGTATGAGAATAACCAAAGATAGGAAAAATTGCAAATTAACATTGTCTCAAAATGAGTACATACAAAAGGTGTTGAAAATATCTAATATGTAGAATGAAAAACCAGTTAGTACACATTTGGCTAGCCATTTCAAACTTAGTAAGGAGATGTGCCCCAAGGCCCAACAAGAAATGGATTATATGTCTAAAGTTATATATGCATCAAAAATTGGAAGCTTAATGTATGTAATGGTCTACACAAGGCCTGATATTCCACATGTAGCGTGAATTGTAAGAACGTACATCAAAAATCTAGGAAAGGAACATTTGATGGTAGTGAAATGGATTCTCAGATATTTGAGAGGCATCACAAATCAATCATTATGCTTTGGTGGTTTAAACATTGCTCTATAGGGATATGTTGACGCAGATATGGCAGGTGATAGAGGTAATAGGAGGAGCACTACAGGGTATGTATTTACCTTAGGTGGAACAACTGTTAGTTAGGTTTAAAAAATACAAGGTGTTGTTGCACTTTCAACAATAGAAGCAGAGTATGTTTCTCCTACAAAGGTTTGTAAAGAAATTATTTGGTTACAAAGGTTTATGGATGAATCAGGTAAGAATCATGAGATGGGCATGTTATACAGTAACAACCAAAGTTCCATTCATCTTGCAAAGAACTCAACATTTCATTCCAGGACTAAACACATACATCTCAAATACCATTTCATACACTGAGTGTTGGAAGATGGACAGTTGAAGGTGGAAAAGATACACACTAGCCAGAACCTTGCAAATATGCTAACAAAATTTGTAACCAGGGAGAAACTGATGTTATGCTCAGTTTCAACTAGTCCTCAAATATGATGTTGAAGATAAGAAAAATCTAGGTCCAAAGTGGAGTAACTGTCCAGCAAATGAAGCAACAGTGGAGTTTCCACAATCAGTATCCAAGTGGGAGATTGTTGGGTGTGGAGCCTGATTATCTTCTTTATTTAGATATATCCACGCGTTGGAACCTTGTTCTTAATGGGGCGACAATGATACCCATTGTTTAAACGTTTCCTGGGCAGTCCAGAGGGGCACTTGCGACCTTTTGGAGACCCCGCCTGGCGGCGGGTTTTGGGTGCAATGCCCTCGAAGATAAAAGTAGATGCCTTGTAAAATATTTTAATTTCTAGTCAATCTAGGTCGTTCATTAGGCAGATGATCTGATGGTAGAAGTTATATTTAATTTAGGTTTTTTTTCCCTAGAAGGCAACCCCTCTGTTTTATGGGGGTATTGTATTGTGGGTGTGTATGGAATTTTTATTATGAGTGAGAAACAGAAAGGGGGACTATTAGAGAGAGTAGAGGATATTAAAACGGATCTGCTGTAGGTTGTATCTCTTCATCTTGTTGGATAATATAAAGGAAGGAATGGCTGTTCAGGGTGGACATAGCCCAAATTGGGTGAATCATGTACATATGTGTCTCTCCTATTTTATATGTTTTCTGTGTTTTTGTTTCCACATATTTTATGTGTTCCATTGCTCTGTAATATTTAATTTTCTAACAGGAGCCATTTCAAATTAATTGAACTTTGAAAATGAAAAATTCTAAATAGATAACTTGTTGTTGACCCTCCTTCTAGTGAGAATATTTTTGATGACCTAAAATTATCGAAATAAAAATTAGGGAGATCACTTAGTCAGGTCCCAATTAATTCCTTATCTTTTTGGGATGGTTATTCTAACTTGTTCAAATGAGTCCACTTACCACCGCTCTCCCTAATGACTTGTGATGTTTCAAATTATTCATCAACAAGAAGAAGCAATAAAACTCATCCTCTTGAGTGCACTTGCAAGAAAGTAGTCATTAAGTTGACACAAGGGCTTAACCAGGACACCAATAGGATTTATCATGGATAAGGAGACTTTCAAGAATGAAATCAATCAATCTAATTCTAAATATTAATAAAAATGCAATAAATAATCTATTATGCAAGAAACAAAAGTAAAACCTAAATCGATATTGATTAAAAGAAGGATTAGTCCCCTTTTAATCAAGAGCAAGGTATTGAAATTTGAACCAGATTGAACTTAGAATAAGAATGAAGTTAAGAAGCCAAGGAAATAATTCTGGGATTCACTACTAATTCAAATAAATATGCAAATCCAACTATCTGATAAATAACTATCAAATCTTTGTTTCACAAGCATATAAATTCAAAATCAACAAATGATTGCATCATGGAAATGGTTCTCATATTGCAGTCATGATTCTATCAAAGATAAACTTGTCACCAATATGATAAATAATTATCAATGATAACATGTCTATCTATTTGAATTCGTTGTCCAACTTTAATATGAATCATATCCATCATGAAAATATAGTTTTTCAAATTTTAAATAAGCATACATTTAGCTAAAAGTTACAATAATGCAAACCCAATAATCAAATACTTATTTGGATAAATAATTCAATCAAAATCAAGATTATTAATCAGTCTTAAACTTTGAAATTGGTGCACAAAATTTGCAGATCTGATCATAACTTTTGAATACATGATTTCTCAAAACAATTCATGTGAGCATGAAATTTTTTGGAGCTAAAACACATCTCTCCCAAACTGGCCCAAACATAACAAATATTTCATAAAATTCAGTCATCTACAATATTGCAAAAATCTCTCTTTTTCCAAAGAAATTGGAAACTCATCTCCTTTTTGCTAATTGTTATTTATAATTATAAAAAGAAATCCCCAAAAAAGAGAGTTGTTGAAACAATGGTTGAGATATCTCATTTTAGTTAGAAGGAATCCCTTTCTCTTATTTGTTGCTGCAATCCTATTTATCCAAGATTACTTTATCACATCTTCTCCAACAAGCTCTGCAAAAAAAACCTCGAAATAAAAATTAAAACTAATTAAAATGGAGAAAAACTTGGATTACCAAAATTGTGAAAAATAAATTAAAAAATCCAAATATAATTTAATAAATTAAAAAAACCAAAAATAAAATTTCCATTACTTTTTTTGTGAATAGAATATTATAAAATTATCTTCTAAAATGAATTTGGAAAAACTAGCCACTTTGGGCCAATGAAAATTTTCCAAAACAAACTCAAACATTGATTTTTTTGTTGCACATTAGCCGTTGTAGCTTTTTCTAGTTTTTTTTTGTGTTTAATGACCAAATCTAGTCATGCAACTACTTTCATATCCTTCTCCATGGAATTATATTTCCAACAAGTTCCCAATTTCATTGACTAGAACTCAAAATATGGCCAATTAAAGTCCTAGTTCCAAAAAAGACAATTTCCTAAAAAAAATACATAGTCTTGAGCAGTTTATTAAAGTTTTTTTTTGGAAAATTAAAAATATTTAAAATTAAATAAATAAACTACAAAAGAAAACATAACAAAAAGTTAAATTATAAATAAACAAAACCAAGTATATATATATATATTTGTATGGGGAAGGGGGGAGTGTTTTAATGTTGAATGTATGAGGTAATGTGAGTTAAAGTGGGTGAAGGAATGGGTGGATATTTGTAAGTGGAGTTCGGGTCTTTTCTTACTTTTTGGTTTTTTCATTCTCTCACTCAAGCCTTTGTGCTTCTCTCATTTTGTATGAGTGCATGTCACTCTGGGGCCTACTCAACCTACGAGGTAGTGGAGTGTATAATTTGGAACTCCCAAGGAAAAGGAATCCATCAAGAATATTGCATCTTTATTTTAAATTATTTTTAATATATATGTTTAAATATTATGCAATATTTTCTATATATATATATATGCGCTTGAATGTGATGGTTTTTTAATAAATTTTAAATAAATATAAATTAAATTAATAACTAATTTAATTAACGTAAATTAATCAAATAATTAAAAATATATTTACAAACTGATTAAGTTAATTAACTCAATTAATAAAAAATAATTAAATACTTTTATCTACATATTTTAAACTAATTTAATTTATAAAACAAAAGTAAAATATATGTTTACATATTTTATCCCTAGGTAACAACATTGACCAAATTTTAGTTGAGGATATTTTCCAAATTGTAAGTCGAATGAGACAAAACTTGAATGGTCATAAAGTTGGTGACAAAACACACACAATGGAGCAATTAAAACGAAAATATGAGAAAAGAGAAAATATCACTAATAAAGAAAACCAAAACATTTTGAAAGAGATATTAGAAAAATTCATATGGAGGGCCCTTTAAGAAGTTTCAAAAATTATGGGGGTGTTATGGAAACAACACCACCTAAATGTGTTAAAAATGAGTTTCACTTGTTAGTACCTCTAGCCACTTGTCGTTCCATCTAGATCACCAAGTAAGTTAGGGTTTACGTGTGATTGTGGGTAGAAATTAAAAAAAAATGAACATTCTACTTAGAATTTCTTTATTGCAACACCTAGAAACCCAAATTTCACGATGCAAATAAAATTATCATGAATATATCAATTATATAGCTACTAAGACAAAGACTTGTGCGGGATACTAAGACAAAGACTTGTGCGGGAAAGGGGCTCGACTGCCCAGATGCCCCAGTCCATCCTAAATAGGTCAGATTCAACTATAAATTGCTTCATGTCTTCAACTTCAATTTCCTTATGATTCTTAGTGATGTAGAAGAAGTTACATATACCATTATAAATATATTAGAACAAGATTAACTCAACCATACAACTTTCATTACCATTTTGACTTGGGAGTTAGGAAAGAAATGCCTTTAAAGATATGTTACTCAATCTTCAATATTGACAAGATGTCATTCATAATGCTTCTTGACTATGGTATTATCCCCAACACACATATGGCATCAATTGTAGTTTACATAAATGACAATGTATATGAAACACCTTCACAGAATGATTTCCTTAGCAAGAATAATTATCATCAACTATTCTACATCTTGTGGGTGAGGGAGAAAAAACTTGGACATAGTAAAATTTATTGATTTTTTTCTTAAAAGGGTTGGACCCAATGATGGAAACTAGTGAGTTTTTCACCATTTTGAAAGGTTCAAATCTCATGAAAGTATAACTCGAAGCTATAAAAGGTAAGAAAAATTTGAAGGCTGAAAATTTATGTTAAAGTTTCAAAACCTTGGTGAATATTACTAGTCCTTAATATACAATAAATGAAATGTTTGGTAATATTTTCGTAAAAAATTTCAAATTTCTATTGATTTTATAGACTTTACAAAAAAATGATGATTTTTATGGTAAACTATTTGTATCCTATAAAATTTGTGTGAATCATTTTTAGAAACAAATGGACATTAGTGATTCTTTTTTTTTTGGGAAACGGATGGAAAATTTTTCCTTCTTTAAATATTAGCACATAAAAATTTCCTTCATAAAAGCACCATGAGGTATTGGTCGAATGTGTGGCTACACCCATAGATATTATATTAAATGCTCTCAAATCACATCACCATGTTGTTCAATTTTAAGCCCATGATGCTTTGAAAAGGTAATGATTAAACTATTTTTCACTATTTAATGTGAAGGTAATGGTTTCACAACCCATAGATAGTCGCACATAACAGAAACGGGTAGAGAGATATATTAATTCTGGCCCAAGGCCTCAAAACTAGATACATATTGGTGAGTCGAGACCAGCTGTCTCAATGACCAGTCCATTGCCTCTTTTTCTTTGAACCCCCAAAGGTTGTTACATTCTATTTTTTGGACCACCGCCTCAATCTTCCCCCCTTTAAAAATGCAGACAAACTGCTTCAAAAAAAGGCTGTAATACATTGACCAGTCAATTAAGGTATGGGATCCCGACTTTCAACTCCATCTCTGATGATGACTCCGAGAGGGAGGATGACCGTTTTATTAGCCTCAGTATCACCATCTTTATTATTGTCTCTCTTAATATGATAGAAGTTTAAGCACTGAAAAGAGTTCGATAGAGTTTTTATTCTTTTGATCAGTCTAGACAGTCTTAGATCTGAGGGGGAAGCATTGTCAACCATGGTTTTAATGATGGTCTGGGAATCTCCAAACACCGAAGCCACTAGAATGCCAAGCGATTTTAGTTGTTTGAGGCCTTGAAGAAGCGCCAGGGCTTCAGCCTGGATGCTGGTGTTATAGCCCACACCCCAGGCGTATCTGAGAACAATGCCTCCATCAGCTGTTTTGACCACACCCCCGGCTCCGGATCTGCCTGGGTTTCCTTTCGCAGCGCCGTCAAAGGAAAGAGTGTTGTGCGTATTCCTTGAGCAGAAGGACATGAAATCGAAGGCGTTTAATCTGATCTGCCAGTCATGAAGATGGATGAGGGGCCTTTCAGCAACAGAGAAGTGTAGATCAAGATGCGCACTCCAAAAAGAATCGAGCTCCCTCAAGCCAGTCCCATCGAGATGATCGCCTACGCATTCTTTAAGCTGGGATTTGATTTTAATCCAGATAATCTTGTGATCACACCTCTTATCGCTGAAAATCCTCCGATTTCTTTCCAACCAGGTATGCCAGCTAATCAATTTAGGAAGTACGCACCAGGCATACTTGAGATGCGAATTCTGGGGAGAGCCTCCGGGATAAGAGCGCAACCAACAGGAGAACAAATCCGGAATGCAATTTGGAAGGGCGAAGTCCTGAGTCCAAGGGCCTAAGGCTTCAGCCCATAAATCCTTCACGAAATTACAGTGGAGCATCAAATGTGCAGCAAATTCGGCGCTTTCTTTACACATCGAGCAATGGGAGGGACCATGGAATCCTCTTTTCCGAAGTATGTCCTCTGTTAAAATCCTCTGATGGCATAGAAGCCAACAAAAATGGTCTATTTTAGGCAGCGATGGATGAAACCAAATTCCTTTCCAAGAATTCAGATCTGGAGGGACGTGAGGGATTGAGATGATCTGCCTGTAGCCCTTTGAGACGGTGTAGTGCCCTGGAGATGGTCCCCATCCACGGACGTCAAATTTCCTGCAGCGCAAGGGAGCCTTACCGTGTAAGTGATCTAAGAAAGTTGCCAGCTCGGTAGACAGGTTCAGAGGCACCTCAAAGTTGAGCCAACTATGCCAAACTCCGTTGTCCCAGATAGAAATGTCCCACAGAGTGAAGTAACCGGCTCTATGCATCCAGTCTTTCAACAAGCGTAGAGAGCGATCATCCTCCAAGGGTTCACATCCCATTATCCGATCCTCCCAGATTCGAATTTGCTTGCCATTACCTGGTATCCAATGAGCATATTGGCTGATGAGGGAGGCGGATTTTGCACATAGATTTTGGATAACCGAGCTGGATTTGGCTATGGATTGTTCCAAGCACCTTGTTCTCTAGCCACGGAAATATTTCTTCCATAAGGCACGCTGCGCCCACCCCGGGTTAGGGGCAATAATCCTCCAGATCAGTTTTGCTCCCAAAGCAACATTCTGAAGGCTAAGGTTCTTAAAATTCAGTCCTCCTTCCAGTCTGGTCATGGCAATTGTGGCCCAAATTATTAAAGGAATTTTCTTGGCATTGTCCTTCCCGCCTTTCCAAAAGAATTTTCTGGTCAGGTCCTCCATTTTCTTTATTATTCCAGCAGGGGCCAGCAGAACTGCAAACTGAAAGATGGGGAGGCTATTTAAGACATCTTTTATAAGGACCGACTTCCCTGCCAGATTTAGCCAATTAAAGCCCCAGGCACGAATCTTAGCTTCAAACTTGTCCAACAGGGGTAACCAATCTCTGCTAGCAGCACTTTTATGGAAAATAGGGAGGCCCAAAAAATTGAATGATGTCCAGGATGAGGAAGCAACGAAGCCTAAGCAGCTGGAGATGGCATGGAGCGTGGTAGCAGGAGTGTTCCAGCAGAAGATTTGACACTTACCTTTGTTGAGACTACTTCCAGATTCATGACAATAAACATCGATCACCTCTTTAAATCTTCTAGCTGAGGGCACTGAGGCAGCACCCAGCAAGAGGGAATCATCTACGAACAAAGCATGATTTATGTTCTGAACTCCTCTAGCAATGCTTAGGCCCAATAATTCTTGATCCTGAAGTTTTTTGTTCAAAAGGAAGCTGAGGACAGAGGCTTGGAGGACAAAGAGGAGAGGGGATAAAGGACACCCTTGCCTCAAACCTCGAGATGCTTTGAAAAATTCAGTGGCTCTGCCGTTCACCAGAGGGGCGATCCAAGGCTCGCTGATACAGGCTTTGATCCAATTTATGAATTTGGAACCAAACCCATATTTTTGCAGAACCTCCAGCAGGAATCTATGTCTTACTTTGTCGAAAGCTCTTTCCAGGTCTAACTTGACCGCCATGCCTTTCTCTTTGCGAACCACGCTGGAGTGAATTGCCTCTTGGACCAAAATGAAGTTATCCACTATCTGTCTTCCCTGAATAAAGCCTCCTTGATTCTCAGGGATGATACCAGGGAGGATGGATTTTAATCTGTTGGAAATAACTTTCGTGATCAATTTATAGCCTATATTGCAGAGAGAGATGGGGCGAAATCTGCTGAAGGAGTTGGCGCCTTTTTCCTTGGGGATGAGAGCCAAGAAGGATGAATTAGTGCTACCCCCGATTTTTTGGCACCCTTGGGATTTCCGAATCATTCTACACAGTTCCTTCTCCATAATGGGCCAGCAGGATTGCAAGAAACTAGCTGTAAACCCATCGGGTCCTGGGGCCTTATCCAGTTCCATAGCAAATAGAGCGCTTTTTATTTCATTATTAGCAATCTCAGCTTCCAGGAAATGATTATGACTGTCGGTTATCAGAGAGGGAACCTCGTTCACAAGTCTCGGATCCAGATCCAAGGCCTCATCTTTGGTATATAGGTTTTTGAAGTGAGTGAAGGCAGCAAATTTGATATTATGAATGTCTCTATACGTAGTGGTCTCAACAGAAATTTCAGAGATGGCATTGCGGCAGTTTCGAGCCCGAGCTTGCTTGTGGAAGAATGAAGTATTCCTATCTCCTGTCTTGAGCCAGAGGCTGCGGGATTTCAATCTCCAGTGAGCTTCCTCTGCCAAGCTAGCCTTGAGGAACAAGTGCTGCAAAGAAGCCTCCTCTTCAAGAGTATCTTTGGTGATCTCGACCTTTTCCAAAACCAGTTGGTGCTTCTCCAACCGTTCCTGAATCGATTTCCTTTCCACAGCCGGATTGGGTAAGGTCCTAACCCAGTCTTTTAAAGCAGCTTTTACTCTCCTTAATTTCTCCTCCCAAACAAAGAATGGTGAGCCTTTAACAGGGATATTCTAGGTCGCTTTTATCAGTGGCATGAAAGTCTGTTCCTTGATCCAGTGAGAGCAGAATTTAAAGGGAATGGGACCTTGATTCGAATGAGCAACCAACTCAAGTTTTATAGGGCGATGATTAGAAATACTACAAGGCAATATATGCATTCTAGACTCAAAACCATGAAGAAGAAAAGAGCTATGGACAAGGAACCTGTCTAACCTTGCGGCGATATGGCCCGGGCCGATTCTTTTGTTTGTCCAAGTGAACTTGCCGATCAGTGGTTTAACATCGATCAGGTCCCAATCATGTATCAGCTCTTCAACCCATTCCCGCGCTGGGTCTCTTACTATGCATCCACCACGTTTTTCTGACGAGGATAAGGTGAGATTGAGGTCACCTGCTATTATAATATTATCCAAGACTTCGGACTCAGCCAGACTTTTAATAGTTTCCCAACAAATTTTCTTCTCCCCTACGTTGACAGGAGAATAAACATTAAGGAGTGAAAGAGTCATCTCAGATTCCACATGACGGAGCTTTGTGAATAGCCAATGAATACTATTAGCTTCTTTGATCCTTATAAATTTATTGGCGTCCCAGATAGTGCCTAGACCGCCTAAGGCACCTCGAGCTGAGACAGTTTGACCATCGCTATTCTTCCACAGTTTTTTCCCAATCTGGAGAAAGGAAGTTTCCTCCATCTTAGTCTCCTGGATTAGGAGTATATCTGGGGATTCAGATCGCTTCAGACTTCTCAATGCTTCTTCTTTAGTTCTGCTCCCCAACCCCCTACAGTTCCAGGAGACGATCCTCATCATTTACCTTTTGGGTGATGAGCTCCTCTAGAGCTCTGTGACTGATTTCTATTCTTCTTCGGAGTGTTTGCCAAGAGTTTCTCGAGGGTAGGTTGGCTTCCCTGAAGTTTGTCCTTGTAAGTCTCTTGCTCTCTTTTTTCCCGAGCAGTTTTCCGCCCTCTTAGAGATCTTCTGGCTGAGGTTTGCGAAATCCCTATTTTGCCTTCTTCTTCTGAATCATCCGAATCTTGCCCTTCCTCTGTCTCTTCTATGAGGACCTCTTTTGATCTGTCTTCATTGTTATCCACATGCTTTGATCCAGAGGGGGACTCTATGGGGATTGAGTCGTCCTTCTGCTTCTCCGGTTCTTGTGAGCCTTCTATAACAGAGCTTAACTGCACAAATTTATTGCCTTTCTCTTCCAAGATTGGTGGTTGGTTTCTAGGGGTTGTCTGAGAGCCGTTTCCATTTGTATTTCCAGTGCGAGGGCCTCTGTGAGCATTTTTAGATCTTTTAACCTGTGTCCATCCTTCCTCCTTACCTTTCTCAACTTCACAATTTTTTGGGCAGCTTCGGGCAAAGTGGCCATAAACATGGCATTTCCGACACTTGAACGGAAGCTGCTCATAATCCAGCTTTTGCAAATGAGTCCAGCTTCCAACCCTGATCTTAATCGCCTCGGGCAAACCAATCTCCAAGTCTACTTCAACACAGATTCTCGCACAGTCGAATTGATCTTTGTTACTTGCTCGATCGATATACTTGCCTAAGGTATTTCCAATGTGACTTAGGGACTCCCCATTCCAGCAATGAACAGGCAGGTTGGGTAGCCTAACCCACACGGGAACCGCAGTGGGCACATCGACTGTAGGGTCAAAGTCGGGCGTCCACTTGTTCAGATAAAGCCCCTGAGGGCCCATGAAGTAGGGGCCGTTTTGAAAGATTAGATCCTTATCATCTTTGTCAGAGAACTCAAACAAAAGGAAGCCCTTACCTAGGAAGTACGAGGTAACTCTCTCTTTGATCAGCGGTGCCCAGTTTCGAGCAACCCAACTTTCCGTCGATTTGGGAGAGGGCCAGAGGCCCGTGAACTGTCCAACCAAGGCCCGCTCCGCCAAAGATAGGGCGACCTTGATCGGGCCATCGGGAGGGAGAGATATCTCAGGGATATCCTCCACTCGTTTCACAAACTTAGCTGACTCTGGGATTTTTTTCTTCGGCAGGGATTCCAGGAGCTTGAGGAAGGCAGCAGCGTCCGAGGGGGGGGGGGGGGGGGGAGCGGCAGAGGTGGTTCCATAGCCGCAATGACCTCAAAAGCCCGCGAATATAACCACGTACCTCAGGTCATCATTGAAGGGGACGAGCTGGAGAGGAGGCTCCGACTAAGCCTCGATCTGAAATAGAGGGACAACGTTGCGCAGAGATGTAGCGCCTCAATGCACCCCAACGCACAGAAGCGCACAAAAACCCGCCACTCCAAACGATCCCGGAGCCCACCGGGAACGACAACAGCCCACAGAGAGACTGGAGGCCAGCCGATAGCAAACGAGGCCGAGCCAGAGGCCACAGAAGCGGAGCCGAGCGGCGGCCTAGGTCAAAGCTCGAAAATTAACAATTCCAACTTCGAGTCTTGAGTTACATCATTACTTGAAGTATAAAAAATAATTTATTGAAATGTTTTAAAAAATTTAGTTCCATTTTAAGAATATCATATATATATATATATATATATATATATATATATATATATATATATATATATATGGACTAGTGGAATAGAAAATTAAGATGATATTTTACCGACATGACATGAGTCAATTTCATTCACTACCAATATAACCATTAATGCACCATGGAATTATAACAATCCTTGAGGGCTAGAATTGATATCCACTAGTGACTAGTGTAGCGAGCACACCAAATTTGATCATGTCACTTGGAAGAAGAATTGAGTATGGAACATAATAATCATTCCTCCCAACTACCGGTGATGATCCCAATTAAAACAATAGCTATAGAAAATATTAATAAATTTAATATTATTCATATTATGTATTTATATATAAATGATATTTAAATTCTTCAGAACATTAAAGTTAAATATTTTATGATTTCAACATTATTTTAATTTTTTATTGTTAAAAAATATTTTTTAATGTAAAAATAAATGTGACACCCTTAAATATAACTTTTTTTTTCAATATTATAAATTGATATTTACAATCCATCACTTCAAAATTATTTTTGCTTAATGTTTAGCCAAAAAAAAAAGCTGAATTATAACCATATCCAAAAATCCTAGCCAATTTTTTAACACTAATATTCACTAAAACCAAATCTATTAAAGTCATACTCAAACCATGTTTTATATTTATTACTTTTTGAGAATGTTAAACTACTCAAGTTTTCTAAAATTAGCATTCATGTGCAAAGCTGCGTATGGGTAATTCTGAGTCCCAATGGAAAACTTGAAACAACATATCCATGGAGTTTAGAACGAGGCTAAAATAACAAAGCGAAGGCCTAAAGACTCCTCCACGGCTAGCCTTGGCTCATGCTCATATTCTGGTAAATATATTGATTGTTGAGAACTTAAGAATTATAATACATCAAATCGTGGTGGGTACTTCTCCTGCATAAAGTAAATTGAAATCCATACTCAAAAGGATTTCAGAATCTCTCTCTGATTTTAATTTCGTGTCGTTCAAGAGAACAATTAAGATGTAGATAAAATAGAAAATAGAGGAGCAAGCTTCGCATCAGGAACATTATGGCTAAATGGAATATTTGATTATAGAGCTATCCTTTAATGATTATTATAAAATATTAGATTAATGGTAGGTCATATGGTGGAAAGGCCCACGTGGCCCCTCATGTGGAATTGTCAGGTGGAAAGTGAATAACAGGACGTAGTCAACCAGTAAGCACAATCGTGAAATGCAACATGAGGACGAGGGGTGAGAGATTGATGGTTGGAAATGGAGATCTTTGGGAACTATATAACCATGTAGTTAACTTATGCTTAACCACCTACAATTATCATTTTCACATCATCATGTATGTCATTACAATTTTGGATGATGACATGATGATTGTTCTAGCGGTCTTGGATGCCGAGAAATATGGTGAGAGCTTGTTTGGAGGATAATATTTTTCATGGGATAATAGGTGCAATTTTGATCTTGAATTTTCCATAATTTTTATTTGTGTTCAACCTCCATTATTTTTGGTATCAACTTAATGTCATTTATCAAGTCAATCGCAGTGAGAATGTATAGAGAAATTATGGTAATTCAAATTACATGTAAGAAAGGTATTATTCACAATATTTAAATATTTCTAATTTATAATGTATAGAGAAATTATGGCAATCCAAATTACATGTAAGAAAGATAAGATTTACAATACTAAAATATTTCTAATTTCTTGGTTTCTTCATGTCAAGAGTTATTTAAATACTCTTAAGTTGAGGGATGAAGTCATTTACTAGTATTATAGAGGAAATTTTTAGAATTAGAAAGCTAAGTCTAGAAAGCTGACTATTTTAAGTGTCTGTAAATTATATAGCAAGGCAGGGTGGTTTTTTACTATAGGGATTGGCTTTATCCACTTCAATAGGCCGTGATTCATTTAGTCTTGCAAAAAATTGGAGGAGTGTGGGATATAGGTCAACAAAGTACAGGTTAACAAGAGGGTTTCAGCCAATAGAGGTTGGCCTCCAAAATTTCATGGTGTTTTTCCACAATTTGAATGTGACAAGTCAAGATGAAATGTAATCACTGTTATCTCCTTATTTTGGAATGATATTGGCCAACAACTAGCAACTAGTATATGCAAAGGGAAAGTTACAAGGAGTTGTAGGTGGTGGTTATTCTATACAATGCAAGGGAATTAGGGTGTAATTGAAAGTCAGATAAATGCATAGATGAAACTGTTGCAACAAGATATCCTTGCATTGCAAATGAAATACAACCAACTATTTTCAAGTATCGCTTTGACGTGGAGATCTTAATTTATCAATGGTCTCTCATACAAATAATAGAGGATGAATTGAAAGTTGTCATAAACAACTAGAAGAATTGAAACATTCTTTTAGCTAGAGAGAGTTAGAGTCATCTTCTTCAAGTAATTATGATAGTCCTTCTATGTTTGAAATTCCTGACCTCAATGTTCCTATGTGGGAAAGAGTAAGACAACAGGATGGTCTTGACTCTCTTGCTCCTAAGATATAATTTTTTTTATAAAAGTATTTAAATTTTTGGGTTTGTTTTAGAAAATCCTTACTAATAGATATAACAGGAAAGAAATTATTCTAGATTGGCATTTTGACCTAATAGGTAGTTGTGATAAATATTTAAAAAAACATTGATTAACAATATGAAAAAGAAATCTTAAATCAAATGTGACAACTCATATTCCTACTTAATCAATATGTTTTATGTTTAAAAAATAATACTTATATGCTTTCCAATGATATTATAATCATTAATTCTATCACACATTCTATTATGTATTGCAATTTTTGTAAAATATCAATAACCAAGAGACCATGTCTATCTCTCTTTAAAATTTTACACTAAATAGATAACATTTTGATAAAAATAAGTGTAAATAAATAAATAAATACAAATTTTCTTAATTTTTTTCAAAAGATAACTAAATTATTTTAAAAAAAATTACTAAAATAAAATTCTACTCACTCTATCTGTAAAACAAATAACTGAACATTACAAAAATTAATACCTATTTCCATGAAAAAAAATCAATTTCTTAACCAGTAACACCATTTATTACATGAGCAGTTCCTAACCCTTATCTTCATCTTTACACAAGTACGACGAAAATATATAATAACACCAATGTTGTTATATGAGACAGGTCTAACAAAACACACAAATAAATGACTGCCCAAAGACCAATTCATGTGTGACTTCTTAAAGATCGTTTAAGAGCATGAAACAACCCATTATTATACAGAACTCCTCAAGAAACCTCTATAAACCTTTGTAGTCTCACAACCAACAATTAACCTTTCTAGTCTCACAACCCACAATTATGATAACACACAAGTGTTTACATGTCTGCAGCCCGGCTATAGAAAAACTACTATTGAAATTTACCAGTTGTGTCTATAAGAAAATTCTATAACTTTATATGGTTATGGCTAAACTAAGCAAATCATTAATAAAAATGAACAATTTGTATAATTTCTGACATAGTATAACTGTTAATTGTTAAGTGAGGAAGTTTGGTTTCTACAAATCAATAATGTAATTAAAATAATTTTAATTCTATTTAAAATTCTTAAATATTTTGAAAATAGGATTGATGGAAAGAAAACCATACACACAGTTAAGTTTCATAATATTTTTCTAAAATATTCCAAGTCTGCGAAAACACAGATGTTACAGAAATCCAATCGAAACACAGTATTGACAAATCTGGAACAGTAACGGGAAGCAAGCTAACGAATATATTTGAGAAGTGAATTTGCACAATGGTAATATTTTTACATATATTGAAGACGAAAAGAAGGTAAAGGGAGAAACATCAAAAGTTTTAATATATTCTCATATGGCTCTTTGCAAACTTAAGAATGGAAAACCTTTTCTTGTTTATGGCTCCCATAACTGCACCAAATCCAAAAGAGGTTCCCATTCATCGTCCAAAACAGGCAGGCTTGTATACGCGTCTTCAGTCTCGTAAAAAATTGGATCCAACCGATCCTGACATCCTGTTAAAATATGAGCACTCATGTTGGCAACCGCTGCACTCATGTTGACAACCGCTGCTTCTGTGGAAGCCAATTGCGACTCCAGCTCTGCTACTTTTCTGTGGAGTTCATTGATAACTCCGGCACAAACATGTACAGGATCTCGAACCCTTTCGCTTGCTTCATACACCATGCTGTTCACTGCTTCACCTCTTTGCTACACAGGGAGAACCTGTAACATTTTTTTTTTTCAGAAGAAAAAAACGCTGAATATATTAATATATAAACAGTACATTGACTTGTATAATCTCTGCTGTAAAGTTCTGTAGCGAGAAATCCACCATATACTGGCCAGTTGATAATGCTCACTTATAGGAGTAAGGAGCGGAAATGTGTTAGGTTGGCCTCCTCATATCGGGAATAAATCCATCCCTTACAACAAGACCATCATACAGAAATGAGGACAATTAGATTATGAAGGATGGATCCCTAACATAACCTGCCCATAGAAAATACCACTTGACAATAGTGTTTTTAAGCAAGTCTATATTATAAATGTTTTTCTATTAATTAAGTGTTAAATTTTAATAATATGATTAATGTGAAAAATATTTATTTATTTTATGAATTACAAAATTTTTCTTTCTAATAAATCTATATTAATTAATTTAAAATTATTTTGAAAAAATATTTAAAATCTCTAAGAAAGAAATTCAAATGTAATCATTATATTAATGAAAAAAGGTATAATCGTTATATGAATCAATGGTATTTATATTACTTTGCTCATTAATTTGTATGAATTAAAATTACAGACCACGAAATTGAAAGTTGACGAATTTATGTTAGTATCTGGAATTTATAAGACTTAATTCAATGAGCTATAATATTAATGAGATAAAATCTAAATTTCGACTAATTAAATATATCTATATATTAAATAAAGAAAATTAATATAGAAACTTGAATATGGTGAAATATTGGAAAAACTCACTTTTGAAATGGAAAATTCAACAAATGCAATTTCATGTTAATGAAAATTCTCTATTTTATATCAATTTAATAACTAATTAACTTAAATTATACTATTAATAATAATTTTCGAAGCTTTGTTCAGTGGCCATCTCCTTTATATATATTAAATTTATTTATATATTAAATTAATAAAATTAATATACAAACTCAAATATTATAAAAATTTGGAAACTCTCAAAACTAAGATGAAAAAATCGACAATATATGCAGTTTAGTTTCAATAAAAAATAAATTAACTATATCAACTTAAAATAAATTATTATTTATAATTTTACAGTAGATGTCATGTTTTGTTGTCATCTCCTTCATATATAAGCTGACACCTAAATTTCTTTCTTACAAAACTATTCCATCCCTGTATTTGAAAAGAAAAGAAGCAATAGGGCCAATTAGAAGCCATCCATGAAGGTTGTTAAGAATTAAATATGTTTTCAATAGTTGTTGTATCAACTATTCTTATTTATGATTTTGTAAGTTAAGTCTAATAAAAATTCAATTATAAGATAACATAGTTAATGTATAATGGTGGATATGTTATAAATAGTGATAAAAATTTGAGAGAGAGATTTAGTTATTGATATTTATATTTTTCATCAATTTTAATTGAATCGTAATTAATTTTATTGGTAAGATTTAGATTAATATGATTTGTTTATATAGATAAAAAAATTTCTATAGTATAGATCAAAAGTAATATCGTGTGTGTTTGTGGCATACTAAAAAAAATACCATTAATTTGTTTAAATATTAGAAAAAAGATAAAATATCACACTGCAAACTCTAATCAAATTCTATATTATGAATCAAGGAAATTACACACATATTTATACAAGTAATAGTCTCAAGATAGGAATTCTATCTTGGACGTACAGTAATGTGGTTGAGAGATTCTCTCAACCACACACTAAAATAGGAGAAACTATATTCTAGCAACTTCCTATTATGTAGGAACAAACTCCTCAAATGGAGAATTACAACCATAGACAAGTAGGAATTAATTATTTCTAACTCCTCCCCTTAATGACTACTTGTCATGATGTTAATTCACAAAGTTTGGTTGTCGTTAAACATAACAAAGAATATGTCGACGTCCATATAAAAGAGCAACCATCCACCAGAATGCATGGGTACCAACCGCTGCAACTGCTAGTCCTATAGGATGTCCTTCGCATACATGATTCTGTCGACCATTATCACTGCATATATGTACCTACAGATCCACCACCATCGGGCGAATTGCATGTGCAGAATCTCCAAAAACACAATTTGCCTCTCCCAGACAGATCCGCAACTTCTCAGATCTGCAACTCCCACAGATCTTCCAGCGAAGGTGAGGCTTCTCGCGGATCTTCCAATCTGCCTCTCCCGGATAGATCCGCAACTTCTTCGATCTGCACCTCTCGCAAATCGTCCAGGGAAGATGAGGCTTCCCCCGGATCTCCTTGAAGGTGAGTTGGCGTCTTCCTAAATAAAAAATCTGCGCCCAGAACAAAAACTTTGCAAGGTAAAATCTTGACGCTAGTTTATCATGCGCTTCTGCACCAATCCCGTGATTTGGCGCGTTGGCACGAGTATGTACTGAACATTTGCACCAATCGCGCTTTTCAGCACGACTGTCAGCTAAGAAAGCGCGCCAACTCCCTTCTGCTCAGAGATTAATGAATCATCTGAGACTGTGAGCCAGGTGTTACTGCAGTCCACCTGCTCGATCGAGCACAAAGCTCTGTGAGCACAAAGCTCTCATGTACACGCGGCCACTCGTGTACATGCGGCCCAAAAGGCACCTCTAGCCATGAAGGCGACCAACCAAAAAGGCTCTATAGGTGGTTTCTGGCTCACCACAAACCATTACAAAGTGGTTTTAAGATCACCACGAACTTTTAGATGCCTTTACCAGGCTTACATTCCATACTTCAACATTTTGGAGTTTCTGGGTACATACAATGACCATTACAACAACCAACTAGACTTGCCATTATAACATGCTAGGGAGTCTATTCCACAAACCACACTATCTCAAACAAACATCTACTTTGTTGTCCACCATAAACGTTGTTGCTGCTCCTTTACCTCATCTTTTCATAGTTCACATCTTGGGCATCCTTGTCTGTTCAAATAACTTCTTAGAACTCCATGCTTAACCTGTCATTCGTTAGAGTTGCAAATTCTAAAAAAATAACTTTGCCTTCATTGAGTTAGCTAGGCTCAATAAGAATCAATAATATTAAAACATGATTCCAAGACAATACAACATAAACTCTTCAAATTTAATTTCTCTATCTCTGCCCATAGATGATTATTTTCCAAACATACCAGCAGCCATTTTTCACCAACGATACCTGTGAGGGGTCTACTGATAAAGAAACGGAACATAGGCACTCACAGTCACATGAAGAGAACAAAATTTTCCCTTCAAGAACATTAATCCAGGACTCCATGGTCCAATCCTCCGTCGTATTTCAGAATCCAATTCTCCCGGCATCACAACGTAATGCCACTTCCCCTATTCACAGTATCAAGGCTAGTCACTGCTCTCAAGCATGCTGCCTCATGCTCTTTGACGTACTGCAACAACTAAGACCCATTGTCCAGCTAATTTCCTCGCAACTGAACATGCAGATCTGTCTCCACAATCTGTTTCCATCACACCGGGCATGCACAAACTTGATCATCCTCCAATCTCTGATGTAGCTCCAATCCTTTGATATCATTTTCACTGTCATGTCTTCATCAACATATCCTGCAAGTTTGTTTAGTGTTGGAATAACCAGTTCCAACACACACTTAGAATTGTGACAATAGTTGGTCACACTATTGTCACTTAAATTACAACCAATTTCATTGTCATGACAGTTAATCAATACATTGAAAAATTAAAAAACATCATCAGAGAATTAAAAAACATTTGGACAATAGCATAAAATTTTTCTAACTCCCTACCTTTCAGTGAGCTAACAACTTTTTCAGCATCACGAACAACATCCTTTATTATTTCTGTTGACACGTCAGCTGGTGCCTCCACCAAATGGAAAATACCATCCTTGTGGGTGGTTTCTACTACGGGAAAACAATGGACAGAACCATGCCTTCCTCTTGCCACTATAACTGCTAGCTCCTTGATAAAGGGTGCCCACTTTTCAGCATACAGGCCACGCTCAAAGCCTCCTAATGCGGACACAGCTGCAGTTATGTCCTCTTTGCAATATGCAACAACATTCATTATAATGAATTGATATTCTGAATCTTCCCTTTTAAATCCTCTAGGACCACTGACTGTGCAATGCCTTCGTGTTCCTCAACAATCAAATCAACCTTATTGAGGAGAACAACATCCGCAAATGCAATCTGCAAATATGCTTCAGGAAGTTCACTGCCCTCCCGCTGTTCCCTGAGATGCAGGCAGAGATTTTTGGCATCTATGACAGTGATTATGGAATCCAGACGAACAGAAGATTCAAGCTCATCATCCAGCCACAGTAGAGATGTCACAGGATCGGGATTTGCAAGCCCTGTTGTCTCCAGTAGGATATAATAAAATCGCTGTCGTTTAGCCATGAGCTCTTCCAGTGCTTGAACAAAGCTATGTTTGACAATGCAGCACACACAACCATTAGAATTTGTGCACGTGGGCAGATTTCTCGTTGGCTCTCTGCAATAGATGCCCACGAAACTAAATCTATAGAGCAATCAATGCTCTATATAAATTCTATATTTGCAATCTAATTTCAGCCATCAATTTCACCTATGCAATAGCAATGCCTCGCCCATCATAAGCAAGGCATCTACTTTTAATCACCAAGGGATAAGAAAACAAGCGATGTGCATGAACCAATGTTTCTGCAAGTCGTCCGACCGATCCGTATCTAGCCAAGAATTCTACTCGAATTTGATGAACATGTCTTGGATCACTTTATCAAACAACAAATGACCATCATCGCCACACAGCGTCATGAAATTAGACAACATGTCACATCTTTCGATATTTCTGTCATTTTCGCGCAATTCTTTTCGTCTTGTCCTTATCATCTCGGCAGAAAATTCATCTATAATTTGCAGAGAGGCCTTTAGCTTTCCTTCACTGCCAATACCCAAAAGAAAAAAAAAATAACTTCATTGTTTTCCATATACTATAAGGAATGATGAACCGCCTGATGGTTGCATCAATCGCCTCTTTCGACTCCAAGACCAATAGCACACATGTTGTCCAAAGCAAAGCAAATGAAAATCTCCTGAAGATCCACGACAGCGCCAGTTCGCCCTGCGTCATCGACTGGTTCGCTCATGAAATTCAGATTGGTTTTGCGAACATGATGGGTGGTGATTTAACTTGGATATTCGACCCCTTTTCCCCTTCAAACAATGTCTCAACCTACATGAATGCACAATGGTATAAAACCTTTGCTACTCGGCTGTCGACTCACGCCTCAGGAACTTCTTCTGAGTAATCACACAACTCTTCAGCTTCCAACCACCGTCCAAAGTTCTCTGCAAACTACCAAATTAAATACATCAAACACATCACCGATGCTCAATCATTCATGGTCCGATTTATGCCTCTCAGCTCTCCTTATGTAGAAATAATAGCCCACGCACTTTGTCAGCAGGCTACCTTAGCTTTCACGCAAGCTCGGCTGCAATCCAAACTCACTCAGCGCTGCCTACCAGCGCTCCTCAGGTAGGCAGTGCTCCCACTCAGATGGAAAAACAAAAAAATTTAATAGAGCTATACAAACACATTAATTTATTTCTCTATGCCCAGGAAGGGCCAAAGGCCCTTACGAGCTCTCAAGCTCTGATACCAAGATAAAATATCACACTGCAAACTCTAATCAAATTCTATATTATGAATCAAGGAAATTACACACATATTTATACAAGCAATAGTCTCAAGATAGGAATTCTATCTTGGACGTACAGTAATGTGGTTGAGAGATTCTCTC
Organism: Pinus albicaulis; assembly: GCA_034641835.2. Lineage (NCBI taxonomy): Eukaryota > Viridiplantae > Streptophyta > Pinopsida > Pinales > Pinaceae > Pinus > Pinus albicaulis. The sequence continues at coordinate 964,556,224 of CM076571.1, read as the reverse complement.
AACCACACACTAAACTAGGAGAAACTATATTCTAGCTACTTCCTATTATGTAGGAATAAACTCCTCAAATGGAGAATTACAACCATAGACAAGTAGGAATTAATTATTTCTAACTGAAAATAACTATAAAAATCACATTATTTAACACCCTACCAGTACAAACCCAATACACTCCCAATTAAACAACCCCTACTTTCACTAGATATTGTAGGTATCCATTTTTTCATTAACATTTTTTATATCCATTTATATTTTTTCATTAACTTTGAGCTCCATTTTTTACACTTGCCAATATAAAAACCCTTTACCCCCTATTATATGCTCAATATATTATGTCATTTTTTTCTCAATATATATCTCCCAATATGAATCCATGTGCTATACTATTGCTCCCCTAGTGAAGCCCCCATGGATCCATCATAACTCTAGATCTACCAAGCACCGATAGGGATAATCCCTTTTCACTCTAAAATAGGTTTTCATGTAAATAAATTTGATCATTGTCAATGCAGAGTAGATTCAGAGTTAATATGGATTTAGGTTAGTTATAATAATGAAAAACAGTATATGTATTTTTTTTATAGTAGTGTAATTATTCAAGTTTATTGAGGGATGTATATTTTAGTTTTTTTTTTTTTAATTCAATAGGTCATTATACATTTTTAATGTCAAGTTGATTATGTATAGATATTTTATTTAAAATTTTAATAATAGTAATATTATTAATAATAAAGAATAAATTTTAATAAATAATTAAAATATAAATATAATATTTTACTTTATTATATTTAAAACTAGTATAGATCCATCTTAACTCCTAATCTACCAAGCACATAGAAGAGTGAAAATTTTCAAGATGCAAATTTATTATGGAGTGAAAAACTTTAGGGATGGTTTGAATCTAGAAAGGTTTGATGGTAAGATGGATCTATGCTTTGAAAAACACACTAATAAAATGTTTTGACTATAAGCAATTTTTTATTTTCATTTTTTCTTGTATAATCTCTCTCTCTCTCTCTCTCTATATATATATATATATATATATATATATATATATATAGAGAGAGAGAGAGAGAGAGAGAGAGAGAGATTTTGAAATGGTACGTGTAAATTTCATAAGAATTACAAATATCTTCCATACTTTGAATTAGAAAGAACTAGATAATGGAATAAAAAATCTCTTTCTCTTCACACAGACATAGACACACACACATATAAATATCATTTAATGTTGGAATTTTTTGTTGTAAAAAAGGGTGTACGGTGGTTTATAAATTCTCACTTGTTACCATTATGGATTTTCATGAACCGTGAAACTTTTTCGGGGGTTTGATGGCAGTTCTCGTGCTTAATATTAATTATTGGTGGGTGAATTGTACTCTTAAAAGGGAGAAACATCCCCATTGCATTGACAGGGAGCATGGCCATAAAAATAGGTTGATCCTCAAATCACGAGAATCTCATATATGCCACTTTGGAAGTCTATCTAGCATACTCTCAGACTAGCATAGATTCACACACTAAAACAATACCTGATTTGCATGTATCTATTAGTACAGGAAAAAATCCTATATCGTTAGTTTCTTCTGTCAATGAATTTGAAGCACATGAGGAGCATCAGAATATTTGTCGCTTTGTTTGCCTAAAAAAGCCTGAAGCCTCTAAAGGTGTCTCATGAAATAAAAGAATAACATTTTGGATCTAGTTTTTGCTAAGATAGGATTGTAGTGATTTAGCAGGGAGCACTTATAGGATGGTGGGAATTTTCTCTAATGGATGCGGAGATAATGAAAAAATGGTTCGAAAACAATTGGAATTTCATCATATCATATACTCCCAAAATTAGTATGTTGATGAACAAGTGGTTATGCTTCAATGTCTTACACCATGAGGACACCGAAAAATATTGACGGGCCTCCCAAATAGGTACAATTCAAGGCCCATATTACCATCCTCCAAAAAATTTAATCTCTCTTTTTGCATGTCGTGACATATTTTTGAGATATAATGTGTTCATTATGAATTTTTAGAGATAATTTCATCTTATGTGCATATTATTATTTATTTTCCGTAATATTGAGAGAATATTGAGTAAATTATGAAGATTTGGAGAATGAGATATTTTAGGGACTTTCTCCCTACCACAAGATTGTACAGAACGAACCAATAAATGAATAAGATATCATGAAATTATTGATATATTTTAGAGCTCTACTAATCGAGAAAATCTAGGGATTTTTTACTTGCTACAAGAGAAGCCAAAACTCATTATATAATGAAGATTCATACTGCTCGGAACCAGATCCACTTTTTGAGGAATTTTGGAGGGAAACATTGCTTCCTTTCAAGGAGGATGTTTCCCCATCAATTTGTATGAGTAACAATTCGAATTATCCTCTAGGTGGGTGGATTTTTTTATTTTTATTGTGAATAAATTTTTTTATTTAGCCACTCCACTTTCATTTCCAATAGGGATGTACTTGAATTGATTCTAATAATGAACTGTGGTTTCATTTCCATCTTATGGGGCTTGGTTTCCATCATAGGAATATGAGTGTCCTTGAGTTTTGTCATCCCAGGAGCCTCAAAGCCTAGTTGTACAACTTATTTGTCTTCTTTAAATTTATTGTTCACTTACATCTCTTGTTCTTGCATTGGCTATTTCTACATTTAGTATTCATGCTTCATTTGTTTTAGCTTATATTGGTTAAATGATTGAAGTGAGTTGTTTTGTAGATTATTTATATTGCCAAAAGTATGATGCATTTTTATAGAGCAGGTGTAGAGTCATATTCGTCATTGAGCTACTTGGATTGGTTTACTAGTTCAGAGTTACGGAATTTCTAGAAGTTTCATGCAGCAAAACAATAGTAAATTCTAAATTTTAGCACATGATTATAAATTAATTTCAATTTCATTCCACTTGGATCAAAGTCTAAAAATATTTAAATTAATAACAAAATTTAACCCACTACATTTTCACTTGATTAGCTTAGGCATTTATTACTTAGATTTCCTTAGTAGTTCAATTTTATGATATTTTTGGTTCTAGTAATAAATCTATGCTAAATTTAAGCACATGTAAATTAAATTATTTTTATTTGCTTCCACTTGGATTGAAGTATAAAAATATGCAACTTAATAAAAAAAAAATATTCTATAACATTTTCACTTGATCAACTTAGCCATTTCGGTGCTTAGATCAACTTACTAGTTCATTGTTCTACAAATCTCATTTATATGAAGAAAAAAAATTGTCTCTCTAGGTTGGCGAGTTAATTATTTTGAAAATATTGCTTGTAAGCCCCGTGAGTAAAATCATAATGTGTGTGTGTGTGTGTGTGTGTGTGTGGAATAGCTAGATCATATTTTAAATTCAACTCATTCTTTCCTTTAAATTTTGATTTTTTTCAATTAATACTTTTGGCAGACTATAGATATTGATTTTTTGTTAGTTTAATAACTAACTTGTCTACAGGTGATACTAATTGATTACAGGGAGAAACATAACCATTTCCATTTCATAGCCATCATCTTCCTTATCTCCCTCCTTCCATTCCCATTTATTCCTTTAAATTTTTTTCACGCATAAATTACATTACGAGTTTACTCGAGACTGCTAGTTTGTTTTTCTCCACTTATGGAAGATGGGATCCTAAGGAGATATAAGATTGGAAATGTATCTCACACTCTTCCCCAACCTTCTAACATATTTCCCCACCTTCATACTACTTCTATAGCCCTTATTATGTATTCATATACAATCCTCGAGCAATACATGACATTTTGTGGCATTGTTGGCATCCTATAGCACCTCACAAAATCTATCAGAACTTGACCATAGTTGCTTATTAAGCCTAATTTTTTATTCTTTCCCATCCATAGTTTCTTCTTGGCCTTGTAAACAAGGTTGAGGAAGATTAAAGACCTCTTTGAAATCTTATTTTCGTCATTCTAGTTTTATTTCTACAATTAGGGTTAGCTGTTTCGAACATCAATTCAATAGCATAGAAATAGTTTGCATTGGTATTTCTTGAAGAATTTGTTGTATTTTTTAATTAGAATAGGATTTACCTTGATTTTATTAGTTTAGGTTTTATTTCGTGGTGTTTAATTCATGTAGCTAAACTAGGTTTATTTTCATGTCATTTATTTTCTGTAGCTGATTAGAGTTTATCATCTAAGTATTCCTTTCATTGCAAGTAGATCAAATTTTTCCCTTATGCAGTGGGACAAGTAAATTTTCAATTGTTTCTTTCTTATAAATTTAAGTTCGACAGTTATCTACCTTAGAATTATCCAAAATGGTATTTTGACATCTCAATTCACTTTATTGCACTAGATCAACGAAATAAGGACACATTGTATGTTGCACACACAGTGTTGACGTATCTTAATTTTGTACAAACCTTGAGTTGATAATTAAATTCGGTACCCTTGGGAGTTGTACCATTCTTCTTGAAATACTGGGGCTCATAAAAAATTTCAAGAATTCTTCAGTATGCGATCAAAGTTTCTTAAGCTTACACCATTGGGATATGGGTTTCAACCCATTTACCCACGTGCCATATCACCACCTTGTTGTTGGAAGTTATAACTAGGTCCGGTCTTCATAATGGTATTTTGTAATCATGACATTGTATATTTTTTATAAAGAAAGAAAAAAAAGAAAAAGAAAATTATTTTATTCAAAGAATGGGTTTCATGTTCAAGTCTTGGTCAAAAGCATGTTCTTCTTGCTTCTAGATCTTCCTAGGTATTTATAGCACAAAGAATAATTTATGTCATGTATTATAGTCCAATTTGGGCTCATTGTAGCAAAGAAAAATATTTCTTTCTTTCAAGAAAAATCCATGTATTCCTCCAAGACCAATTCTGACCAAGTCAAGGTGAATTCAGCCTAAAGGAGAGTTATTTGACCCCTCAATAAGGCTATAATTAGAAGGACCTTAGCTCATTTGAGACACACATCAAAACACAATTTTGATATGTTGTAGTAAAGGAAGACAAAGAGTTTGAAAAACAACAAGAATAAATAAAAGTCTCATAGGTTTATCTCTTTTTTGTTCACATGTGTGAAGTTGTTAGGTTTTTCCCTGGCTTGGAACCTATATTTTATGTACTTTGTCTCTTTGTGATCTTCATTGTTTTGGTAATTCATTGATGAACACAAACTAAACAATTAATAAAAGTATGTCTAATATCACAAGTAATTATCAAGTTAAGTAAAATCATCTCTAATCTACAAGTCTCTTGATTTTCCAACATGGTATCAGAGTTAAGGTGCAAGAAGGAGACTGAAGATCAAATCCTAGTTGGCACTATGGAAAGACTTATGAAGAAGTGTTTCAAGTTTCTTGGGAGTCTTCCTATATCCATCAAATTTTTCATCCTAAATTTGATCTACAAGCTAGAAAATAAGCGATATATGGAATTATATTCTCTAGTTTATCCAACACTTTCAAGGAAAAAAAAGTATGGGTTATTGACATTGCTTCTTCTAGACATATGGCAGGAGAATGTAGTCAACTCAAAAATTTGTTAGAAGAACCTCCTCTCATTCATTCAATGTTGGAGACAAGAATACATACTTACTGAAAGGAATTAGTTATACTTCGTTGGAGCTTGGATTTAGTGGAAGTATTCACCTCAACAACATTCTGTATATTCTAGGTTTCAAGAAAAACTTACTTTTCTGTTTATTGTCTAGAGGATAAGGGTGATAAAATTTCTTTTGTTGATGACAAGGTTTTGGTTTGGGTCAAAGACTCTAGTATTGATAATTCTAGAGTAATTTCAAATCATGAGGGAACATTATATATAATTTTTACACCTCTATCTGAAGGCCTAGTTCACTTATATGTGGACCTTTCAAATCTATGGAATAGAAGGTATGGAAACCTTCATTATAATTTTTTTCAATATCTAAATCAAATGGTCAATGACATCCTAAAACTGAAGGGAGAACATGAACGGACCTGTAAGGGTTGTTCTCTAAGCAAGAATGTGAAGAAACCATTTGCAAGAAGTGATACAATATTTAAGGAAGTTTTGGATCTGATACACTCTAATGTATGTGGTCCTATGGCAGTAAAATATATTGGTGGGAATCAATATTATGTGACGTTCATTGATTATTTCTCAAGGAAAAATTGTTTGTAACTCCTCAAGAACAAATATCAGGTGTTCAAGAAGTTTCAAGAATTCAAGAATGAAGTGGAAAATCAAACTAAAAGAAAGATCAAGATTCTGGGTTCCAACAATGGTGGAGAATATACCTCCAAAGAACTGATAGTGTTTTACAAGTAATAAATTATTAATATGGATCTAATTGTTCCCTATAATCCTGAACAAAATGGTGTGGTTGAAAGGAAAAATGAAACAATTGAAAAGTGTGTTAGATCTATACTACATGACCAATATATCCCTTAGTTCTTATTGGGAGAAGCACGTGTGGCAGTTGTTTACTTCAAATAACCTATGTCCTCACAAGATTATCAAAAAAATGATTGTGAAAGAATATTTTACAAGAATGAAGCCATGTGTGGATCATATTCAAATATATGGGTGTCCTATTTATATAAATATACAAAACTACAAAAATAAAAAGTTTCATCCTACCTGTATGAAGGGCATATTTGTTGGGTATATTGCTTCATCAAAATCTTATAGAATCTATCTTAAGGAGCATCGTTGGATCGAAGTAAGCAAGGATGTCATCTTTCATGAAAGTATAGCTTAAAAGAAATCAAAATATGTTCCAATTGATTCTGATGAAAAATAAATACCTATCTTTGAGATTATCTCAAGGGACAATGATGGTCAATATTTGACACCATCTCAAGAATATATTGCAGGTCCTAGTGTACCTATGCAATAAGTAATTTTTCTTGAAAATAAAAAGAGGCATGCTTGGTTGAGAACTAATCTACAAGAAGCAGAAGCACACACAAAAAAGGGGACCTTTAGGGAAGGTAAAAGGCCGAAAAGGTATTTTGGATATGCAGAATATATGAAAAATATCATTGAAGTTGAACCTTCCTCTTATGAAGATGCAATTTAACATAAATATTTGAGGAATGTGATGCAAGAAGAATAATAGCCAATTATGAATAATGATTTATGGGAAACCAATTCTAGGCCAAGTGAAAAATCGATAGGCACTTCAAAATGGATATATAAGATAAAGTATGCTGCATATGGGAGCATTTATAAATACAAATTATTTTTTGTAGAGAGAGGCTTCTGATACAAAGAAGGTATTGCTTATGAAGAAAAATTTTCTCCTACAATTAGGTATACAAAAATTTGATCACTTGTTTCCTTGGCTGCTACTATGGGATGGAATACCATCAAAAGGAAGTTAAGACATATTTTCTAAATTGAAATATAAATGAATAGGTTTACATTGAGAAACCTCAAGGATTTGAAATGAATCAGAGGGAGACTAGTGTTTGCAAACTTAAGAAGTTTTGCATTGCTTAAACCAAGCACTTAGAGGTTGGTGTGCAATAATGAATGCATGACTATTAAAAGTTGGTTTTACCAAGGGTTATTCATATCGTAACCTATACTTCAGGGTTTTCTAGTGTGAACCATACATCATACTATTATGTGTGGATGATATACTTATTATAGGTGTAGAGCATAAAATTTAGGAATGCAAGAAGAAGTTAGAAGCCAAGTTTGATATGATGGATCTAGGGATTATGCATTATTACGTAGGACTAGAAATTTGGCAGAAGCCAGGTGATATATATCTTGGTCAAGGTAAATATGTAATCAACATTCTTTGGAAATTTAGCATGATGGAAATAAATCCTATCATGACTCTTATGATTACCAATCTAAATAAGTTGAGGAGTTCAGATTCGAGTCTAGTAGATCCTACTTTCTATAGATGGTTGATTGGGTCCTTGATGTATTTGTTAAACATGAGACCTAACATGTGTTTTATAGTGAATGTTCTCATTCAGTTTTAGATGGAGTGAAATCATGAACAATGGATAACAGCCAAACATATCTTAAATATTTGCATGGAACAATACATCACTGCCTATGGTTTAATGGTAATGAGATCAAAATCATGGGATATACATATTTTTATTGGGGTGGCAGTGAGATATAAGGAAGAAGCTAAACAGGTGGATGCTTCAGCCTAAGATCTTCCATGGTCTCATGGATGAGAAAAAAATAGGAACAATTGCCTTGAGTAGTGCTAAAGCTAAGTATGTTGCTTCAAGTGAATTCTATCAGGAAGTTGTTTCTCTCAGGATGTTGTTATCAAATTTATTTGAAGGAACACTTAGCCCTACACACATATATTGTGACATTGAAAGTTGCATAATTTTGATATATGACACATGTTTGATTCTAGGACAAAGAATATAAATAATAATTATTATTACATTGTAAGCCTAGTACAAGATGGGGTCGTGGAGATTCATTATATACCTTTAGATGAAAATGTAGCAAATATTCTGACGAAATAATTACCAAAAAAGAAGCTTGAGTATTTGAGAGACAAGCTTTGTTTGGTAGACATCTCTTCCATAATCAAGAGGTAGTGATGTTCGATAGTTATTATCTTTATGGGTTGCGAACTAGACCAAGACCAACAACAGTAAGTCTTAGTGAAGGACAAAAGGAAATAATGGAGTCTGGAGGATTGGATAAGCATCTGATATTGGAACTTCTTATGGATTTTAGAATCCACAAAATAAGTTGTAGACCAATACTCTTTGAGGATGAGGTAGGGAATCCAAGATAAGAGTATTCAAAGAGGACTAATATTATTTGATGATTTTGGATTGGAAATCCAAGGTAAGAATATTCCTAAAAGGACATAGCCAGTGAACATCTAGATGGGTTATATACCTTAGAGGTAGTGTGGAAGCTTACATAAATCCTCTTGACATAATGCTCTTGAATGAAGATGATCTTGTCTAGTTAAGGAATTCAATTATAGTGTTGGTTATGATATATATGCTTAACACATGTCTTATCAATCCAACTCTTCTTATGAGAATGGTTCAAGTTTAAGAATCATTATACTTCATGATGGGATTATGAATACCTCCCTAGTTAAGAGGGAGTGTTGGAAATTGTGACTAGGTTCAGTATTCATAATGAAATTTTGTAATCATGACATTGTATAATTTGTATAAAAAATAAAAATAAAGAAAATAAATTTTATTTTATTCAAAGCATGGTTTCATGCTCAAGTCTAAGTCAAAAGCATATTATTCGTGCTTCTAGATCTTTCTAGGTATTTATAGGACAAAGGATAATTTTTGTCATGTATTATAGTCCCATTTGGACTCATTATAACAAAGAAAAATCCATTTATTCCTCCAAGACCAATTCGGTCCAAGACAAGGTGAATTCAGCCTAAATAAGGGATATTTGACCCCTCAAGAAGGCTATAAATAGAGGACCTCATATGATTTGAGGCACACATCAAAGCACAAGGTCAATTTTCAATAACGAAGGAAGAGAATGAGATGTAAGGATGAAGGAAGGAAGAAGAAATCAAGTCTCTTGGGTTTATCTCTTTTCATGTGCACACGTGTGAATATTTTATCGTTTCCATGTAGCTGCGAGTTGCAGGACCCCAAAATTGCATGGCCAAAATTCTGATAAAAGGTTGTAGGGCTGAATTTCTAGAGAAAAGTTGCAAAAGGTCAAAGTCTTGAAGTTGCCTTCGAGAATATCTTGATGGGGGGTTTACTTGGTGCTTGGTAGAGTTTTGGCCTTTGAGGGGTATTTCCCTAACTTGGAGCCTATATCTTTTGTACTTTTTTTCTTTAGTAATTTCATTGTTTTAGTAATTTCTTGATGAGCAGAACTAAAGGAGAAATAAAATGCTAACTAACATCACAAGTAATTATCAAGTTAAGGAAAATAATTTATAATCTTCAAGTCTCTTTATTTTCCAACACTAATTTGGGTAGATATTCTGAGGTTTCCCCTGGAATTATAGACCCATCTAGCCATAATGACAACATGAAATATGATTGGCAGGTGAATTTTCCTAGTCGACAAAATTTTAAATTGTATGGATAAAAGGGTGGCATGGGTTATGATTGAAATAAATTTTTTAGGTGGAATATGTATGGATTTGGATTTTTTTTGGGGTTCCACATCCTTCAGTCAAACAATCGACTACTAGAGAATCCCCTTTTGATGGCTTGGATTCCACTAGACAAGGAATGTTCTAGATAAATGCCATCAATGTTTCGATGATCACCTTTTTCCTCGGTCCTTTGGGGACATGGGTCGAATATCCCTTAAAATATCTCATGGACATCATCAACAAATGAGATGCTTCTCCCATTCAATTTGGAACATTATAGGGGGCCAATCTCAACCAACGTATTTGGGGGAGACATGAACTTCCTATGTAAAAATCAGACTCTAGAATTGGTGCCTCTTTCTATCCACTCGACTTATGTTTTCCTAACCCACATCTATGTTTGTCCCAATTCTTCTAAGAATATCACTATAAAAGATGTGACAAGGTCGTTTCAAATTTTCCTTGATGGGGGAAAACGATCCGATGAGGAAATCCTTGTATTTTGTGGATAATATGGACTTACATGACGTCTCAATCCATGTTATTTTTAATGATGTTCACTTATAGAAACTTTTCTCACTAATCATGGGTCCCCAAGTAGATTATCTCACTCAATATTATGGGTATGGGGAATTCCTCTAAACAAAATTATTTGATGCATCCAATCAAATCAGTTTTCCTGACAGTTATCATGATACAAGAGTCCACAGTTTTGAGGGATAAATAATGGTATTTTTTTTGAAATTGTCTTGGTTGGTAGGTTATTATGACAGATGATTATGTCCTCTTCGAGCGTTTGGTTGCTCTTTGGGATTTTGGTTCGGTTGTTTTCACTTATTTTAATTCTTTTGCAGGGATTATGTTAATTAGTTTTTCCAGGTAGCCATCTTTACGCTTCCACATTACTAATATTTATGTTTCATATAATTCCAAGAGGGTTTTCAAGAAAACGATGGATGCATGTGGGTTAATTAAGATTGGATCTGTGATTTTGGTGGGGGATATAAACCTCACTATTTCTGGGGCTAAGTTTTGGGGGCCTAGATTTAAATTGGATCCCATGGGACCATATTTTCAAGATATTTTCATTGAGAACAATATTGTGGATATTCTTTCGAAATCCACTCATTATGACATTGAAAAATGGTTGAATGGGAACCAAGAAATTTTCCAAGTGGTTGGATTGTTTTCTCGTACATGAAATTATTGTGGAGCGGTTAGGATATATGATATCGTGTGTATCCCGTGCAATCATGTCCAACCATGCTGCTATCATCCTTCAATGGTTGGCCTATCATATTTGGTGGGGAATTCCTTTCAAGTTTAAAAAATAATGGATTGGTGAGTCACATTTTTAGCTATTAGTTATTAACGTGTGGACAAAGGTGCATACTTCTCAGGGCATTTCCTCAATGGATTTGATGATTTTAAATATATGTTTATTAAAAAATGTTGTGTGGCGCTGGGAGTGCAACAAAAAAAAAAGATTTGGCAGGATCTAGTGGATATTGACAAGGCCATGTCACGCCTAAATCATGCCACTATTCCTAATTTCCTTTCTCTATAAAATCGTATACAAATTATGCAATTAGAGGCCCGCAAGATAAGAATATTGAGAATGAAAGAGGAGAAATTGTGACTCAAGAGTCACACTATCTAGATAGTAGCAGGAGATAAAAATATAAAATTATTCCACGATTTCACTTAAAGGAGAGGCCATAATACCATTTGGGATATCACAGATGGTTTCGGGAAGAAGATATATAAGTTGGATGAAACTCATAAGGAAGCTATATGCTATTTGTGGGGATTCTTCCAAGATCATTTAATGATGGATATCAAAAATCAATTGGAATGTGTTCAATGTTTCCCATAGATGTTCTTAGTGGAGTTTTATTCCTTTGTCGGAGGGATGATCACGATTGTAAAGGTGACTTCAGTTCTCAAATATTTTTCCAATGTGAAATTCCCTAGGACGGATGTTTGGACTATGATATTTCTACCTATTTCATTGAAATCATGGGAGATGATATGTTTCCAATGGTTGAACAGTCGCAACAAAACCACAAAATTTTTGGTGCTATAAATGTGACATTCATCAATCTCATTCCAAAATCTCCGAGGTCATCTTCTTTTTCTGATTATCAGCTAATATATTTATGTAACAATACATACACATTAATTTTCAATAAGGTAAAACTTTTTGAATACATCTCTCCATAACAATTTAGTTTTTTGAAGAACCAACAAATACAAGACATTGTTTTCATTTCTTAGGAGAGCTTACACCCTATAAAATTGAAGCGCAAGGAGGCCATAATTTAAAAGTTGGATCTACATAAGGCTTATTATTGCATGGCCTATACTTTCCTCCATATGATGCTACATAGGTTAAGCTTTATGTAGGATTCATTGAATGGATCATGACATGTGTATCCAAGGTTTTTTATGCAGTGTTAATCAATGGGGTCATATCATATTCTTTTTAAGATTTACGAGGTCTACTTCAGGGTTGTTCTATATCATCCTTATTTTTTATTTTGTTCATTGATTGTTTAAGTAGAAAATTTTTGACAACAAATATGGACAAGTTATTTTTCAGACTCTGTATCACTAAAAATATATCTACCTCTCATCTTATTTTTAATGATGATGTTCTCCTATTTGGTCAGTTATTTTTGGTTACATGGAGGCACCTCTTCTAAATCATCTCAAATTTTGATGATGCATCCAGATTATATATGATAAAACTAAATATATGCTTATATATGCATTTTGTCATCAAATTCAAATTAGGGAGATTGCTAGCATCTTCTTTGTTGCTATCTCTCATTTGGATCTAGGTTCCAAATATCAACTAGGTTCAATTTGAAACCAAATAGATATCTTATCAAATATTTGGATTGTATCATTAAAAAAATTGAAGATGAGTTGTCTACATGGTCACATATATGGTTATCGGGAGGGGTTAGGTTGATTATTGCACAATCAGTATTATAGAATATCTCAGTATACTCACTACATTTATTTATGATACCTTATTTCATCATTACAATAATAAATTCAACTATATCATGTTTTCTATGGTCTCGAGAAAAGGGCGATCATAAGACTCATCTTTTGTGTGTCGAGGTTATCTCCCATAAAAATAAAGAGGGAGGATGGCGCCTTAAAAAATTGGAAAATTTTGGATATGCTTCGATGACTCAGAGCTAACGTCATGTTATTTTTGGCTCATACATTTGGTAGGATAATATTTAGGAGAAATAGTTAAAAAAAATGGACAATCATTCTTGGATAAAAATTTGTGTGGGAACTACTATAAATGTTTCTATAACTTGGCATGGATTCATGAAAATTTAAAAAAGTCTCATTCAAATTTTACGATGGTCAAAAAATAGGATAACACACCAAAAATAGGATAGCACACTTCCCTGCGTGGTCATAATCCACTTACTTGGTATGGTCATATTTTATATTTTCCGAATTCAATGTGTGATGGTTATAAACCTATGTTATCCTTCTTGGCAGAGCAATGTACATTTTGGAATCACTTGGAAATATGTATCTTTTTGTAGAGACTACATCAAAATTTTTTATAAGGAAGGTATTACAATATGGAGCAGTGTAGCTATTCTTAGGTCGGGTGGTTGTTCTATCCAGGATCAAATTTCAGTTTAGGAGACTTATGATTACCTTTCTTTGAATCCACATAACCCTAAATTCATATGTTGGTTCAGTTCAATGTGGCCATGGAATATGCCTTTAAAGCTGAAAATGATTTGTTGGCTTGCATGGAAGGAGAAGATTCTCACATAAGATAATATCTGCAAGAGGGGATTTCATGGGTCAGGAAGATGTGATTTTTGTAAGGAATTTGATAGAGTAATTCATTTACTCTTAGAATGCCCATTTTCCAGCGTCATTTAGGTTCATGTTTTATGATCATTATACTTAAATGTGTCGTAGGTTTTATCGCTGATAGAATCTTGCATATAGGAATGGTAGGTGAAATTAATGGAGCACATCACACTCTATTTCCTTATATTTTAGGGTGTATGGCATTGTAGGAATTAATTATCTTTTAAATTTTCCTTGGTGACTTTGACAGAATTTTAAACAACATTCGTGCTTATTTAAGGAAATTTGGTCCTCTGGCCCAAAAACGTTTTTATAGAAATTCTAGAAATCAGGAAATTTGGTCCTCTAGCCCAAAAACATTTTTATAGAAATTCTAGAATCATAAATTGCATAGAAATATTTCATTCAAATTTCTTCAATTGGGTCAAGAATCTACATGAATGTGGGTCGGGTGCACAAATTTCTTTATCTTTGGATTTGAACTACCAATTCAGCTAGAATTGTGTTATAGGGACAAATTATTGGGTTGAAGTTATAAATTTGTGGGGTTTACTATTCAGCGTGAGATGGATTCAACTTGAAATATTGTTTGATTTCAGTGAATCAAAAGTTGCAATTGATTAGATTAATGCATATTCTGCATTTTCCCTCCATTATAATGCAAATGAATGTGTAGGATGAAGGATCTAAATAATTGGTTTCACGATATTTCTTTTTCACATGTATATAGTGAGAAAAAAAATATGGCAAATGCTCTATCAAAATTGGGCCATCTCTATCAAATGAGTGATATTCATTTTAAATATTATTATTAGGGTACACTTCAAATTTCAGGCATGATCCCCTATTGTTGAAATTTTTGTATTTACTTGTTCGACATTGATGACATGAAGGACATAGGTTGATATATATAACTAGTTTTTATTTTAATGACTTGGTACAAATTTTAAATGACCATTTCTTGTTTTTGAAAATAGTATGAGACATGTCCATATATTGGGTGATGTTGTTTATGGGGTCTTCAATGTTCTTGTCCATGACAATATATTTCCAATATAGAAAACTTCTTTGCTTTCATATATATATATATATTCTTACAGGAATATTGAAATATTTGATTTATAACTCACATTAAACTTCTTTTTTATCAATAATTTTTAAATATTATATATAAACTAATTATTAAAAATTAGATAATTACACATTTCTCTCAAAGTGAAAATATAAAATAATAATAATAATAATTTAAATTATTTTATTTTTCCCTACATAAAATGGATATGGAATGATGTTATTTATAATTGATAATAAAATATATTTGGTTATTGATATATTTTTGTTTTAATTGTTACATGTCCATTAAATATAGGATGAATTGCACATCAAGTAGTATCACTAATATTATTTTTACATGCTATTTGTCAACTTCATATTAAGTAGTAAAGGAATTACATAAATTATTTTTGTTTTCTTTTTTAGTTTTAATTACTTTATCTTTATATAAAATTTGATATGAAATTAATATATAAATTGAAATATTTTATTTATGGACAACATTGAATTTGTTAATGTAAATATTGTTTTTTTTAATGTAATGTTAAGTGACAATATCTCTCTTATGCTAAGTTGTAGAGTATCTTTGAGCATAATAAAATAAAAATAATTATTTTATATATTATCAAAATAAATTTTATATAAATCAATTAAAAATATTTTTACCAAAATAAAATAAAATAAAAATAAAATTAATAATAAAATAAAATAAAATAAATTATTTATATATTCTCAAAACAAAAAAAAAATTAAAATAAAACAAATTATTTATATATTTTCAAAACAAAATATATCTAAAATGAAGAAATGAACAAAAAAAAATTAGAAATAAAAATATAAATTAATAGGATTTTTAATGGAATAAAAGATAAGAGAACATAGCAAATTCTTATTCTATGCTTGAGATAATACACGGTGATAGAAAAATTCTAAAATAAAATTTTATGTATAACAAAGAATTTGTTCTTTGTATTTTTGAAAATAAATATTTTATTTCTTTAAATTAAAATTTTAAAGATAAATAATTTATTATGTTAAATTTAAATATAGTTGGAAAATATTAATCATTCTAGCTTTCATTCAAAATAATCTTTCTTTATATAGAATTTATAAATAAGTAAATAAATATTCAATTTAATATGAAAATTTGAATAAATATATTAACATTTTTAATTTAGATTATTATAATTATTAGATAATATATCATATAAATTTAGTTGTGCTAAATTAATTAATTATATATATATATATATATATATATATATATATATATATATATATTCAATATCACTCATAAATAAAATATTTCGTTATAAGTTAAAATATATATCTATATATATAATTTCTTTCTATTTCTTATTATTAGAAAATATTTTATTCTAACAAAATAAAATATTAATAACAAAAAAAAACACCTCAATGTCACTTTATAAATATCAAATTTCATTATCCCCATATGATTCATATATGAGAAGGGACGTAACTGCTCTCGCATTTCATGCTGGAAGCTAAGGTTATGTTGGTCTCTCATACTTCCGGAGTTTCTAGAGGTGGTAAATCAAAGGATTAAATACATGGAGGCAATCTAATAAGCGGAAAATTTCACTATCCCCCCATATGTATGCATGAGCAGGGAGGTATGTGCTTTGGCATTTCATGTTGGAAACTAAGGTTATGTTGGTCCGTCGTACCTCCGGAATTTCTAGAGGTGGTAAATAAAAGGATTAAATACATGGAGGCAATTAATTAATTGGTTGACTAGCAAAGTAGTCAAGTGAGTGACTGAAGGGATGGCCAAGTAATAAATTAATGGATAGTTAGCCAAGTGGTTAACTATGTGGGGTTGTTGAGTAAGTGGTTGGAAATATCTATTTAAAATTAAGTTAAACTTGAACATTTTATTAGTTAAAGATAATCGGGTCGACCAAAAAAATGCAACTAAGCAATGAAATAGGAAATGGTTGAAACTCTTGATACTAGATTGTGTACTTATTTTCCAAAAATTATGGAATTTTGTTAGAGGATACTATAAATAGAGGACCCTATGGGTTGAAAGTGATATGTCACATCATAGGAAGTGATATGTCACATGGAAAATAATGTGATTATTAAGTAAAGCATGCAGTGTGTTGTTACGATCATAATGTGTTGTGCTTAAGTGTTGTAATTGTGTTTTTAGATACCATCAATTATCGTGGATCATAATTTGTCTTATATTTCTTTCTTTATATTCTATTTTATGAATTTTGTTTTGGATTCACTAAATCCATAACATGGTATCATAGTTATTGGTTTTAACCTAGCCCCATTGTCTTTAAATAATATAAATTATAATCTTACAATGATTAATTTATTTATTACAATCTCTTTTAAAGAAAATTACATGTATTTGAAAAATAAATATGCTTTCCAATATTGATCCCATCATTTTAGACCAACAAAATTATGTTGTTTTGGAACTAGATATGGAAACCCCACTAAAAAATAAAGGGATCTAGAATTATACAAAGACAACTATTCCAAATATGAAGCATGAATAGATGAAGTTTGTAATTGATAGAAAGAAATATGAAGCCATCAAGGTCTTTATGATTTATATTGATCAAGAAATTAATTTCCATGAATGCGAGATAGATTGTTCTCATGAGTTCTGGAAGGAGATGAAATCGTTATTTAACAAAGTAAATATCTTTTCCATGCACTTGATATAGGTCTGCGCTCAACCCCAACTTGCTCGTGGGAGACGCACAAGGGAAAATTTGATGATTGTGAAGAGTGTACCCGCATGATGCGTCTACGATTTGAGCATCCTAATACCCGAATAGAAGAGACCTATTCATGAGAAGGTGATCCACACAAACACCATCCTAAATGGACGAAAACATGGGGAGAAGAGTCGAAGCCAGAGTGCGTACATATATTCATCCACACTTTAGGAAAGGTACCCACGGACTGGTACCTAGCAACTGAGCTGTAACGAGGCACTACTAAATGGACTGCGCTGACAGAAAGCTTCATCCTAACCATCAATTTTGAAAGTGGATTCAAATTCATGGATAAGGAATTACAGGATATTCAGGAAGTTATCTTTGACACAATAAAGACGTCAGTAGAGAAAGCCTTGCTAGCATGGGATGCACAAATGAGGGATATAGTTGATTGTCGGAATATGACATTGGAATATATTGAATAGGACCCAAGGAAAATCGATATTATTGATTCTGAAGGATAGCACCGAGTTGTTGGGCCTAAGGTTCAATTACCATATCTCACTTAACCAGTGAAGATTAGGCATGCCAATATTGGCACAGAGGAAAAACCCAAATTGGCAAATATAGGAGATTATCTCGATGATGATATGGTGGGAAACATTGTTGATCTACTCACTAAATATCAAGGATTGTTTCCTGCAAAATTTTCTAAGTTGAGGGGAATTATAGGAGCTCTTGGGGTAATCAAGATCACTCTGAAACGATATGCTAGACCTATGAAGTAGCGCCCATATAGGTTGAATCCCAAGTATAAGAAGAATGTGAAGGAGGAGTTGGATGAACTGGTTGTTGCGGGTATCATTGAACCAATAGAAGAATCAAATCTGGTAAGCCCTATGGTGGTCCAAGAAAATAAGGCCAAAGGATAAATCAAGATTTGTGTGGATCTGTGAAATTTGAATGATGCTTGTGTGCACGACCCTTTCCCAACTCCATTTTCTAATGAAGTACTGGACAATGTGGGAGGGTAGGAGGCCTACTCATTCACTGATGGATTTTATGGATACCACCAGATAAAAATCACGCCGGAAGAAAGAATTAAAATGAATTTTGCGACTATATGGGGATCATTCCAATACACGGTCATGCCATTCGGTCTAAAGAATGTGCCTGCTATATTCTCACACATAGTGGTTTCTACTTTTAAGTAATACATACATAAGTTCTTAGAAGTATAGTTTTATGACTCGACTATATTTTCCTTATTAAAGAAGCATGTTTCGAGCCCATGCCTGGTTCTAGATACTTGTCGAAAGTATCAGAACTCGCTGAATATGAAGACATGTATATTCTATGTCCCTTTTGGGATTTTCCTAGGTCCTGTCGTTTATCAGCGAGGATTGATGGTTGATCCAGTTAGGATTGACGTCATTGTTAACCTAGAGGCTCCAACAAACATGAGCATTTGCACTGAATTTTGGGGCATACTGGCCATTACATCAGATTCATTCAAGGCTACGTGCTGATTATTGCGTCAATGAAGAAATTGCTGAAGAAGGACACCTATTTTTGTTGGGATGAGGATTGCCAAAAGAGAAGAGTTGCTGAAGGAGAAAATGGTGACAACGCCCATATTGGTCTTTCCAGATTGGACAAAGGAATTCCATGTGCAAGCCGATGCATCCTGCATTGCATTCGGGGTTATATTAGCGCAACTAGAAGAGGGAAATATTGATTACCCTATTTCGTTTGCGAGTAGAAAATTTTCAAGTGCAGAGGATAATTACTCGATAATGAAGAGAGAATAGTTAGCTACAGTCTACACATTCCAGAAGTTTTGTCACTATTTATTGGGAAGTCATTTTAAGATGTTTACTGATCACTCTACTTTGAAGTATCTGGTCAACAAGCCTGTGCTGGGGGGAATATCTATAGATGGCTTCTATTGTTTCAGGAGTGTGACTTTGAGGTAATTGTAAAGCCAGGGAGACCGACTGCTAGGCCAGACTATTTGTCCTGCATTGAAAGTGGAGAGGAATGATCTAACTTATAAGAAGGATTACCAGATGTGGAGATATTTTCCATTAAAGTAGTGGATGATCTTTTGCAAAACATTGATGGTGCCCTCAAAAGACTCTACTAGACCTAGAGAATCATATGCCTGGCAGTCGAGGGACCAACAACAGAGAAATTGGTAGGTGAAGCACAGGTGCCACAGAAAAAAGCACAAAAGTGATACTACCATTCAAGAACTCCATCGAAACGGTGATAAAATGCAGGAATTTGTACGAAAGTGACTTGGGAAAAGTCAGTGGATTGTGTTAGGGGCCTATTGGAGCAACATCCCCTGGGGTAAATCATTTTTGGGTAATTATGGTTAAAAAATGTTGCGTGCAGAATTCAAGGGGCTCTGGGGTGGGTCAAATCCCCTTAATCATTGTAATAGGTTAAAAGGGAAGCCATGACTCTTAAACCATGGTTTGAGACGATGGTATGTGTGCGTTTGAAAAGTATAAATATGTAAGATTCGAGGGAGGATGGATATCTAGGATTTTTTATCTAATGAAGGAATGAATTCTTGATTTGAATTTGTTAGTCTGGGTAGAAAGGCTCCTGCTAGCTGTGTGCGTGGAGACCCAAGTCCTGAGTTGTGTGCAAGGACCCTATTGTTGTGTGCGTAGGTGGAAATAACTCTAAAGAATTGAAGATATCTTAATAAAGAAGAATTTTTTGGCACACACTGATCATTGTGCGACATGGAAAATTTTAGGGGCTAATATTCATAGGTGGGCTAATTTTCCATGGTTTTTCTAAAAATAAGTTTCGCCAATTTCCATTTTTTTCTAGAAATGATTCGCCCAAATTTTACAATATAAAATTATTTTACCTTAAAAATCGCCAAAATTATATAAAGCCTATATATAAAATCATTATAAATTTGAATAATTTTACAAATATATCAGTAAATATTTTATAGTTTTCATATTAAGGATTAGTGATATTCGCCAATGTCTTAAACTTTGAGATAATTTTCCATCCTTTAATAAATTTTTCCCTGTAGTGTGATTTCTATGATTAATTATTATAAATCAGTTTATGTGTGTTATTTGTTATCTACTGCAAGATATAGATCTGTTTATGTCAATGAGGATTTATTTGAGTTAAGTAGCTATTAAGGATCTCTGTGTTAGGTTGATCTACATTTTTGCGCAAGTATATTTTTGCTTAATACACTAAGATCTAAATGAATCATAGTGATATTTCTTACACACATTTTCCTTGAAGTTAAGGGTTTGTCTACAATTAGATCTGGTTTCTGTAAAGTTGTGTGTAGGACACTAAGTATTAGATATGTTAAGTAGGCTTAAGATCCACATCAAAATTCTCCCTCAGGGTGTGGAAACCTCGTTCCATCACCCCCCCAACAATACTGCTTCAGGTGAGACTTTGGTCTTCATAAGAAGATCACTGCCGAAAGGGACAGTAGTTGGAGGGTTTTTGTTGGTTGCGAAGAATTCTCTGAACCTGGGTCATGACCCCTCAATCCAACACTTATATTTCTAGCTTGGTGAATATTTGTCATCAAAATAGTCACATAGTCATTGTATTCTCCTTTTGGCCATTTCTTTTTTGTCACACCTTTTACACCTTAAGGGTTTTGACGAGGCTGTTGGAATGGGTTGGACATGCCTTTGATGGAAATGACAAAAAAATGGATTGGGCATTAATAGCACCTTCTACGTCTAAATATTTGTGGAAATATTCCAACTAGGTAGTGGGTTGATGCATTTGAACATTAGACTAGATGGCTTGTTTGTGGCCACTGATCAAACACTCTATATAAAAGGAATCCCCTAGGCCCTCGGTCTCAATTTCCATTTTTTTAAATGTTGTAATAAAGTCTTGTACTATATCAATTTTTTTGAGCTTAGTGAGGCAACCTATAAAGTGAGAATATCTATCAAAATGGGCACAAACTGATTTAGAGAACATATTCCACATTGGATTTCCTATCTAGAATTTTTGATTCGATTGTCACCACCTCCAGTGTTCATGGTATAATTAAAGACCTTCTATATTTATTTTGGCTTCATAATCCCATATATTATTGATTTTAAAATGTTGTTCCGTTTGTTCCACCCACATAGTTGTGTTATAACCGTCAAATCTGTGCATGTCAAGCTTGGGTGCCTTACTATTAGAATATTGATGAAATCCTTGGAAATGATGATACCATTCATATATATGGTGGTTGGCTTCTCCTTCTAGGTGGTCATCTACATTTTTCCCCTCCCCCATAATTTATTTAGCCTTGAGGTGTTAGGCTTCTATGGCCTTTACAACTATGTTTTCAAATATGGTTGTGAGTGTAGCATTGAGTCTTTCCCCCAATGACGTCACTCTTTTCTCAAGGTTTTAGATATTTTCGGCCCACGTACCTACTATACAATTTCATAGGTCAAAAATTTTAGCTTGATTAAGAGTATTATGGTTAGAATGGGTTTCGGAAAAGGAATTTGTTGATCTAGGTCACTTTTGAGAAAATTGGGATTGCATGAAAAATGGAGGCTTACTAGTGGATGGTATCACTATGATACAAATTTTGTCCTAAATCTCATGGATTAAGTCTCCTGTAAGAATAATTTTGGGGCCACTAGACTTGTTTTTACTCTCATATGATTATTAGTTCCAACAAATCAATACTCTGGTGACCAAAATTCGAAAAACTCGATACTGAAAATTGGGTAGAAATTTGGCAGACCCAACTGATGAATACTGTGGCAAAAGAAACCACAACTTCTAGATACTACAAAATGTGTACGAATTTGAGTGTCCCAACTGATCAATACTGCAACAAAAAAAAAACCCAAGTTTTGGTACTACAAAATGTGTAGAAAATTAACGGCTAACAACAAGAAGTGAGGGAACTATGGAAGTAAGGAGTGTCAAGTGATATAGATTGCAATATATGACATGGTTCCAACCATGGGGGATTTATTCAATGAACCATTGGCATATCACGTGCATTTCTTGCATACTAAACAATACCATTAAATTGACTACATATAGGAAAATACCTCTAAAATCCACATTATTTAAGCCCCTACCAATACGAATGCAATACACCTTCCCAATTTAAACAAACCCTACTTTCACTAGATATTGAAAGTATCCATTTTTTCATTAATATTTTGTATACCCCTTTATATTTGTTCATTAAATTTGACCTCCATTTTTTATACATGTCAATATAAAAACCATGTATGCCCCAATATATGTTCAATGTATTATGTCATTTTTTCCTGAATATACATGCCCAAATATGAATGCATGTAGTATGGTATTGCTCCCCTAGTGAAGCCCTGATGGGTCTAACAGTAGTATTCAACCCAGTATTTCAAAGAACCAACTAAAGAGGATTGACCATATCGTTAGCCATACTACCTGACTACCCTTGGTAGGTGTGAATAATCTTCCTGAGTGTTAGTCTCAGTGTACTGTAGCAACAAGATAACTGATAAATTATCTAAGGTTGGATGTGGGGTAACCTAGAGCGTCTTCTGATTTACCAGAGGTAGTATGCGGAAGAGGATTTTGTGTATAGGTACTATCTCATGTGCTACTACTCGAAAGGGTACCAACAAGGGTTACAATGGAGTCCAACAAATGTGACCACCTCATGTAGTTCTTCTTTGTATGCTTCCCCAACCATAGTTTTATGCACATAATGATATATTTTTGTAATTTGAAGATGCCGGAACACATATCTTGACTAAGAAAACAAATTGCTAAAATTGGTGGTGTGGTTGGCCTTGGAAAGTGCTATGACACCGCTTGTAATGCTCTTAACCTAGAGATAACATTAGAACTCCACTAAATAATAAATAATTAATGCTATAAATTAAAAAATATGGAAATATTCTATTATGAGTAGTAGAAAATAATGTTCACTTACCTCTTCAAGCGCACAACCTCCAACAGAGCAAAGCTCAATTACAACAATACTCGACAAGACTTCCATTTCTATCTTGGACTATATATAGTTTCATAAGCTTTGAAACCACAACTACTCA
Organism: Pinus albicaulis; assembly: GCA_034641835.2. NCBI lineage: Eukaryota > Viridiplantae > Streptophyta > Pinopsida > Pinales > Pinaceae > Pinus > Pinus albicaulis. The sequence goes on along the minus strand of CM076571.1, from coordinate 964,532,450 downwards.
TGGTCCATTGAATAATGGATGTTAACCACTTTGTTTATTATCTATGGCTCGTTTATTCATCATTCTTAACTAAACTAAATAATTGTGGTCCACTTTGTATAATGCAGGTGAACCACTTACAATCATCATTAATGTGGTTAACCACTTAGGGCATTTATTTACTAAACTAACTAATCATGACTCTTACGGGACCCCTTGGGACTATAATAAGGTTATGTTCTAACCCTAACAATATATATATATATATTTTTTTTTTGGGGGGGGGGGTGTCTTCATGTTGACATAATTTCACCTCTTAAACCTCTAGAATGGTGTGGTTAATCACACCTCTATAGTTCTTGGAGATGGATAGTTGAAGGATTGAATACAAGAGATAGTAAAATAGTGAACTAAAAAATAAGCTGATTGTGTAGTCAACTTAGTGATCAATGAATTGGTCAAGTAATTAACTAGCAAAAAATCAATCGAGTGGTTGAATAATAGGGCCAGTAGGAGGGTGGTCAGAGGAATAAAGTATATTTTTAAGTTGACTCACGAAGTCAATTAGCCGATGAGAATTTGGTTGATGAGAATATATTACTAGCAATCAAATAGAATGGATTTCACAAGAATGATTTAAATTTTCAACGTTTATTTGTGGGCCTATCTTCCATAATTCAAGGAATTTGGTTATATTAATACTTTAAATAGAGGATCATATGGGTCAAACATGATATGTTGTATTGATGAAGAATGTGATTTTTATGTAAATCATACACTATGATGTTCTGATCATAATGCATTGTATACAAATGTTGTAATAATGTCATTAGATATGACCCATTATCTTGGATAATAAATTTTCTTATGTTTATTTCCTTATATTTATTTTATGTTCTTTGTTCTTGGGATTCCTCAATCCCAAAGATGTCAAACTTGGCCACCCCCCACCCTCCCCATCGCCTTTCCCTCATCCCCTCCACCTCTATGCACAATACTTCCCAAAGCCCTCATTAATGGGTTTGGAGGAGGTAATTATAGTTGCTACATACATATAGAATGATAATGAGGAGGGTTGTGAACCCCTGCACAATGACTTATAACCACCAAAGTTGATGGAACTAACTCGAAATTTTTCTAGTTTTTAGATGTCATTGGGATTGGAAAATAATGAGATATGAAGGATTCAAAGGTTGAACGATCCAAGAGGTACATTATTAGAGGAAAATAACCTAACGAATGTTATAGAGTGGAATTTTCCAAGACATAGGCACAATTATTTAGCAAAATGGGGTGCTCATGGGGAACTAGTTTTATTTCATTCGCTCTTTATTGGATGCTAATCTAGATTGTGAATGGGAATGACTTAAATGAATGCCCTCAAGCATTGGGAAAGAAAATCAATATGTGGATGGGTCCTTCCTATAAAGTACAAAGAATTAGTAGTTCAGGAGGGGAGTGTTGTACATGGTGTAAAGGGTATTCACATCACTACTAGGAGTAAGGATTTAATATGTTAATCCAAGGAATTAAAGGTGTAATGAACATACAATTTTATGGGTTACACCTTTGGTGTTGGGATAAATAGTGTGAGGCAGGCAATCGAGTGGTGGTAGTAAGAAGAGATGAGGTATAGCATACGTTGGTCGAGCCTCCATATCTACTACCTTATTTTACCAATGTAAAGCAAGCCATGCGATGACAAAAGAAAAATAAAGGTATAGATCTCATGTTTTAGTGAAGGGTCATCAACTAATGGAGGAGGTGAAAAAGGATGTGATTGTGCAGTAGAGCTCCATGTTGGATGATTATATTTGAAAAATGTTGATGGTGGGGTTTTCGTCCTTGTTCATTGAAGGATGTATGATACAAAATTTATTTATATCTTTGATATGTTTTGGACAATGAAGGCCATAGTGTCCCAAACATTGACAAAAAAAATTTCCCAACCATGAAGAGGTCATGCATACCTTGAAAATGTTTGAAGGTAAATTTGAATTTCTATGTAGAGGTGTGTATGGTTAATGCAGGCCAAATGGCCATTTCACTATCACAACTACAAAATTGTTCCATATTGCTAGAAACCCCCACTCTGAGAACCAAATTAATGTTAATTCCAAAATTTTCAACCATGAACTCGACACTTCCAACTATAGTCTTCAATGCAGATCACCATTGAAAAACCAAGTTTAATTTTCCAACATTCAATTGATATGAATTTCAATTGAATTAACCACTCACAATTTGGCACACAAGAAACCAAGGTACGTTCCATCAACTGATTAAACCATGCACTCTATTATCTTACTGCAACATACTCTAGTAATTTGATCCAACTTTTTTATTAAATATCGAGCTCCAACATATATCTAGAAAATCAAAATCAACAATAGATTTACACCATTATCAAATATAGAGCTGCATTAAACATATCGAATTCAATCATAAATGGGAATTTAAAACCCTTGGATAGAAATCACATACTAAGACTCACCATTTCACTTATCTCCATTGTTTATTTGGATGAGCTATGGTTAATTTTTTTCCCTAGTGTGCTTAAAAACTTAGGAATTTTTCATCTTCTTTTAACCCATTCCCTGAAATCTTCCTTCCCAACTATAATGTTGTTTCACCACTGCGACCCTCACCATAAATATTTTAGCTCTTTCACAATAACTTCATCTTGTCAACAACAAATCTTGGTCTCTTTCTCTACAACTTTACATTGTCGACATATAACCTCTTTCTCCTTTATCATCTAATGCACTTTCTAGCCTTTATGTAGAGCACTTCCTCTTTCGCTCTATTCTCAACTCATATATTATCACTATAATAAACTTTGCAACGACCTTCAAACTCCCTTTTCTTTATTCTTCACAAATTCAACATCTACGGCTTTGCTACGCCACTCTAACTACACAAAATAGTCATATGATGTGTCTATCAACAAGAAATATCGATCTTATCATTTGTTCATGACAAACAAGTTTTACGTTTATTTAAAAATGTTTGACTCTTTTACAAATCATGTTAATTCCCTTGAGCTTTGAGTTTACGCAATTCTGCAACGTAGTTATATATTATGAATACCAAAAAGAATTACCGATTACAAGTTATAATAACTTGGGGATTCACTAAGGGAGAAATACTCTACCACGTGATTTCATACTAGGGGATATAAATGAAGGAAAACATGACATAATATATTAGCGGATACATAGGGGTAAAGATTTTTTATATTATCAAGTATAAAAAATGGAGTTAAAAGTTAATGAAGAAATATAAGGGGATATAAAAAAACGTTAATGAAAAAATGGATACCTGCAACATCAAGTGAAAGTAGGGTTTTTTTAAATTGTGGAGGTATATTGGGTTCATATTGGTAGGGGGTTAAATAATGTGATTTTTAGAGGTTTTTGCCAATATGAAGTCAAATTAAGGGCATTGTTTAATGCTCTGAATGCACCTGATATGTCATAGGTTCATTGAGTGAAGCCCCTATGTATAATAGTGACTTGATTTATCTCAAATAAATGCATTTCATAGCAATCCATTGATTATGTACAATATTAAAAAAAGCCTCTTTGTGCCTGATTTCCTTGAAGTTGGCCCTCCTCGGCCTTGATCTCGCTTACTCATGCTCTATTCTATTCTTTCTCTCTATCACACCTCTTGTTATTTTTCCTACCTTCATTAAAGGTTTATACAAAAGATTATGAACTAGAATCTTGTTAAGATCCATAAATTTCTCGTCAAATCCAACCACTTTATCTCTTAGATCCATTTTTCCCTCAAGAGATCTAGCTAGCCCTAAGATCTTTCTAAATCACTTGAATATTCTCAAGACTATCGTAATTACAGGATTCATTACATTATGTATATTTTCTAAAGAAACATAGGAAAATACATTCAAATAAATAATGAGGGAACCAACTCCCTTGCTAAATGAACACCTCTAGATCCAGTTAAAAGGTGTTTGAATTGAGGTCAGATGCTCATGTATCAATGGGGTGGGTTTCTATATTGACCAAACTATGATGTAGGATACACTTAAGTGTCTAGACATGCAAGCTAGGGACACTCCTGCCAACCCCATTCTCATGCAAGAGGATGACCATGTTTGTTGGATATGTCATGTGCACACTAATCCTGGATAACTTGCTAATAATATGACAACACGAAATGAGTCCCAACCTGAGATTAAGGAATAGTTTGGCTAAGGTACTCTTTTCTCTATCATTTTGTTTAGCAATGAAAGATGGTAGTCATATTATAGTATTGAAATGTTTAGAAAATATCATTGAATCCTTTTCCTATCACTTTGAAATCCCAAATGACATGCAATTAACACTTATAGTGAGTGGATGAATGGTTTTCTTTTAGGAAAACACCCATTACCCATATGACCATATTTTACATTTTGTACAATATGTGAATATCAACATAGTTTTAGCAAAAATAAAAAATAAAATAAAAAAAATAAAAAATATTTTGATATCCACCACAAGTAAAATAATGCTATATCAACTATGTACAAAGAGAAAGATATTGAAAATAAAAATAATAAAAAAATATTACTGGGTTAGCTAGTTTTGTCAAAAGTAATAAAATTTTCTATAGTTATGAATCTTCCCAATTAATATATATATATATATATATATATAATTTTTTTATAGAAAATAAATATATCTAAATTTATGATATTAAAAAATAATGTGATCATATTCTTGACGAAAATCTATAAAAAGATTAACATGACACTTAGAAAATTTATCAATAAAGAAAAAATTATAAATTTTTAAAAAATTCATCTTATTCTATAGAAATCAAATTCTATAAATAAAATATTTTGAAAATTTATTTTAACTTCCCATCTTAAAGAATCATTTTTTCACTTTCATTAAAAAATATCAAATCTCTAAATATACAACTAAAAATATTTGTTAAATCTCCTAAAACATAAAAGTTTGAAAAAAATTAGATATCAGTCAAAGCATCAGAAAATCTATAATTAACCTAGAAATCAATCTTATAAATAAAATATTTAGAAAATTTATCTAACTTCTATTTTTATAAAAAATAATCTGATCACATTTATAAAGAATATCGAATCCCTAATCATACAACTAAAAAGATTTATTCTCTTTCTAAAACATAAAACTTTGAAAAAAATTAGGTATCACTCAAAGCATGATAAAATCGAAATTTAGCAGTCACAATAACCCATAGTGAAAACCCAAAAATAGATTGCATATTTGTTCACAATTCCGCACCCATCTTTCAGGCTCTGATACTAAAACCAAAAATACGAAGAGTGCATTAATTCAACTGAACCTGGAGTAATTTGATAATATTGCCGTTTCCGAACACTCTGTGTACCAAGAGGAACTTGTTAGGATCGTTCTGTGGAAAATATGGGGCGAGAACGCATTTGTCTGTACATTTCTTTCTGTGGAGCTCGCAAGCAGCGCACGGAGATGTGGACAACGCGTCTGGATTCGAAGTAGTATCGCTCATCTTTGAAATAATTTCAGAGAAAAGAGAAAATAAATTCTCTCTTCACTCTTCACCTAGGAATGCTTTACTTCCTTCTGCTTGCCTTGTCGTTGAGGTATGCAATAAATTTTTAAAGGGGAAACAAACTACGATGAACTTCCCAGGATAGGCATCCAAAAATTTCCCGGAAACTACCAGAAATCCCGGAAATATCAATCTGCACACTGCAACGCTGGTAGTTTTGACTGGACTCACTGGTTTTACTTTTCTTTTCTTCACCAAAGAAATCGGAATTGGAATAGCTAGCACGTGTACATAGTCCGGTAAAAATTGGAGTACTAGTCCCCACGATGAAATTGGACCACCAATACCTACTTTACACATTTACCCATTTACACTACATAATAATAATAAAAAACATACACAAAGAAACGAATTAAAAGCCTAATTACTACATATTTCCTAATGGCGTTATATGGTCATGAACAAATCTTCCCAAAAACAATTGTCCAACAACAATAAAAGTGACCAATTTCCTCCTAAAATCTTACTAGCCTGACACTTCAATATTTAAATTTTATATAAAAAGTACTGTCTACACAAGCCATAAATTTGTTTGGATCCAGTTTATTGTGACCAATTTCTTACTAAAATCTTACTAGCGACACTTGATAATTAAATTTGATATAAAAATTATTGTCTACACAAGTCATAAATTTGTTTGGATGTCAGTTGTTTTTTTTTTTTTTTTTTTGGGCCAGAATCAGATAAAAAATAAATTTCAAAAAATAGATTCAGTATTATTAAAAAACGTTGGAGTATTTGAATATTTTTTTTGAAAAGGAAATAAATTCAGCACCATCAAGAACTCATGGGACACCCAAAATCATGAAGTTTGACAAATGTAACCATGATTTTCAAAAATTTCTACCAAAACTTATCATAGAATTTTCATAATTTTATAAACTAATTTCTAGATTTTTTTAAACACAAAAAGACTGTCACTTCAATATATATATTTTCTATAAAATATTCTAGAAAGTGACAGATTTTTTACCACTTACCACAATACAAAGACTGATTATAAAATTTCTATGAAGTGGCAGATTTTTTTCCAGTTACAATAATATAAAGAATGAAGTTTGAAAGCTGTAACCATGATTTTACCAAAATTTATCATAAAATTTCCATTATTTTATAAATTAATTTCTTGATTTTTTAAACACCAGGTTCACTTCAATATATATATTTTCTATATAATTTCTATGAAGTGGCATATTTTTTACCACTTGAGACAATACAAATAAAAAGACTGATTATAAAATTTCTATGAAGTGGCAGACTTTTTACCACTTACCACAATACAAATACTGATTGTAGGCCAGGCTTAAGCATCCTTGAAAGTTTATTATGTTCAATTTGAAATGCGAAACGTGCTCAAATATATAAAAGTTGGTGTACTTTTGCCACAGATTTCCTACTTTCTACACCAATAACATGAGAAGACAAATTTCGTCATAACAAGTCTGTCTTTCCCTTTCGAATAAAAGGACAAGTGAATGGAGAATTAGTGTATTGATTTTGGACATTTTGTTTTTATATACATGTCCTGGAAGCATATATGACTAATAATCTCAGCAATATAAGGCATAACAGTGTTGATTATAAATGATATATGTCATACTTGAATTTTGAATTTTATATCTATCTATATGTGTTGCGCTTAGATTTACAAAATGCACTTACAAATACCAATTTCATTAGTTGAAAATTAATGAGAATTAATTTATTTACTTTTTAACATTTTGTATATATTATATTTATGTATATGTGTTGCACTTAGATTTACAAAATACACTTCTAGATACCAATATTATTAGCTAAAAATCAATTCACTTTTTAACATTTTGTTTTTGTCATGTACTGCATTCATAAATAATATAAGCAATATGTTGTACAACAATATTGATTATAAATGATATATTTGATATTTGAATTTTATGTTTACATATTTGAGTTAAGTTCCATGAGTTGAGAGGTTTATTACACAAAGAGATATGAGAGGATGTGGAAGTTTGTTCGTCCTTATGTGCCAATTTAAAATAAAGATAAAAAATAAAAAATAAAAATTACGTTCTGAATAAAAATATAATATCAACTATAATTGAAAATTTTGAATATGTTGTAAAGTAATTAAAAGTAAAAAAATATGTGAATGAGAGGTTTAAATCTTATACTTTTCAAAAATAATTCAACAAAAGGTTTAAATAAACTATTTGAAGATATGTCTATATTAACTTCAAAAAAATTAAGTTTTTATGGTAAAAAATTTTATTTGGTCCTATATATACTTTATTTAACATTCAAAAATACAATTTAAAAAATGAAAAATAACACATTGTATTTTGCACTCTAAAAATGTTTGCATGTGAAGAAATTTGATCCATTTGGTCAAATTTGATCCCTTTGGGTTCATGTTATATTGGTACTTAAGATGGATAAGTTTGCACGTGAAGAAATTTGATCCGTTTGGAAAAATTTGATCCCTCTGCGCTCATTTTGATCCCTCTGTGCTCATGTTAGATAGGTACTTAAGATGGATCTATACTGGTAGATAACAATATCGTGGGCACTCCAATACACTACACAATGTTGCTTATAAATAATATATTTGATATCTGAATTTTATTTTTATGTATTTGTATTGTTATAGATAATACTATCAATAGCAATATATTAGCACAGTTATATAAACCAACTTAGTTCATTTGATGTTTCGATCTACGGAGCGGTTAGAGGGATCAAATTTGTTGAGGTGCAAATATATTTGATCCAACATAGTTCATCTAAATTTTGGATCTACCAAGGGCTTAGTAGATCTAGACTAGTTATTAAATTAAATTTTGGTTATTACTCATAATTAACATTATTTTATATGTTAAAATGCAGTATTAGAACAAATTTAAAATTTAATTCGAAGAAAATTGTGTTGGTAGTGTAAAAAGGATTTAGAATGTTGTTAAACATAATATTATGGGATAAGAAAGGAAATTATATTAAAGGATGTGATAGAAATTAGACAAATATAATTCAATAATATAAGATGTTAGTTAAAGATTGAGATAATGAAAAATTGATTTAATAAAAGAATGATTCAAAGAACGTTTTTGGAAAAGGGTCTAGGGTGTCAATTTTCCCCCCTCAACAAAAAATTGTAACTTTTTTTTTTTTTTTTTTCAAAAAATATGATAGGAGTGTTTGATGTCAACTTTTTCTTTTCTTTTCTTTTCTTTTTCAAAAAAAATGTTTGTAGGAGCGCTTGATAATTTTTTTCTTTTTTATTTTTCAAAAAATATGGAGTCTTTGAATCCTATTTTTGATGGTGGAAACCTCCACCATCAAAAATCTTGAGACACAAAATCCTTTCTGAATTTACACTATTTTGGGGAAAATACTTGCAAATAATATAATAATGTTTTATAAGTATTGATATAGTAAAAAGGTAATTTAAAATGCTCGAATGGGAGTCTTTATGAGCATGTGATCTAATAAAATTTCAATTTAAAGAATCACAAAAATGGTGATCTAGGAATGGCTCTCTCACTTTTTTTTATCACACAAATAAAATTTTAAAGAATCTCAATTAATCTCTTACTTTTTTTTTAAGGTCCAATAGACCATATTGGTCTTAGTAGGTGTTAGTGGGCATTAATTATGATCATCTTATAAGTATATAACTCAATAAAAGTAAAACCAATAAAGATACATCTTGTTTGAAAAATAAAATTTGAAATAATATTAAGTATACTATAAGTTATTTTTTAATAATTAAAATTAGATTATTAATTTTTTATTAAAATTAAATTATTAAATTTTATCTTTTAAAAGTGATATGAATTATTATATATATATATTTTAATAACATTAAATAAAAATAAAAAATGAAATGTATGGGTTTTTCAATATAAGTTTATATGGTTGTTGTTTTTTTATACACATGCATAGTGATTTTAATAAATTTGGGTTGGTCACAAAAAAAATTCAGAGGAATTGAATACATTGTCATTTTTCTATGGGATTTTCCACTGAGATAATGACTAAAATTATGGGAGACATATCCTAGTGTTTTTCTGCAGGTACTACCATTAAACCATTTTATATGTTTACAAGAAAATTAAAAAATCTTATATGGTTGTTTTTATTAATAATTATTTGGTCTATTTTTCTTATCCTTATTATTTGGTATATTTTAATTTATATTTCTAATTATTTCAATAAAAAGATAAATTTTGATTAATAAACATAAATGATATTTAGCATCTTCCTATATCAGTATATTTGATGTTAGGATATTCCGACACATAGGAAATAGTTAAGAATAACTTAGTCTAGTGTACAGTTAGGTAAAATGTGTTTCTTTACTATGTACATTTGTAACTTATAATCCGACGGTTAACTTTCTCCTCGGTATTAACGACACTTGATCCGTGGTTTAACACCCGATTGGTCCATGATCTCTATTTAAAGAGCATGGAGGGTCATTTTTTCGTAACCGTTTATGAGAAAAACATATGTAACTTTTCTTTTTGAAGTGGCCGTGTTGGCTCAGACCGTGGACTATTTCCCTCTTCGAGGGTTTTAACCACGTGATAATACTGGTGTACTAATTTGTGATCTATTTGTGAACAATGACCTTTGGTTTTCTATCTAAGGAAATTACCCTGTAAATTCCTACATCATATCAAAGCTATTTTGAGGGACGCATCCGTTGTTGATCCAAATCCGAAGTCGGTTTGACTGCATGCGACTATTGTTTTGTAGATCTGCTATTTCTAAACATTTTCGGGGTTGGAGAACTGCTCTGTTGTATCTGTAGCATCTGTTACAGTGAAGAATGCCTTTCGGTTCATGCGAGAAGGTTTCCGTTGCCTAAGTTATGTCAGTTTAGATTTGGAGGTATAAAGTATATGTTTTGCAGTTATATTTGTTAATAATTCTACTTATTTCTGTTTTTAGGTTTTATTTATTTACCGAATCTATACCCTCTTCTCTGTGTATGCTCTTTGCTCTGCACTGTGTGCGTTCTTGGCAAATCAGAAACAGGAAGAAGGGATATTTTTTGCTACATATGCTCTTTCTCCATGTCTTTGTGAAATCTCGGGAAATCAAAAATAGTGAAAAAATAGATAGTTGCTGGTAAGGGTAACCGAAAATCTAACATTCTGCCGTAAGACTTGTATTTCGTTTTTTTTTTCTCAGTTTTTTTGTGTTTTTTGAGCAGGAAGAAGCACGCACACCGAAGACTTAAAAAAAAAAAAAAACCCTTCCTCCTTTCAAACAATTATAGAATGCTTTTACTATCTCACTTGGTCAGAAGTTAGTTTATGAGAATATCTAGGTCTTGGGTTCAAGTCTCTTTCTCAAGCTTCTTTTGTAAAAAGTTTTTTTGTTAAAGGGGTAGGATTTTTTTTTAAAAGTTGAACTTCATCACCAAATTTCACCACGTTCCCGTAACTATTCAACATCTACAACTTAGTTTTTCAAAAAGGCACAACTTCTTCATCCATAAGCCAATTTTCGAGCCGTGTTTTTTTGAATTAGCCTAATTTTTTGAGATCTTTCCATTGGAGTAGTTAGTTTCAGCTTTTTCAGCTTCAGTTTTAAAAAAAATTGAAAGTGAATGCCCGATTATTCTTAACAGCACCAATTATTTCCAATGGCTACCTCACATGGTAGATATACTTAGAAGGGATTTATAGAATAGCCACAGGACAAGAAGCTAAACGTTCTGATGATGATAAAGTCGCTAAATGGGAAAATAAACAAGATCAAGCACGAGGGTTGATAGGAATGTCCATTGCTCAAGATCATCGATTTCAGATCCTTGACATTGACACCCCTCATGAAGCCCTAGAAAAGCTAAATACTATCTTTGGAATTCAAAATCAAATCAAAGCCCACCATCTTGAAAATAAGTTGCTTACTTTGGACCCTAATAATTTCTCCTCTATTGAAGACTTTTTGTCCAAATTCAAGACCCTTCGAGTTCTTTTGGAAGGTTGTAAGGTCAAAAATGAAGATGGTAGCCTCATCTATTCCATTCTTGCTAAGCTTGGCCCTGCATACTCTCTGTTTGTTTCCACCTTCCATTCCACTAGAGAATTCATCGTTTCTTCAGGAACCACCTATAAGAACCCCTCTTTTGATGCCTTTTGTGATTCTTTGATAAGAGAACAAGAAAAAATCTTACACCTTGGTCTTATCACTTCTGGAAACGCTTCTAATAAAGCCTTAGCAGCCCAACAATAATAATATCATAATAAAAATAAAACCTCAAGAAAGAAATAACAAACCGAAAAGAAACTCACCAAAATGATAAGGAAAATAAAAACAAAGGGAAGAAGACAGATAGACATTGCAACTTTTGTAATCATGATGGTCATATAGAGTCCAATTTTTTTAAGAATATGGAAGCCTTAGAAGCTGTAATGAAGAAGCACATCATCAATTTGGAGCACTCTTCACCTTCATCATTAGGAATTTCACTTTCTGCTTGTTTTTGTCAAGCATCAAGATCTGGTTATGCATTAAATGTACATTATTCTTCTCATTCTCATCAGTGGCTCATTGATTCTGGAGCTTCTTACCACATGGCCAAAAATAAAGCCATGTTTTATTCTTTAAATGATTGTAACACCTAACATATTTATGTTGGTGATGATATATCTCTTAGTGTTGTAGGATCTGGAACCATTCATCTAGACAATGGTCATTTTAATGATGTACTATGTGTTCCTACCTCGTCATGCAACCTTCTCTCTGTTTATCAGATAACTCATTCAGGTGAAGGAAAAATAATATAATTCTCACCTAATGATGTTGTAATCGAGGACCTTGAAGATCCTAGACATATTTAGCTACTGGCATTGCTGATGATTCCACAAGGTTGTATAAGTTTGACAACTTTGGGTCATCATGCCTTCCCTCCGTTTTTGTTTTTCATAATGATGAAGTGAGCAAACTTTGGCATGAGCGATTTGGTCACTTAAACTATCGCTCTCTTCAAAATCTATGTAAAGAAAATATGGTGATAGGTCTTCCTATGGTATCTTGCTGATATGGTGCTTGCTCGGGATGTGTACTTGGAAAACATCATCGGTATAGTTTTGACAAACGTGCCTCTTGGCACGCTTCAGCCCCTTTGCAGCTTCTGCACAGTGATTTATGTGGTCCACTTCCTGCTGTCCCTTTCTCTGGTTGCAAGTACCTCTTAACTTTCATTGATGATTTTTCCAGACGCACTTGAGTATACTTCTTAAAACTCAAGGGTGAATTTTTTGACATGTTCTTGGCCTTTAAGGCCTTTGCTGAGAAACAATCTGGACATCAAATTCTCAAGTTAAGATCAAACAATGGAGGAGAATATGTTAACAACAAATTTATCAACTTCTACACTGAGCATGGCATTCAATTGCAACATACTATTCCATAAAATCCACAAAAAAATGGTGTATATGAAAGGAAGAATCACACATTAATAGAAATGGATAATTGGATGCTTCAATCTAAAGGAATTTGTCTCAGTTTTTGGGCAGAAGCAACTAAATGTGCAAACTACATATTAAATTGCACTCCTACTAAGGTTTTAAAGAATATAACTCTAGAAGAATCTTGGAGCTCAATCAAACCAGATGTAAGTCACTTTCATGTTTTTCGAAGTGATGCTTGGGCCCATATTCCAGATGCGAAAAATAAATCCTTACAACCTAAGAGTGAAAACTGAATTTTTTTTGGATATTCTGAAGATGCAAAGGATATAGACTTCTTTAACCAAAATCCAAAACTATAATCATTAGAAGAGATGTGAAATTTGATGAAAATATATCGGCCTGTGAGCCTATTTCGGCGGGTGTGCCACTTTGGCCAGAGAGCCTGATTCAGCATATGTGCCACCCCTCTATCTCTCTTCTATTTCTGATAGCATTCCTTCTAGTTCAGATGATGACATCGAGGATGAAAATCCTCCTCCACCTATTGAAATTATTCTTCTTACTCCAGAGCTTCCAATATGGGTCCACTCTACTTGGGATGCAACAAGTTCTCTTGCCACAGATCGATGATGTACACATTCTCAGTTCGAAAGAGCCTCTTCCTTATTAGCTCAAGTTCCAGAAAATATTGATCTAGAAACCTTTGAATAATCCTTTGGTCATCCAGATTGGGATGAATATATGAATGAAGAATATCGTTCCTTATTGCCAAACGATACTTGGGATATTTTTCCTCTTCCGAAAGGAAGAAAAATTGTGAGATGCAGATGGGTTTACAAATTTTTTTTTGGACCAGATGGAAAAGTGGATAGACATAAAGCTCGTCTTGTCGCTAAAGGATTTTCACAAGTTGAAGGCATTGACTATATTGAAACCTTCTCCCCTATTGCCAAAATGAATTCTATCTGCCTTGTTCTTTCCCTTGCTACCTCCTTTAAATGGGAAGTCCATAAGATGGATGTCAAATTTACCTTCTTACATGGAGATTTGCATGAAGAAATCTGCATGGAACAACCCCGTGGCTTTATCCAAAATGACTCCAGCCTTGTTTATCACCTTACGAAGTCTCTCTATGGTCTCAAACAAGCTCCTTAGGCTTGATATGCCAAAATGGATAGATTTCTATTAGATAATGGCTTTTCTAGGTGTCATTCTGACAACATTGTCTACACCAAGAAAGTGGGTAAGTCCTTCACCATCCTTGTTCTTTATGGTTATGATCTTATCCTTACTGGTAGTGATCCCAACCATATAAACCATGCGAATTCTAGCCTCAAAAATAAGTTTTAAATGACAAACTTAGGACACTTTCATTATTTCCTTGGTCTTCAAGTCTTGCAATCCGAAGAAGGTATTACCCTCTCTCAGTCCAACTATGCCTATGATATTCTACACCACTTTCACATGGAAGACTGTAAGGCAGCCCCTTCTCCCATTTAGTCTGGAGTCAAGCTTCCAGTCACTTGTACTACCCCTAAAGTTGATGCTACCTTATACTGTCAACTTGTTGGTAAACTTATGTATCTAACCCATACATGTCCTAACCTTTCCTTTGTCATTGGTGTCGTTGCTCTGTTTATGCACCAACCTCATGAAAGTCACTGGAAATCAACTAAAATGATACTTCAATATATTCGAGGTACAGTTCAGTTCGGGATTCATTACAGTGTCGGAGCATCTCCATTTTTGATTGGTTTCATTGTTTCTGATTGGGTTGGTGACCCTGATGATCGAAAGTATACTGTAATATATGCATTCACTCTTGGTTCAGGACCTAGTACTTGGTATTGTAAGAAACAAAGTGCCATATTTCTTTCTTCAGCAGATCAGAGTATCGTGGTGCAGTTGAAGCAAGCAAGGAAGCCATGTGGCTTCGTCAGATCCTATCTGAATTGGGTCTTCATCAGCAACATCCAACTACACTTTGGTGCGATAATCAAAGTTCCATTCAAATATGTAAAGATCTTTTTCAGCATCAGTGTATGAAACACATTAAACTCCACATACACTTCATCAGAAAGCTCATTCATGATCATGTTCTTGAAGTGAAGTACTTTCCAACCAATGATAAAGTAGCCGATATCTTTACAAAGGATCTCACAGAAGCGAAATTTACCAAACTTTGATCCATGCTTGGAGTTCAGGAATGTTCTCATTAAGGGGGGACATTCTCTAATGCCTTCTTCCTTCTCCTATTGTGTCACCTTTGTAAATCCTTCAATCCTATCCTAGTTTTTTCTTAAGGGGGGATGTTAGGATATTTCGACACATAGGAAATAGGCTCCTTTTGTGTCACCTTATTAAATCCTTCAATCCTATCCCATGTTGTTCTTAAGGGGGGATGTTAGGATATTCCGACACATAGGAAAGAGTTAAGAATAACTTAGTCTAGTGTAGAGTTAGGTAAAGTGTGTTTCTTTACTACGTAATTTTGTAACTTATAATCTGACGGTCACGATTTGTAGTGATCTAACGGTTCACTCTCTCTTTGGTATTAAAGACACTTGATCCATGGCTTAAAACCCTATTGGCCCATGATCTCTATATAAAGAGCATGGAGGGTCATTTGTTCATAACCATTTATGAGAGAAACATATGTAACTTTTATTTTTATATTAATAAATTTCCTGAAGTGGCCGTGTTGGCTCAGGCTATGGACTTTTTCCCTCTTTGAGGGTTTTAACGACGTGATAATACTGGTGAACTCATTTGTGATCTTTTTGTGAGTGGTGAACTTTGGCTTTTGATCTAAGGAACTTACCCTGTAAATTCGTACATGTGATGGTTTCATTAATACAAATGGACTTTATTACTTGAGAGATGATGCAACAAAAGAAAATTTAGTGGTCCAACTGGATGCTATATATATATATATATATATATTGAAGTTATTTGAAGAGAATGTGGCTCTACCTTTTAAATATGTTGTATAACCACTAAACATATTAAATGCTTATCCATAATTCTAGGATAAAAAAATAGATAAGATGAAAATAATAGATAATGCTTGGATGATTCTTTATATGAAGAGGGAATTTTGTATTTATCTATAAATCATTACATTTATTTCAAATATGGGATAAGTTTGGGAGATTAATAATTACCATAAATTTGATGGCTTTCGCAAGTAAATTTGATAGCTCTCAAATGTAAAGGGAGAGGGACAATATAGTGGAAGTTAGTGTATGAACTATCAATAAATAGATAAGCGTTAGGGTGAGGAACTTGGAATATATCCATACTTTAATACGGATGTAGAGTTGAATATATTTACTCACCAGCTTAGATCC
Organism: Pinus albicaulis; assembly: GCA_034641835.2. Classification (NCBI taxonomy): domain Eukaryota; kingdom Viridiplantae; phylum Streptophyta; class Pinopsida; order Pinales; family Pinaceae; genus Pinus; species Pinus albicaulis. The sequence continues at coordinate 964,516,135 of CM076571.1, read as the reverse complement.
ATCTACTTATGAATGGAGTGGGATCAAATCCCTTGAGGTATAAATCTTTTGTGAAGTTTTACACTCCAAAAAGAATTTAATAAGTGGAAATCATTAAGGATATACTAATGATATTTAAATTGTATCGAAAATGTAAGCATATGAATATCATGTACATTTATATTTTGTGAAAAAATTATCTATTTTATTGTAAGAAATTGCATTGTTTATTAAATCAATTTTTCATTAGATCGATCTTTAACTAACATATTATATTATTGAATTATATTTTTCTAATTTCTTATCACATTCTTGGATATAATTTCCTTCCTTATCTCATAATATTATGTTTAACAACATTCTAAATCCTTTTTACACTACCAACACAATTTTCTTTCAATTAAATTTTAAATTTGTGCTAATATTGTATACACAAAATAATGTTAATTATGATTAATAACCAAAATTTAATTTAATAAGAAATCAACAAATTTGATCCCTCTACGTGCTTGGTAGATACAAACTTGAGATGAACTAATTTGGTTTATATAACTCCGCTAATATATTTCTAAGGATAGTATTATCTATAACAATACAAATAAATAAAAATAAAATTCAAATATAAAATATATTATTTATAAGCGACACTGTGCAATATATTGGAGTGCCCATGATATTGTTATCTACCAGCATATATATATCTTAAGTACCGATATAACATGAGCCTAGAGGGATAAAATTTGCCCAAAGAGATCAAATTTCTTCGAGTGCAACTTTTTTTAGAGTGAAAAATACAATGTGTTATTTTTCATTGTTTAAATTGTATTTTTGAATGTTAAATAAAGTATATATAGGACCAAATAAAATTTTAACCATATAAAACTTAATTTTTTTGAAGTTGATATAGACATATCTTCAAATAGTTTATTTAAAGCTCTTCTTGAATTATCTTTGAAAAGTATAAGATTTAAACATCTCATTCACACATTTTTTTTACTTTTAATTACTTTACAACATATTCAATTTTTTTAATTATAACATTTATTATTATTTTTATTTAGAACATAATTTTTATTTTTTATCCTACACATCCTCTCATACCATTTTGTATAATTAACTTCTCAACTCAATGATAGCAACTTAACTCAAATATGTAATCATAAAATTCAAATATCAAATATATCATTTATAAACAACATTGTTTTACACCTTATTATTTATGCTTGTCATTTATAAACAACATTGTTGTACAACATATTGCTTGTATTATTTATGTTTGCAGTACATGGAAAAAACAAAATGTTAAAATATCAATGAATTAATTCCCATTAATTTTCAGCTAGTGATATTGGTATCTCTGAGTGCATTTTTTAAATCTAAGTGCAATCCATATACATAAATATAAAATTCAAATATGACATATATCACTTATGATCAACACTTTTATGCCCTATATTGCTAAGATTATTGTCATCTATGCTTCCAGCACAAACATATATATATATAAACAAAATGTCAAAAATTAATAAACTAATTCTACATTAACCAAAACCTAATTTTCATGGATTAATTTTTGATACCAAACAAAACTCGACTGGAGAATCTAAGAAACAATTCAATGTAGTTTCACTTTGAATTTCTATTGTTCTCCCCTTTTTCCCGTTGACTGAAATAAGAATTTCAACCATATTTGTCTCCCCTTTTTACCTATTGCGTAAAATCTGTCCAAAATTTGATTGATCCATGTATTTTCCCTATGGCCCATCAGGGTGGAGAACAATTCACAGGATTACAATGCCATCTCATCTTCCTTCTTGTCTATGACAGAGCTTGTGGGCAGCAATAGAAGTGTCGAGAATAGTTTGTGAGCCTTCAATGCCTTCTCATCTATGACGGGAGTCATAGCCAATAACAGAGGTGCCAATTTTCTAGGCCTCCATGACCACAAAGAACATTTCGCGAGCCTCCACTGCATTATTATCTGTGAAAAAAAGACATAAATCATCTATGTTCGCTGAAGTAATTTCTTTAATTCTTAAAAAATATGAATCATTACTAAACACAGTTCTTTAGTAATAAAGGCCTTGAAACACCCGCCATCCATATTACATAAAGGAAGACTGAGGGTAGGGGCGGAGGGATGAATTTGGGGCGCATGGGCGGAGGGTGGCGGAAGTTAGTGGGGCCCTCAAAAGCAGAGAGGGAGTTGGGACGGAGAGCAAGGTCGTGCCAGAAAGGGGTGGACCGGAGATGTGAAATCACCTCTAGTTTGTCCCAGATTTAGCTTCTTCCTTAATACAATGCTGAAGGGAATAACCACCTAGGAATTAGTGTCATCTACTCTTCAGTCACGTGTGAAAGTTATCTTATGTTACAATTTCACTTATGTAAGTTTCCTTTCAACTTGAGTCTGTACTAGATCTCTAAAGTCCAAATAGATCACTTAAAATATCTAAAGATATAATTTACCACCATTAATGAAATATTATAATGTTTTTAATACACTGTGTTTCTTTGTTTACAAACTCTCCACCACAAAATTTCACATTGATTCCCTGTGATTATGATCATGGAGAAGATGTGGAGTGTAGCCTATGGTCAACCTCAAAGATTTTGAGATGGAAATTTTTTTGGGGGAAATTCATATTGGTGCGAAAAAATCTATTTTTTATTTGATAAGAAATATGGTGTAAATCTTGACTCAACACAACCTTTTTAAATGTATAATTTTAGAAAGCACAAAGGTATGAATCTGAGATGATTATGAAAATGGATAAGTGTTCTTGTCTTCTCATTGATCAATTTATTTCAATATTTCTCGGTCTTTTTCATCATTGTAAAATTTTCTAGTATGCTCAAATAACTTATAGCTTTATCAAATGCCTCAATGTTTTATAGAAGGTGCTGTGAGTGAAGGTCTACTTGTAGTATTGAAGAAAAAAAGGAAGAAAATGAATCTAACTAAACTACTTCTAATCTTAATATTTGAGAGTAGATTAAAACGAAGTAAAATTATACTTCCAATGGAGTCATTCGATTAGCTTAATCCGTAAAATAAATACACATAAAAAAAATAGTAGCAAAAAAACAAATATAACTAAATTGTTAAAAGAAAATGTCAACCTATTATGTACATGAATTTTAAACAAGCTCAGGTAAAAAAAATTATTACCATCTACAAGAAACCTCTCTAGAAATGACTTTTCCAACCACACTTCAATCGTGTCATCAAAAGGTATTATGTAACTGTTAAAATGAAATCATGGTTGGAATAGCATTTTTCCAAGCAATGCCATAATACTTTTTTTTTTTGTAGAAACAAGTGACTAGTATGTACAGTAAGAGGAATATTATAAATATTTTGCATCACTAAATTTTTCAAATGGATCATGAAAATAAGGATGGAAATTTAATGAATCTATTAGAATATTTCTAGATAGATTAGATTGTTGGTCAAATTCTGATGTTTTAATATCAAGTATTGATTGTTGTTGAAAATGTAGTTAAGAAGAAAGAATGAGTTCGTATGATATGAACATCAATCGAAACTGAAATGTTAAAAGTTGTTGTTACTCATTAATAATGCCTTTAAGTTCATTTTCACATTGGTTTATTCATGCAATTGGTGAGTTTTCAAAGTTTTATCGCTCAATATGCCAATACATGATATCTAAAAATTCAAGATTAAAAAAATTATACAAATAAGAAAATAACCATAAGAAATGAAGCATAACCTATAAAATTATGTCACTATTTACACTACTGTTATAGATAGTGTTACAAAGCAATTGGGATATATTTGGAAAATTGTACTCCTCATAATTGTCAGCTAAGATATTAAAATAAAAACCATTACCGAAATGTACTTGTGAATGAAAAGGGGGCTCTAGACTATGACCAAGAATGGGAACATGAATAATGTCAAGAACAAGAATTGGAATGGATTTCTCTTCAAAAAAATTGGAGTCATCATGATGTTTTGGCAGTTCAAGATTACAATCATTTGTAGCAATATAAATAGAAGAATATCCCTCAACTTGAAACTTGGATTTATTTTCAGTATGGAGAACAAAATAATTTAATGATTGATGGGATAACTCGATAGTTTCAAACTTGGAATCACCATCATAAATAACTTGAAAATTTTCATTATCATTCACTTCCTTTTCATAAGACATATTTGAACAAGAAGAGAGATTGAATGAATTTCCAACATTGTTGAAAAGTTGATAATTGAATGACTCTTTTCCCATATCAAGACTAATTGGAAATTCATTATTTATAAAATTTATAACAACTCCTTTGTTTTATATAATAACAAGTGTGCAAGGAGGAATTGTTAGATTACAAGAAAATTAATTACAATAAACAAAAAGATTGAGATAAAGAAAGAAGTGACTATTTCAAGATATGAATCTAAAAGTTTCTTGCCTTATAGACTCATGCTCATTTTCCATAATGAAAATTTCATATTATTCATCATATATTTATATAACCAAACTTTCCTGAAAATTAATGTTTGGTTTCCCCAAACTTAGTGGATGATTATTAATTTCAACATGAGAAAATTCAGAAATATTTGTGACAGATTGCACATTGTTAACATTTTCAATTTGCATTGTTAGATATTGGTTTGTTTTTTCATTTTGTTGCTTGATGATTTTTAGATTTATTAGGAACCAATTCTTCAGTATCAACTTGATTTAAAGCATTCTTGGCGTCAGCATTATTTTTTTTGGATGAGATTGTGCTTTATTGAGAAGGCTAATTAGCAATTTCTAGATTTTATCCTTGAAGATAATTAACCATATTGTTAGTAACAAGAGGTTCTTCAACAGTGGAAAATGTGCTAAGATAAATAATATCTTCAAGTTAATTATAGCCATGAGAAATGCAAAGTAGGGTGACTATTTCTCAAAACCATTTGATCAATTTGATTTGATGAGGTGAATCTTGCACTTGGAGCTATAATAAAATTAATTTAAATATGAGATGGAAATAATTAAAAGACTCAAATTCAAGTCTATGAAGAATTTCAAGTTTATTACATACCTTGTCATAATTGTAGTCCTCAAAGCATGGATGAAAATTATTTTAAATTCATCCGAAGTATGTACAGAGGAAACTAGTAGTGATCGACACCAGCCTTTAGCGAAGCCTATTAAGGTAAGAGTAAATATCTTTCAAATCACACTTTCATCAACATCATAATCATTACAATTTAAAATAAAATGAAGAACATGATGGAAATAAGAAACATTCTCCTTACCATTAAATTTTTGTTTTGATAAGAGGTTTACTACCTTTATTGGAGTGGTGGTAGGTGCAAGTCTAGTGAAGCAACTACAAATAGGAAGTTTAGAAGGAATCATTGAAAATAAATTAAACTTTGAAAATGAAAAAATCCAAACATAAATATTTTTGTTGACCCTACTTCTAGTGAGAAGATTGATGATGGCCTAAAATTATCGAAATAAAAAAAAGGGGAGATCACCGGGTTAGGGTCCCAATTAATCCCTTATATTTTTGGAATAGTTATTCTAATTTGTTCAAATGGGTCAAGTTACCACTGCTCTCCCTACTGAGTTGTGGTGTTTCAAATTATTCATCAACAAGGGCTCAACCAATCCACCAATGAGATTTCTCATGTGTAAGGAGGCTTTTAAGAATGAAATCAATCAATCTAATTTGAAATCTTAATAAAAATGCAATATATGATATATTATTCAAGAAACAAAAGTAAAACCTAAATCTATCTCGATTAAAATAAGGATTAGTCCCCTCTTAATAAAGATAAAGGTATTGAAATTTGGACCAGCCTAAATTTGGAATAAGAATGAAGTTAACAAGCCAAGGAAATAATTCTAAGACTCACTACTAATTCAAGCAAATATGCACATCCAACTATCTGATAAATAAATGTCAAATCTTTGTTTCACATACTTATAAGTTCAAATAGAAAAAAATTCAAAAACATTAAGGGATTGCATCACGGTAATAGTTCTCATATTGCAATCATGATTCAATCAAAGATAAACTTGTCACCAATCTAGTAAATAATTATAAATGATAACATGTCTATATATTTGAATTCACTGTCCAACTTTAATATGAATCATATCCATCACGAAAATATAGTTTTTCAAAGTCTAAATAAGCATACATTTAGCTAAAATTTAGAATAATACAAACCCAATAATCAAATACTTATTTGGGTAAATAATTCAATCAAAATGAAGACCATTAATCATCCTTAAACTTCGAAATTAGTGCACAAACTTTGCACATCTAATCATAACTTTTGAATACATGATTTCTCAAAAAATTTCATATGAGCATAAAATATTTTGGAGCTAAAACACATCTCTCCCCAAGTGGCCCAAACATAATCAATCTTCCATAAAATTTAGTCATCTACAATATTTCAAAAATCTCTCTTTTTCCAAAGAAATTGGAAACTCCTCTCTTTTTTGCTGATTCTTATTTATAACTACACAAAGAAATCCCCAAAATTGAAAGTTGTTGAAATAATGGTTGAGATACCTAATTTTAGTTATAAAGAATCCATTTCTCTTATTTTTTGATGCAATCCCATTGCTCCAAGGTTCTTATCCCTCATCCTCTCCAACAAGCTCTGCAAAAGAACCCTCAAAATAAAAATTAAAACCATCTAAAATGGACAAAAACTTAGATTTCTAAAATTGTGAAACAAAATTAACCAATCCAAATATATTTTAATAAATTAATAAAGCTAGATATAAAATTTCCATTACATTTTTGTGAAGAGAATATTGGAAAATTATCTTATAAAATCAATTCAGAATAGGTAGCCACTTTGGTCCAATGAAAATTCTCCAAAACAAACTCAAAAATTGATTTTTTTTATTGCACATTCCTATTTGTAGCTTTTGCTAGTTTTTTTTTTGTGCTTAATGAAAAAATCTAGTCATGCAACCACTTGCATATCAGTCTCCATTGATTTATATTTCCAAAAAAAGGCCCATTCTCTCAATTTCATTAAATAGAACTCAAAATATGGTCAGTTAAAGTCCTGGTTCGAAAAATAAAAATTTACTAAAAAATACTCTTCAGCAGTTTATTAAAATTTTTTTTAGTAAAATTAAATAAATGAATTACAAAGAAAACACAATATAAAAATTTGAATTATAAATAAACAAAACCAAGTATAATAAAGATTTATATGTAAAAAAAGGGGAAAGAGAGAGTGTTTTAATGTTGAATGTATGAGTCCTGGATGCGGGTGTCCAGATGGAGGTATAAGTTGATGGGACTTGGGATGGGCAAGTGGCGGGGACACTTGGCCACCCATGCCATAGAAATGCGCGAACGTCTCCACTGTAGTGCAGTAATCAAGGCTACATTTAAGGAGAACAAAGGCCGAGAACCATCCATCATTCTCACTCGCACCTTCGTATGTATTTCTTTACACCAACACTCTGATCACATTAATGGGCTAATCAATCTAGGTGAGCATTGAGGCAACTCCACCCTGGGTTTTAAGATGGATGATGACAGAGGAAATTCAGTTGATCCTCCTCCGCTGCAGAGCTTCTACTCCCCTTCCGCTGTGAGTCCCTGCTCCCGCACTGCAACGGGAAGACGGTGCCATCTTTCTTGCTGCATTGAGCTGGGAGATGGGCTTCACTTATCTCAAATTGGCCTCTGCAATTTGAACACTGTCACCTTGGACCTCCTTTCCACTCCGTTCACTCCTCGCTTTGCTTCCCCGACTCCTCATTTTCCAACCTCCGAGCCTGTCACCATGAAGAGACTCTGTCACTACATGAGATGTCATAGGGGCAGCACCAGAAGCCGTCCTCAGCACACCCCCACCTCTTCCAACTCTGTTTCCTCATATCCCTCCTCTGACTACTTTATAGGCAGGTACCTTAATACAAGAAGTGGTAGGGGGAGATACCATGATGCTAGTCTCAGAATGGATTCTCCCGCACCTACCACTGTTGTTACTCTCGCTTCAAATATGCCCCATATAGCTCAAGTATTCTTCAATTTCTCCCTGAATCGCCCCCGTATCGTTGCTTCCTTCTCAGTTGTGTTCAAGGAGAAACCAGCATGCACTAGCGTGCATCCGGGAGGGAAAACCATAGTGACAGCTCAGGACGCAGACGAGAAGAAGAGGCAGGTGGATAAGGACAAATAAAAAGCTCCAAGTGATGAAGAGAAGGCTCTCTGCAGGCGTGAGCACTCCAAGCAGAGCGCTGCCTCAAATGCAGACAAGCCAAGGGAGGATGATGAAATGGATGCCTACAGGTGCCTCATTATTGAAGAACCACCTCCTCATCGTGATGTTTTATCATTCAAAATGTGTTTGGTTTTTGTTTTACGAGTCCCAACTCTATGGGATTGAACTTGAATTTTTAGCAATTTTATCAAATAGTTTTTGTTTAACAGTCTATAATATATGCAAAGAACATAGGAATCCAAGGCTGATACCCCTGCATGGGCAGCACATTAGCACAATGTATGGACTGGACTGGTTTCCCCTGGTGGCAGTCAATTTTCAGTTTCTTTTGCTGAAAATGGCACATTTTTTGGGAAAATTTAAGGCTTCGGCCGTTATGTAAATTACTCTTCCTCTTTAATAGATTTAAACTAATTTAGAAAAAAAAAATGTTGAATGTATGAGGTAATGTGAGTTAAAGTGGATTAAGGAATGAGTGGAGATTTGTGAGTGGAGTGTGGGTCTTCCCCCACTCTTTGGTTATATATATATAAGTCTCTCACATAGGCTTTTGTGTTTCTCTCGCATCGCATGAGTGGATGTCATTTTGGGGCCTAGCCAACTTGGGAGGTAGTGAAGAGTATATAATTTGTAATTCATGAGGAAATGGAACCGAGGAAGAATATGTCATCCCTATTTTATGTTATTTTTAATATATATGTTTATATTATTTTTAATATATGTGTGTGTGTCTATGTGAGTTGGTTTTTAAATAAATGTTAAATAAATAAAAATTAAATTAATAACTAATTTAATTAACGTAAATTAATTAAATAATTAAAAAAAATTACAAACTAATTAACTTAATTAACATAATTAAACAAATAAAATTAAATAGTTATATCTACATATTTTAAATTAATTTAATTTATAAAACAACAATAAAATATATGTTTACATATTTTATGCCCACACAAAAACATTGATGAAATTTTAACTGAGGATATTTTCCAAATTGTAAGTCAGAACGAGACAAAAGTTGAATATCACTAATCAAGAAATATGAGAAAAGTGAAAACATCACTAATAAATAAAACCAAAACATTTTAAAAGTGATATTAGAAAAATTCATGCGGAGGGCCCCATAAGAAGTTTGGAAAATTATGGGGGGTGGGGGGGCGGGGGGGGGGGTTTGTTGTTGTTATGGCCACAACACCACCTAAAAGCGTTAAAAATTACTGTCACTTGTTATTACCTCTAGCTGCAATGTGGACGTCCTCTACCACTTGTCATTCCATCTGAATCACCAAGTAAGTTGTGGTCTACGTTTTATTGTGGGTAGAAATTCAAAAATCTCATGTTTCTGCTTAGAATTTCTTTGTTTCAACCCCCAGATACCCAAATTTCAGGATTCAAAGAAACTTATCATGAATTATGAATGATATAGCTATTAAGCCAAAGAATTATGTCAGAAACGGGCTCGACTGCCCAGATGCCTTAGTGCGTCCGTGAATACGCCAGATTCAACTATAAATTGCTTCATGTTTTCAACTTCAGTTTTCTTCCGATTCCTACCGATTTAGAATAAGTTACATATACCATTATAAATATCTCAGAAAAAGATACTCATCCATGCAAATTTCATTCCCATTTGGACTTGGAAGTTAGAAAATAAATTCCTTTAAATATATGTTACTCAATCTTCAAAATTGACAACATGTCATTCATAACGCTTCTTGACTATGGTATTACCCCCAACACACATATAGCACCAATGAAATTGTAGTTTACATAAATGAAAATGTATATGAAACACCTTGACAGAAGGAGTTCCTTAGCAAGAAGCCTTATCATCAACTATTCTGCATCTTGTGTGTGAGGGAGATAAAACTTGGACATAGCAAACTTTACTAATTTTTTCTTAAAAGGGTTGGATCCAATAATGGAAAATAATGAGTTTTTCACTATTTGGAAAGGTTCAATTCTCATGACTGTATAACTCGAAGCTATAGAAGGTAAGGAGAATATTAAGGATGAAAATTTATATTAAAGTTTTGAAACCTTGGTGAGTGTTACTAGTCCTTAATGTACAATACATGAAAAGTTTGGTAATATTTTTGTAAGACTATTCAAATTTCTAGTGATTTTATATAATCTTTACAAAAATTTGGTGATTTTTAAGGTAAAATATTTGTATCCTATAAAATTTGTGTGAATCATTTTTAGAAAGTAATGGACATTAGTGAATCTTTTTTTTTGGGAAAAGGATCGAAAAATTATTCCATCTATAAATATTAGCCCATAATATTTTCCTTCATAGAAGTACCATGATGTAGTGGTCGAATGTGTGGCTACATCCATAGATATTATATTAAATGGTCTCTTGGTTCGAGAACATATAAGCGAATCAAATCACATCACCATGTTCTTCAATTTTAAGCCAATGATGCTTTGAACAGGTAGTGATTGAACTATTATTCATTATTTAATGTGAAGGTAATTGGTTCAAAACCCATACAGAGCCCCAGATAACTAATCAACAAGAAAAAAAAATGTACTATATTTTGAGATACATCATTACTCGAAGTATAAAAAATAATATATTGAAACGTTATAAAAATTTTAGTTCCATTTTAAGAATATAAGTCACGATTTTTTCTTTATATATACCATTGGAATAGAAAACTAGGATGATATTTTACTCACATGACATCGGGTCGATTTCATTCACTACCAATATAACAACTAATGCACCATGGAATTATAATTATCCTTTGAGGGCTATAATTGATATCCACAAGTGACTACTCAAGTGAGTACACCAAATTTGATCATATCACTTGTGGGAACTGGAATTGAGTCTGGAGGATAACAACCATTCCTCCCAACCAACCGATATAATCCCAATTAAGATAATAACTATAGAAGATTTTCATAAATTTATATTATTCATATTATGTATTTATATATAATTAGTGTAGTTCCTTTAATTGAAGAGTTTTTTCCTTTAGAAATTATTCTTTGTCTCCATTTCTAAAAATGGTATTTAAATTCTTCAAAACATTAAAGTTACATATTTTATGATTTCAAATTTATTGTAATTTTTTATTGTTAAAATAATTATTTTTAATGTAAGAATGGATTTTCTGCCCTTCAATATAACTTGTTTTTCAATATGAAGAATCAATATTTGCAATCCATCACTTCAAAATAAAATTTTTACTTAATTTTGGCAAAAAACGCTAAATTACTTCAAATAACGTGTGGTAGTTGTTTACTTCAAATAACCTAAGTCCTCACAAGATTCTCAAAAACATTATTGTGGAAGAAGCTCTTACAAGAAGGAAACCAAGTGTGGATCATCTTCAAATATTTGGGTGCCCTATTTATATACATATACCAAATTACAAAAAGAAGAAGTTTCATCCTACCTGTAAGAAGGGAAACTTTGTTGGGTATATTTCTTCATCATAATCTTATAGAATCTATCGTAAGGAGCATCGTTGGATAGAAGTAAGCAAGGATGTCATCTTTGATGAAAGTATAGCTTATAATAAATAAAAATATGTTCCAATTGATTCTGATGAAAAATAAATACCTATCTTTTAGATTATCTCAAGCGAAAATGATGGTAGATATCCAACACCATCTCAAGAATATGTTGAAGGTCCTAGTGATCCTGTGCAACAAGTAATTGTTCTTGAAAATAAAAAGAGGCATGCTTGGTTGAGAACTAATCTACAAGAATCATAAGCACACACAACAAAGGGGACCTTTAGGGAAAGTAAAAGGCCGAAAAAGTACTTTGGATATGCAACATATATGAAAAATATCATTGAAGTTGAACCTTCCTCCTATGAAGATGCAATTTAACATAAATATTGGAGGAATGTGATGCAAGAAGAATAATAGTCAATTATGAACAATGATTGATGGGAAATCAATCCTAGGCCAACTGACAAATCGATAGTCACTTCAAAATGGATATATAAGATAAAGTATGTTTCATATGGGAGAATTTATAAATACAAAGAATTTTTTGTAGCGAGAGGCTTCTCACACAAAGAAGGTATTGATTATGAAGAAAAATTTTCTCCTACAATTAGATGTACAACAATTAGATCACTTGTTTCTTTGGCTGCTATTATGGGATGGAATATCCATCAAATGGATGTTAAGACATATTTTCTGAATGGAAATATTGATGAATAGGTTTACATTGAGAAACCTCGAGGATTTGAAATGAATCTGAGGTAGAACGATGTCTGCAAACTAAAGAAGTTGTGTATGGGTTAAAGCAAGCACCTAGAGGTTGGTGTTCAATAATGAATACATAACTATTAAGAGTTGGTTTTACCAAGATTTATTCGTATCCTAACCTATACAAAAGGGTTTTCTAGGGTGAACCATACATCATACTATTATGTGTGGATGATCTAATTATTATAGGTGTAGAGAATCAAATTCAGGAATGCAAGAAGAAGTTAGTAGCCAAGTTTGATATGATGGATATTGGGATTATGCATTATTATGTAGGATTGGAAATTTGGTGGAAGCAAGGTGATATATATCTTGGTCAAGGTAAATATGTGATCAATATTCTTCAGAAATTTAGCATGATTGAAATAGATCCTATGATGACTCTTATGATTACCAATCTAAATTAGTTGAGATTTCATATTCGAGTCTGGTAGATCCTACTTTATATATATGGTTGAATGGGCCCTTGATGTATTTTTTAAACACGAGACCTAACATGTGTTTTGTAGTGAATGTTCTTAGTCAGTTTTAGATGGAGTGAAAGAATGACCATTGCAAAGCAGCCAAATGCATCTTAGATATTTGCACGGAACCATACATCTATTCCTATGGTATCATGGTAATGAGATCAAAATTATGGGATATACATATTTTTATTGGGGTGGCAATGAGACAGATGGAAGAAGCTAAATAGGTGGATGCTTCAGCCTAGGATCTTCCATGGTCTCAAGGATGAGAAAAAAGCAGGAACAATTGTTTTGAGTAGTGCTAAATCTAATTATGTTGCTTCATGTGAATTCTATTAGGATGTTGTTATCAAATTTATTTGAAGGACTGCTTAGCCCTACACACATATATTGCGACATTGAAAGTTGCATAAGATTGATAGAAGACACGTGCTTAATTCTAGGACAAAGAATATAAATAATAATAATTATTACATTGGAAACCTAGTACAAGATGGGGTCGTGGAGATGCATTATATACCTTTAGATGAACAGGTAGAAGATATTCTGATGAAATAATTACAAAAAGGAATCTTGAGTATTTGAGAGATAAGCTTGGTTTGGTAGAAATCTCTTCCATAATAGAGAGATAGTGATGTTCGATAGTTCTTATCTTTATGGGTCGTGAACTAGACCAAGGCAAACAACCATAAGTCTTAGTGAAGGACAAAAGGAAATAATGGAGTCTGGAGGATTGGAGAAGCATCTAATATTGGAGCTTCTTATGGATTGTAGAATCCACGAAAGAATTTGTAGACCAATACTCTTTGAGGATGAGGTAGGGAATACAAGATAAGAGTATTCAAAGAGGACTAATATTCTTTGAGCATTCAGGATTGGAAATCCAAGGTAAGAATATCCTAAAAGGAAATGCCCATTGAACATCTAGATGGGGTATATACCTTAGAGGTAGTGTGGAAGATTACGTAAATCCTTCCAACATAATGCTCTCGAATGAGGATGATATTGTCTAGTTAAGGCATTCAATTATTGTGTTGGTTATGATATATATGCTTGAAAGATGTTGTATAAATCCAACTCTTCGTATGAGAATGCTTCAAGTTTAAGATTCATTATACTTCATGATGGGGTTATGAATATTTCTCTAGTTAAGAGGGAGCGTTGGAAATTGTGACTAGGTTCAGTCTTCATAATGACATTATGTAATCATGACATTGTATATTTTGTATAAAGAAAGAAAAAGAAAGAAAATAAATTTTATTTTATTCAAAGCTTGGTTTCATGCTCAAGTCTAAGTCAAAATCATGTTCTTTGTGCTTCTAGGTCTTTCTATCTATTTATAGGAAAAATAAGATATTATGTCATGTATTATAGTCCCATTTGGCCTCATTATAACAAAGAAGAATATTCATTTTTTTCAAGAAAAATCCATTTATTCCTCCAAGAAAGTCGGTCTGAGACAAGGTGAAGTTAGCCTAAAGAAGGGAAATTTGAACCCTCAAGAAGACTATAAATAGAGGACCTCATATGATTTGATACACAAATCAAAACACAAGTTCATTTTTCAATAACGAAGGAAGCGAATGAGATGTCAGGATGAAGGAAGGAAGAATAAATCAAGTCTCTTAGGTTTATGGATTTTCATGTGCACATGTGTGAAACTGTTAGGGTTTCTATGTAGCTGTCAATTGTAGGACCCTGAAATTGCATGGCCAAAATTATGATAAAAAGTTGTAGGGCTGAATTTCTAGAGAAAATTTGCAAGAGGTCAAAGTCTTGAAGTTGCCTTGGAGAATATCTTGATGGGGGGTTTACTTGGTGCTTGGGAGGATTTTTGGCTTTGGTGTTTGGGTCTTCAAAGTTTTGTTGGAATAACATTCTATAAAAATAGAAGGTTTCTATCTAGGTTTTCCCCTCAGAGAGGTATTTCCCTAACTTGGAGCCTATATCTTTTGTACTTTCTCTCTTTATTAATTTCATTGTTTTAGTAATTTCTTGATCAACAAGAATTAAAGAAGTAATAAAAGGCTAACTAACATCACAAGTAATTATCAAGTTAAGGAAAATCAATTCCAATCTTCAAGTATCTTTATTTTCCAACACTATTTTGGGTAAAACTCCTGAGGTTTCCCCTGGAATTTAGGACCCATCGAGCCATAACGACAACTAGAAATTCGATTGGCAGGTGAATTTCCCTAGTCGAAAAAATTTTAAATTGTATGGATAAAAGAGTGGCATGGGTCCTGATTGAAATAAATTTTTTGAGTGGACTCTCGAATGATTTGGATTTTTTTTTGGGTTCCACATCCTTCAGTCAAACAATCGACCACTGGGGCATCCCATTTTTATGGCTTGGATTCCACTAGACAGGGAATGTTCTAGATAAATGCCAACAATGTTTCTAAGGTCACATTTTTCCTTGGTGCTTTGGGGACATGGGTCGAATATCCCTCAGCATATCTCATGGACATCACCAACCAATGAGATGCTTCTCCCATTCAATTTGGAACATTATAGGGGGGCCAATCCCCCATCAACATATTTGGGAGAGGCATTAACTTCCTATGTAAAAATCAGACTCCATAATTGGTGCCTCTTTCTATCCACTCAACTTATGTTTTCCTGACCCACATCTATTTTAGTCCCAATTATTCTAAGAATATCACTATTTTAAAGAAGTGACAAGGTTGTTTCAAATTTTCCTTGATGGGGGAAAATGATCCGATGAAAGAATCCTTGTATTTTGTGGATAATATGGACTTACATGAAGTCTCAATCCATGATATTTATTAATCATGGGCCCTTACAGAAAATGTTCTCACTAAAAATGGGTCCCCAAGTAGATTATCTCACTAAATATTAGGGGTATGGGGAATGCCTCTAAACAAAATTATCTGATGCATCCAATCAAATCAGTTTTCCCGACGGTTATCATGATACAAGAGTCCATAGTTTTGAGGGATAAAGATTGGTATTTTTTTATTAAACTACCTTGGTTGGTAGGTTTTTATGACATATGATTATGTCCTCTTCGAGGGTTTGGTTTCCCTTTTGGATTTTGGTTTGGTTGTTTTCACTGCTTTTAATTTTTTTGTAGAGATTATGTTAACTAGTTTTGCCAATCAGCCATCTCTATGATTCCAAATTACTAATATTTATGTTTTGTATAATTCCAAGAGGGATTTCTAGAAAAATATGGATGCATGTGGGTTAATTAAGATTGGATCTATGATTTTGGTGGGGGATTTAAACCTCATTATTTCTAGGACTAAGTGTTGGGGGCATAGATTTAAATTGGATCCCACGGGACCATATTTTCTAGATAGTTTCACTGAGAAAATATTGTGGATATTCTTCCAAATCCACTCACTCTGACATGGAAAAATGGTTTATACGGAACCAAGAAATTTTCTAAGTGGTTGGATTGTTTTCTCGTACATGAAATTATTGTGGAGCGATTAGGATATATGATATAATGCGTATTCCATGCAATCATGTCCAACCATGCTCCTATAATCCTTCAATGGTTGGCCTATCATATTTCGTGGGGAATCCCTTTCAAGTTTAATCAATCATGGATTGGTGAGTCACAATTTTAGCTATTAGTTATTAACATGTGGAAAAAGGTGGCTACTTCTCAGGGCATGTCCTCGATGGATTTGGTGATTTTAAATATCTATTTATTAAAAAATGTTGTGTGGCGCTAGAAGTCCAACCAAAATAAATTTATTTGGAAGAATCTAGTGGATATTGACAAGGCCATGCCATGCCTAAATGATCCCAATATTCCTAATTTCCCTTCTCTAGAAAATAATATACAAATTATGGAAATGGAGGCCCGCAAGAGAAGAATCTTGAGAATGAAAAAGCAGGAATGGTGACTCAAGAGTCACACTATCTAGATAGTATTAGGAGATACAACTATAAAATTATTCCACAATCGCACTTAAAGGAGAAGCCAAAATACCAATTGGGATATCACAAATGGTTTGGGGAAGAATATATATAAGCTAGATGAAATTCATAAGGAAGCTATATGCTATTTGGGGGGCTTCTTCCAAGACCATTCAATGATGGATATTGAAAATGAATTGGAATTTATTGAATGTTTCCCATAGATTTTCTCAGTGGAGGATGATTCTTTTGTTGGAGGGATGATCACAATCGAAAAGGTTACTTCAGTTCTCAAATATTTTTCCAATGAGAATTTCCCTAGGCCAGATGTTTGGACTATGGAGATTTCTGCCTATTTCATTGAAATCATGGCAGATGATATGTTTCCAATGGTTGAAGAGTCGCAACAAAACCACAAAATTTTTCGTGCTATAAATGTGAGATTCATCAATCTCATTCCAAAATCTCTTAGGTCGTCTTATTTTTATGATTATCGGCTAATATATTTATGCAACATTACATACAAATTAATTTCTAATATTATCATGACCCTCCTGAAGGTAAAACTGTTTGAATACATATCTCCTTAACAATTCAGTTTCTTGAAGAACCAACAAATACAAGACATTGTTTTCAATTCTCATGAGAGATTACACCCTATAAAATTGAAGCACAAGGAGGCCATAATTTAAAAATTGGATCTACATAAGGCTTATTATTGCATGGACTGGACTTTCCTCCATATGATACTACACAAGGTCAAGATTTCTGTAGGAGTCATTGAATGGATCATGACATGTGTATCCAAGGGTTGTTATGCAGTGTTACTCAATGGGGTCATATCATATATTTTCAGGCTTTTCGAGGTCTACTTCAGGGTTGCTCTCTATCACCCTTATTTTTTATTTTTTTCATTGATTGTTTAAGTAGGAAAATTTCAGCAACAAAGATGCACAGGTTATTTGTTAGACTTTGTATCACTAAAAACATATCTACCTCTAATATTATGATTATTGATGATGTTCTCCTATTTAGTAACTTATTTTTGGTTCAGTGGAGGCACCTCTTCCAAATCATCTCAAAATTTGATGATGAATCCAAATTTTATATGACAAAATTAAATATATGCTTATATATGCATTTTCTGATGAAATTGAAATCGAGGAGATTGCTAGCATCTTCTTTGTTTCCATCTCGAATTTGGATATAGGTTTCAAATATCAATTGG
Source organism: Pinus albicaulis (assembly GCA_034641835.2). NCBI lineage: Eukaryota > Viridiplantae > Streptophyta > Pinopsida > Pinales > Pinaceae > Pinus > Pinus albicaulis. The sequence continues at coordinate 964,498,104 of CM076571.1, read as the reverse complement.
TTTCAATTTGAAACAAAATATATACCTTGTCAAATATTTGTTTTGGATCATTAAAAAAATTGAATATGAGTTGTCTAAATGGTCACACATATGGTTATCGGGAGGGGCTAGGTTGATTATTGCACAATCAGTAATATATAATATCTCAATATACTGAATACATTTATTTATGATACCTTAGTTCATCATTATAATAATAAATTCTACTATATCATGCTTTCTATGGTCTGGAGAAAAGGGTGATCACAAGACTCATCTTGTGTGTCTGGAGGTTATCTCCCAGAAAAAGAAAGAGGGAGGATGGCGCCTTAAAAAATTAGGAAATTTTGGATATGCTTCTATGACTAAGAGATAATGTCATGTTATTTTTGGCTCATAAATTTGGTAGGATAGTATTCAGGAGAAATAGTTGAAAAATATGGACAGTCATTCTTGGATAAAAATTGGTGTGGGAACAACTAAAAATGTTTAGATAACTTGGCATGGATTCATGAAATTTTAAAAATTTCTCCTTCAAATTTTACGATGGGAGATAGGTGAAGGTTCAGTCGTTGAGGTAGGATTGGATCCTATTTTTGGTGTTGAAGGTGATTACACACTTCCCTGAGCGATCATAACCCATTTACTTGGTATGGGCATATTTTATATTTTCTGAATTCAATCTATGATGGTTATAAACCTATGATATCCTTCTTGGCAGAGTGTTGTGGATTTGGGAATCACTTGTAAATATGTATCCTTTTGTAGAGACTACATCAACAAAATGTATAAGGAAGGTATTAAAATATGGAGCAGTGTAGATTCTCTTAGGTGGGGTGGACATTCTATCCAGAATCAAATTTTGGTTTGGGATACTTATGATTACCTTTCTTTGAATCCACATAACCCTAAATTGATATGTTGGTTCGGTTCAAAATGGCCATGGAATATGCCTTTAAATCTTAAAAAAAAATTGTTGCCTTGCATGGAAGGACAAGATTCTCACATAAGAGAATCTCTGCAAGAGGGGATTTCATGGGTGAGGAAGATGTGATTTCTGTAAGGAATTTGATGGAGTAATTAATTTACTCTGAGAATGCCCATTTTCCATCGTCATTTAGGTTCATGTTTTACAAGAATTATCCTTAAATGTGTCGTAGGTTTTACCATGGATAGAATCTTGCATACATGAATGGTAGGTGAAATTAATGGAGTACATCACACTCTGTTTCCTTATATTTTGTGGTATATGGCATTGTAGGAATCTAATTATATTTTAAAGTTTCCCTGGTGACTTCGACATAATTTGCAACAAAATTTGTGCTTATTTAAGGAAATTTGGTCCTCTCGCCCAAATTTTTTTTTATAGAAATTCTAGAACCATAAATTTCCTAGAAATATTTCATGCAAATTTCTTCAACGGGGTTAAGAATATACATGAATGTGGGTGTGGTGCACAAATTTATTTATCTTTGGATTTCAGCAACCAATTCAGCTGGAATTGTGTTATAGGGACAAATTATTGGGTTGAAGTTATAACTTTGTGGGGTTTACTATTCAGTGCGAGATGGCTTCAACTTGAAAAATTGTTTGTTTTCAGTGAATCAAAAATCGCAACTGATTGGATTAATGAATTATCTTCTTTTCCCCCTCCATTATAATGCAAATGGATGTGGAGGATGAAATATCTAAATAATTGGTTTCAAGATATTTCTTTTGCACATGTATACAGTGAGAAAAACAATGTGGCAGATGCTCTATCAAAATTGGGCCATCTCTATCAAATGAGTGATATTCATTTTAAATCTTATTATTAGGGTATAGTTCAAAGTTCGGGCATGATCCCCTATTGTTGAAAGTTTTGTACTTACTTTTTGGGCATTGATGATATGAAGGACATAGGTCCACATATATAACTAGTTTTTCTTTTAATGACTTGGTACAAATTTTATATGACCATTTCTTGTTTTTGAAAATAGTATGAGACATATCCATATATTGGGTGATGTTGTTTATGGGGTCGTAAATGTTCTTGTTCATGACAATATATTTCCAATATCAAAATTATGTAAATATTTTTTTAATAAAAAACTTTTTTTCTTTCTTATATATATATATATATATATATATATATATATATATATATATATATATATATATATATATATATATATATATATATATATATATATATATATATATATCCTTACAGGCATATTGAAATATTTGATTTATAACTCACATTAAACTTCTTTTTTATCAATATTTTTTTAAATATTATATATAAACTCATTATTAAAAATTAGATAAATTACACATCTCCCTCAAAGTGAAAATATAAAATAATAATAATAATAATTTAAATTATTTTATTTTTCTCTATATAAAGTGGATATGAAATGATGTTCTTTATAATTGATAATAAAATATTTTTGGTTATTGATATATTTTTGTTTTAATTATTACATGTGTATTAAATATAGGATGAATTGCACATCAAGTAGTATGTGTAATATTATTTTTACATGCCATTTGTCAACTTCATATTGTGTAGTAAAGGAATTATATCTCTCTCTCATATTAAGATGTAAATTATTTTTGTTTTCTTTTTTAGTTTTAATTACTTTATCTCTATATAAAGTTTGATGTGAAATTAATATGTAAATTGAAATATTTTATTTATGGACGACATTGAATTTGTTAATCTAAATATTGCTTTTTAATGTAATGTTACATGAAAATATCTCCCTCATGTTAAGTTGTAGAATATCTTTGAGCACAATAAAATAAAAATAATTATTTTATATATTATCAAAATAAATTATATATAAATCAATTCAAAATATTTTTACCAAAATAAAATTAAAATTAAATTAAAAATAAAATAAATTATTTATATATTGTCAAAAAAAATATATATCTAAAACCAAGAAATGAACAAAAATTATATATAAAAATAAAAATTAATAGTATTTTTAATGGAATAAAAGAAAAGGGAACATGGCAAATTCCTATTCTAAGCTTGAGATAATACAGGATGATTGAAAAATTCTAAAATAAAGTTTTATGCTTAGCAAAGAATTTGTTTGTATTTTTGAAAATAAATATTTTATTTCATTAAATTAAAATTTTAAAGATAAATAATTTATTATGTTAAATTTAAATATAGGTGGAAAATATTAACCATTCTACCATTCATTCAAGATAATCTTTCTCTATATATCATTTATAAATAAGTAAATAAATATTCAATTTAATATGAAAATTGGAATAAATATGTTAACATTTTTAATTGAAATTATTATAATTATTAGATAATATATTATATAAATTTAGTTTTGATATATATATATATATATATATATATATATATATATATATATATATATATATATATATATAATATGTGATTGTAACAAAATAAAAAATATATATATATATATATAATTTCTTTCTACTTCTTAGTATTAAAAAATATGTGATTGTAACAAAATAAAATATTAATAACAAAAAAACATCTCAATGTCACTTTATAAATAGCAAATTTCATTATCCCCCATATGATTCATAGATGAGAAGGGAGGTAATTGCTCTGGAATTTCATGTTGGAAACTAAGGTTATGTTGGTCTGTCATACCTCCGAATTTTCTAGAGGTGGTAAATCAAAGGATTAAATACATGGAGGCAATCAATTAAGTTGAAAATTTCAGTATCCCCCCATATGATGCATATATGAGGAGGGAGGTAATTGTTGTGGCATTTCATGTTGGAAACTAAGGTTATGTTGGTCCGTCATACCTCCTGAATTTCTAGAGGTGGTAAATCAAAGGATTAAATACATGGTGGCAATCAATTAACTGGATGACTATCAAAGTAGTCGATGAGTGACTGAAGGGATGGTCAAGTAATTAATTAACGGATAGTTAGCCAAGTGGTTAACTAGTGGGGTTGTTGGTTAGGTGGTTGGAAGAATCTATTTAAAATTAAGATAAATTTGAACACTTTATTAGTTAAAGATAACCAGGTTGACCAAAAAATGAAATTAACCAATGAAATAACATGAATTTTGTGGAAATGGTTGAAACTGCTGATATAAGTTTGTGCACTTATTTTCCACAATTTATGGAATTTGGTTAGATGATACTATAAATATAGGACCTTGTGGGTTGAAAGTGATATGTGGCATGGAAAAATAATGTGCTTATTATGTAAAACATGCATTGTGTTGTTATGATCATAATGTGTTATGCTTAAGTGTTGTAATTGTGTCTTTCGACACCACCAATTATCATGGATCATAATTTGTCTTGTATTTCTTTCTTTATATTCTATTTAACAATTTTTTTTTTGGATTCACTAAATCCCCAACATGGTATCATAGTTATTGGTTTTAACCTAGTTATGGGTATCATAGTTATTTGTTTTTGCAATTTGAATGATGCTTGTGTGCACAACCCTTTGCTAACTCCATTTTTTGATGAAGTACTGGACAATGTGGGAGGGTAGGAGGCCTACTCATTCACTGATGAAATTTCTAGATACCACCATATAAGAATCGCGTCAAAAGACAGATGAAAAATGACTTTTGCGACTGTATGGGGATCATTCCAATACACAGTCATGCCATTCAGTCTAAAGAATGCGCCTGCCATATTCTCACGCGTAGTGGTTGCTGATTTTAAGGAATACATACATATTTTCTTAGAAGTATACTTTTATGACTTGACTGTATTTTCCTTATTAAAGAATCAAGTTTTGAGCTTGCTCGTGATGCTAGATACTTGTCAAAAGTATCAGAACTCACTCAATATGATGAAATGTATATTCTATGTCCCTTTTGGGATTTTCGTGGGTCATATCATTTGTCAGTGGGGATTGATGGTTGATCCAACTAAGAGTGGTGTCATTGTTAAACTAGAGGCTCTAGCAAACATGAAGTAGTTGCACTCAATTCTGGGGCATACTGGCTATTACATGAAATTTATTCAAGGCTAAGCACTGATCACTACAACGATGGACAAATTGTTGAAGAAGGACACCTCTTTTTGCTGGAATGAGGACTGCCCAAAGAGAAGATTTGTTGAAGGAGAAAATGGTGAGAACGCCCGTATTGGTCTTTCCAGATTGGATAAAGGAATTCCATGTGCATGTCGATGCATCTTGAATCACGTTAGGGGGGTTATTAGCAGAATTAGAAGAGGTAAATATTGATTACCCTATTGCATTTTCAAGTAGAAAATTGCCAAGTGTGGAGTGCAATTACTCGATAATGGAGAGAGAAGAGTTAGCTATGGTCTACGTGTTGCAAAATTTCTATCACTATTTATTGGGAGGTCATTTTAATATGTTTACTAATCACTCTAATTTGATGTACCTGGTCAACAAGCTTGTATTGCGGTGGAATATCTGTAGATAGCTTCTATTGTTTTAGGAGTATTAATTTGAGGTAATTGCAAAGTAAGGGAGACTGAATGTTGGGCCAGACCATTTTTCATGCATTGAAAGTGGAGAGGATCTAACTAACTTAGGAAAAGGATTACCAGATGTGAATTTATTTTCCATGAAAGTAGTGGATGATCTTTCACAAAACATTGATGGTGCCCTCAAAAGCATGCAAGAGACCTAGAGAAGCATAATCCTGGAATCCGAGGGACCAACAACAGATAAATTGGTTGGTGAAGCATAGAGTGCCGGAACATAGAGCATAGAAGTCATGCTACCATTCAAAAACTCCATCCAGGTGTTGAAAGAAAAAATGCAAGAATTTGTACCAAAGTTAGTTGGGACGAGTCACTAGATTGTGTTAGGGGCCTGTTAGAGTAGGGTCCCCTGGGGTAAATCATTTTTGGGTTATTTTTTGGTTAATTCTGGTTTAAAAATGTTGCGCACAAAAGTCAAAGGGCTTTGGGGTGGGTCAAAGCCCCTTAATCATTGTAATGCGTTAAAAGGAAAACCACGAGTCTCAAACCATGGTTTGAGACAATGGTATGTGTGCATTTTAAATGTATTAATATGTAATATTCGAGGGGGGATCGATATCTAGGATTTTTGATCTAATGAGGGAATGAATTATTGATCCGAGTTTCTTAGTCTAGGTAGAAAGGCTCCTGCTAGCCATGTGCATGGAGACCTAAGTCCCAAGTTGTGTGCAAGGACCAGTTTGTTGTGTGCGTAGGCGGAAATAACTGTAAAGAATTAAAGATCTCTTAATAAAGAAGAATTTTTGGCAAACTCTAATCATTGTGCGATCTATGTGATTGATTGTTATAAATCTATTTATGTGTGTTATATGTTATTTGTTGTAAGATATAGATATTTTATGTGAACGAGAATTTATCTAACTTAAGAAGCTTTTAAGGATCTCTGTGTTAGGTTGATCTACATGTTTGCACAAGTATATTTCTGCATAATACACTAAGATCTGGATAAATCATAGTGATATTCTTTACAAAAATTTTCCTTGAAGTTAAGGGTTTATCTGCAATTAGATGTGGTTTCTGTAAAGTTGTGTGCATGAAAATAAGTATTAGATATGTTAAGTAGGCTTAATATCCACATCAAAAGCTCCCTCAGGGTGTGGAAACCTGGTTCCATCAACCCCCCCCCCCCCCCATACTGCTTCAGGTGACACTTTGGTCCTCGCAAGCAGATCACTGCGAAAAGGGCCAGTAGTTGGAGGGTTTTTGTTGGTTATGCAGAATGCTCTGAAACTGGGTCAGGACCCCTCAAGCCAACACTTACATTTGTGGCTTGGTGAATATTTGTGATAAAAATAGTAACATAGTCATTGTATTCTCCTTTTGGCCATTTTTGTTGGTGACACCTTTTACACCTTAAGGGTTTGGGTGGGGCTGCTAGAATGGGTTGGACATGCCTTTGATGGAAATGACAAAAAAATGGATTGGGAGTTAATAACACCTTCTGCGTCTAAATATTTGTGGAAATATTCCAACCATGTAGTGGGTTGATGCATTTGAACATGAGACTAGATGGCTGGTTTGCAGCCACTGATGAAACACTCAATATAAAAAGCATCCAATAGGCCCTCAGTCTCAATTTATAGTTTTTTAAATGTTGTAATAAAGTCTTCTACTATAACTATTTGTTTGCGCTTATTGAGGCAACCTTTAAAGTGAGAATATCTATCGAAACGAGCACATATGGCTTTATAGAACATATTCCAAGTTTGATTTCCTATGTAGCATTTCTGATTCCATTGCCACCACTCCCAATGTTCTTGGTATAAGTAAATACCTCGTATATTTATTTTGGTTTCATCATCCCACACATTAAAATATTGTTCCATTTTTTCCACCCACACTCTTGCATTAGAACTGTCAAATTTGTGCATCTCAAGCTTGGGTGCCCTACTGTTAGAATATTGGTGACCTCCTTGGAAATTATGATACCATTCATATAGATGGTGGTTGGCTTCTCATTATAGGTGGGCATATACATTGTTCCCCTCCCCCATAATGTCTTTAGCCTTGAGGTGTTAGGCTTCTATGTCCTTTGAAATTGTGTTTTCAAATATGGTTGTGAGTGTAGCATTGAGTCTTTCCCCTAACAACGTCACTCTTTTCTCAAGGTTTTCCATATTTTCGGCCCACGTACCTACCATACAATTTTCTGGTTAATTTTTTTTAGCTTACAGAAGAGTTGTATGGTTAGAATGGGTTTTAGACAAGGAATTTGTTGAACTAGGTCACTTGAAATCACTTTTGAAAAAATTGGGATTGCATGAAAAATGAAGGCTTACTAGTGGATGGTATCACTATGATAAAATCTTCATCCTAAATCTTGTGGGTTAAGTCTCTTGTAAGCATAATTTTCGGGCCACTAGACTTTTTTTTACTCTCATATGGTTATTATTCCCAGCTAATAAATACTTCGGAGACCGAAATCTCAAAAATTTGATATTGAAAAATGTGTAGGAATTTGGCAGACCCAACTGATGAATACTGTGGTAGAGGAAACCACAACTTCTGCATACTAAAAAATATTTAGGAATTTGGCTATCCCTACTGATCAATACTGCAACAAAAAAAAAAAAAAACCCGAGTTTTTGTAGTGCAAAATGTGTAGAAAATTAATAGCCAACGACAAGAAGTGAGGGAACTATGGTAGTAAGGAGTGTCAAGTGCTATAGATTGCAATATATACCATGGTTCCAACCATGGGATCTTCACTCAATGAACCGTTGGCATATCACATGCATTTTTGGCGTACTAAACAATACCATTATATTGACTACATATAGGAAAATACCTCTAAAAACCAAATTATTTAAGCCCCTACCAATATGAACCCAATACACCTTCCCAATTAAAAAAAACACTACTTTCACTAGATATTGTATGTATCCATTTTTTCATTAATATTTTGTATACCCATTTATATTTGTTCATTAACTTTGACCTCCATTTTTTATACATGTGAATATAAAAACCCTTTATGCCCCAATATATGTTCAATATATTATGTCATTTTTCCCTCAATATATATGCCCAAATATGAATGCATGTGGTATGGTATTTCTCCCCAGTGAAGCCCCAATGGGTCTAATAGTAGTACTTGACCCAAAATTTCAGAGAACCAACTAAGGAGGATTGACCATATCGTTAGCCATACTACCTGACTACCCTTGGTAGGTGTGAATAATCTCCTTGACTGTTGTTATTAGTGTAATTTAGAAACAAGACAACCGAAAACTTATCTAAGGGTGGATGTGGGGTAATCTAGGGGGACTTCTGATATACCAGAGGTAGTACATGGAAGAGGATTTTGTGTATAGGCACTATCTTATGTGCTACTACTCGAAAGGGTACCAACAAGGGTTACAATGGAGTCCAAGAAATGTGACCACATCATGTAGTTCTTGTGTGTATGCTTTGCCAACCATAGGTTCATGTGAATAATGATAGATATTTGTAATTTAAAGAGGCTGGAACACATATCTAGACTAAGAAAAAAAATTGCTAAAATTGGTGGTGCGGGTGGCCCAGGAAAGTACTATGATATCACTTGTAATGCTCTTAACCTAGAGATAACATCATAATTCAAAAAAATACTAAAGAAGTAATGATAGAAATTAAAAAATATGGAAATATTTTATTATGAGTAGTAGAAAATAATGTTCACTTACCTACTCAAGCATGCAACTTCCAACAGAGAAAAGCTCAATTATAACAATACTCGACAAGAATTCCCTTTCTATCTTAGACTACATATATAGTTTCATGAGATTTGAAACCATAACTACTCATGGTCCATTGAATAAGGAGGCTAACCACTTAATTTATTATCTATGGCTCGTTTATTCATCATTCTTAACTAAACTAACTAATTGTAGTCCATTTTGTATAATGCGGGAAACCCATTTACAATCATCATTAATGTGGTTAACCACTTAGGGCCTTTATTTACTAAACTAACTAATCATGACTCTTACGGGGCCCCTTGGGACTATAAGAAGGTTATTTTCTAACCCTAACAATTTTTTTTTTTTTTTTTTGGGGGGGCGGTCTTCATGTTGACATAATTTCACCTCCTAAACCTCTAGAATGGTGTGGTTCATCACACCTCTATAGTTCTTGGAGATGGCTAGTTGAAGGATGGAATACAAGAGATAGTAAAATAGTGAACTACAAAATAAGTTGATTGTGTAGTCAACTTAGTGATCAATGAATTGGTAAAGTAATTAACTAGCAAACAATCAATCGAGTGGTTGAATAATAGGGCCACCAATAGGGTGGTCAGAGGAATCAAGTATATTTTCAAGTTGACTTAGGAAATCAATTAGCCGTTGAGAATTGGGTTGATGAGAATATATTACTAGCAATGAAATAGAATGCATTTCACATAAATGATTTAAATTTTCAATTTTTATTTGTGGGCTTGTCTTCCATAATTTAAGAAATTTGGTTAGATTTTAATATTTTAAATAGAGAATCATATGGGTCAAATATGATATGTTGTATCGATGAAGAATGTGTTTTTTATGTAAATCATACACTAAGATGTTCTATTCATAATGCATTGTATACAAATGTTGTAATATTGTCATTACATATGACCCATTATCTTAAATAATAATATTTATTATCTTTATTTCCTTATATTTATTTTATGTTCTCTGTTCTTGGGTTTCCTCAATCCCAAATATGTCAAACTTGGCCACCCACCCCCCCACCCCCCCCCCCCCCCCCCCCCACCACCTTGGCCCCACCTGCTCCACTCCTATGCACAAGACTTCCCAAAACCATCATCAATGGGTTTGGAGGGGGAAATTGTAGGTGGTACATACATATAGAATGATAATGAGGAGGGGTGTGAACCCCTACACAATGACTTACAACAACCAAAATTGATGGAACTAACTAGAACTTTGCCTAGTTTTTAGATGTCATTGGGATTGGAAAATAATGAGATATGAAGGATTCAAAGGTGGAACGATACAATAGGTACATTACTAGAGAAAAAGAACCTAGAGAATGTTATGGAGTGGAATTTTCCAAGACATAGGGTACAATTATATAAAAAAATGGGGTGCTCATGGGGAAGTATTTTTATCTCATTGGCTCTCTATTGGTTGCTAATATAGCTTGCGAATGGGAATGACTTAAATGATGGCCCTCAAGCCTTGGGAAAGAAAATCAATATTTGGATGGGTCCTTCCTGTAAAGTACAACGAATTAGTAGTTTAGGAGGGGAGTGTTGTACATGGTGCAAAGGGTATTCACATCGCTACTAGGAGCAAGGATTTAATATGTTAATCCAAGGAATTGAAACTGGAAGGAACATACATTGTTATGGGTTACACCTTTGGTGTTGGGAGCAATAGTGTGAGGCATGCAATTGAGTGGTGGTAGTAAGAAAAGATGAAGTATAGCATACGTTGGTCAAGCCTCCATATCTACTACCCTATTTTACTAAAGTAAAGAAAGTCATGCCATGACAGAAGAAAGAGAAAGGTATAGATCTCATGTTTTAGTGGAGGGTCATCAGCTAATGGAGGAGGTGAAAAATGATGTGATTGTGCAACAGAGCTCCAGTCGGATGATTATATTTGACAAAGGTTGATGGTGGGGTTTCCATCCTTGTTCATTGAAGGATGTATGATACCAAATTTATTTATATCTTTGAGATGTTTTGGACAATAAAGGCCATAGTGTCCCAAACATTGACAAAAAAATTTCCCAACCATGAAGAGGTTAGGAATACCTTGAAAATGTTTGAAGGTAAATTTGAATTTCTATGTAGAGATGTGTATGGTTGATGTAGGCCAATTGGCCATTTCACTCTCACAACTACAAACTTGTTCGATATTGGTAGAAACCCCCACTCTCAAAACCAAATTAATGTTAACTCCAAAATTTTCAACCATGAACCCGACACTTCCAACTATAGTCTTCAACACAGATCACCATTTAAAAACCAAGTTTAATTTTCCAACATTCCATTGATATGACTTTGAATTTAATTAACCACTAAAAATTTTGCGCACAAGAAACCATGGTACAGTCCATCAATTTATTAACCATGCACTCTATTATTTTACTGTAACATACTCTAGTAATTTGATCCAACTTTTGTATTAAATATCAAGCTCCAACATATATCGAGAAAATTGAAATCAACCATAGATTTCCACCATTATAAAATATAGAGCTGCATTAAACACATCGAATTCAATCATAAATGGGCATTTAAAACCCTTATATAGAAATCACATACCAGGACTCACAATTTCACTTATCTCCATTGTTTATTTGGATCATCTATGGTTAATTTTGCTCCCTAGTGTGCTTAAAGACTTAGGATTTTCTCATCTGCTTTTAATCCATTCCCTGAGATATTCCTTCCCAACTATAATGTTGCTTCACCACTACGATTCTCACCATAAATATTTCAGCTCTTTCACAATAACTTCATGTTGTCAACAACAAACCTCGGTCTCTTTCTTTATAAATTTACATTGCTGACATATAACCTCTTTCTCCTTTATCATCTAATGCACTTTCTAGCCTTAGTGTAGAGTACTTCATCTTTCGCTCTATTCTTAGCTCATATGTTATCACTATAATAAACTTTGCAATAACATTCGATCTCCCTTTTATTTATTCTTCACAAATCCAACATCTATAGCTTCACCACGCCACTCTAACTACATAGAATAGTCATATGATGTGTCTATCAACAAGAAATATAGATATTATCATTTGTTCATGAGAAACAAGTTTTACCTTTATTTAAAAAGGTTCCATTGTTTTACAACTCACGTTAATTCCGTTGAGCTTTGAGTTTACACAATCCTACAATGCAGTTATATATTACGAATACCAAAAAGAATTACCAATTACAGGTTATAATAACTTGGGGATTCATTGAGGGAGAAAAAAAATACCACATGCATTCATATTAGGGGATATAAATGGAGGAAAAAATGACATAATATATTAGGGGATACATAGGCCTAAAGAGATTTTATATTATAAAAAATGGAGCTCAAAGTTAATGAAAAAATATAAAGTGATATAAAAGTTGTTAATGAAAAAATGGATACCTACAATATCAAGTGAAAGTAGGGGTTTTTTAAATTGTGGAGGTATATTGGGTTCGTATTGGTAGGGGGTTAAATAATGTGATTTTTATAGGTATTTACCAATATGAAGTCAAATTAAGGGCATCTTTTAATTCTTTGAACGTACCTAATATGTCATAGTTTCATTGAGTGAAGCCCCCGTGTATAATAGTGACTTGATTTATCTCAAATAAATGCATTTCATAGCAATCCATTGATTATATACAATATTACAAAAAGCCTATTTGGGCCTGATTTCCTTGAAGTTGGCCCTGCTCAGCCTTGATCTCACTTACTCTCCCTCTATTATATTCTCTGTCTCTATCACACCTCTCGTTATTTTTCCTACCTTCATTACAGGTTTATACAAAATATTATGAACTAGTATATTGTTAAGATCCATAAATTTCTCATCAAATCCAACGACTTTATCTCTTAGATCCATTTTTCCATGAATAGGTCTAACCAGCCCTATGATATTTCTAAATCACTTAAATATTCTCAAGACTTATCGTAATTACAAGATTCATTACTTTATGTATATTTTCTAAAGAAACTTTGGAAACTACATTTAAATAAATAATGAGGGAACCAACTCCCTTGCTAAATGAACATCTCTAGATCTAGTTAAAAGGTGTTTGAATTGAGGTAAGATGCTCATAATTAAGGTAAAATTCTCATGTATCAATGGGGTGGGTTTCTATATTCACCCAACTACAATGTAGGACACACTTAAGTGTTTAGACATGCAAGCTAGGGACACTCTTGCCAATCCCATTCTCATGCAAGAGGACGACCATATTTGTTGGATATGTAATGTGCACACTAATCATGGATAAATTGCTAATAAGATGACAACATGAAATGAGTCCCAACTTGAGATTAAGGAATGGTTTGGCTAAGGTACTCTTGTCTCTATGTTTTTGTTTAGCAATGAAAGATGGTAGTTATATTCTAGTAGTGAAATGTTTAGAAAATATCATTGAATCCTTTTTCCTATCACTTTGAAATCCAAAATGACATGCAATTAACACTTATAGTGAGTGGATGAATGGTTTTCTTTTAGGAAAACACCTATTACCCATATGACCATATTTTACATTTTGTACAATATGTGAATATAAACATAGTTTTAGCAAAAAAAAAAAAAAAAAAATTGATATCCACCACAAGTAAAATAATGTTATATCAACTATGTATAGAGAGAAAGATGTTGAAAATAAAAATAAAAATAAATATCTTACTCCATTAATAAATGTTTAGCTAGTTCTGTCAAAAGTAATAAATTTTTCTATGGTTATGAATTTTCCATATATATATATATATATATATATATATATATAAACTTTTTATAGGAAAAAGAGATTATATATATATATATATATATATATATATATATATATATATATATTAAAAAAATCTATATATAATTTTTTTTTATAGAAAATAAATATATCTAAATTTATGATATTAAAATATAATGTTATCATATTCTTCAAAAAAATCTACGAAAATATTAACATGGCACTTAAAAAAAATATCAATAAAGAAAAAATTATAAATATTTAAAAAATCCATCTTATCCTATCAAAATCAAATTTTATAAGTAAAATGTTTTGAAAATCTATTTTAACTTCCAATATTAAAGATGTTAAGGAATTAATTGTTACAGTTAGTTTAGAATTAGTTTAGTTAGTTTAATTGTTTCCTAACTGTTTATCTATTTATATATATCTTTCATAATACAAGAATTATGTGTGCTCTCGAGCAATCTTTTGTATTCATTTCTTCTTCTGTCATTCTGTCATGGTATTAGAGCATTGGGGTTCTCCTTGGGCAAAGGCGAACTACTGAAGCAGATTGTTGTTGAAGACTTGCACTAGTTTTTTGAAGCTGCCGTTTAAAGCTTTTGAAGCAGATTGTTGTTGAAGACTTGCACTAGTTGTTTGAAGATTTTGAAGCAGAGAAGTTGTTGATGCCTACTTTTTTGCCTGCTTTTTCACTACAGTTCCATCTTTTTTTTTTGAATTTACCAAGTCATTGAACGAAGGAACCTCCAACGAAGAATTTGTAAGCCATGAATTGAGTTCAGCCATCAAAGACGCATTATTCACAGTTTTAATAGTTGTGTAATCAGTATTAGAGAAAGGCTGAAAAGTGTTTTACTTGATTGGTTTTAATAGTTTGTCTAATGGGCGTTAGAGGAAGGCTTCCACGTTTTTTTTTACTTGATTCATAGCTTTTAAAAAAAATTGTGTAATCGGCTACCACGGTTTTTTTTTTTTTTAGTTGATTGGTTTGGATTTTTAGCCTATTAATGAGGTTGTAGAAAGAAAGTGAATGAGGATGTTGAAAGGAAGAGAATGAGGATGTTGAAAGGAAAGGAAATATGTCTTCGATGGTGGTGTGAATCTTCAATTATGGGATTTATAAAATTAAGGTGTTGAAATTAAAAAGACTTAAAAACAATATATTTTTTAATCACCTTCATCGACAGTCTATTTGTGCTATCTATTTGGAAGTGTTTTAAAAAGAGTTGTTTTCAGTTTTTTGATTACTTCAAAGATGGTCTTGACACGTCAGTTTTCAATCCCTACACCTCTGTTTAGTGGAAAAAATTATGATTTTTGGAGCCTTAAAATGAAAGTGTGCTTAAAAGGCTTAGGGTGTTGGGAATCAGTAGAGTTGGGGTTCACAGAACCTGATGCAAATACAATTGCTAGAATGACTGCTGGTCAAAGAAAACAATTTGATTAACTTAAACAAAAAGAAGGTAGAGCGAAGTCGTGCATTTTAAATTCCTTAGATGACTCTATTTTTCCTAAAATCATTGTTGCTAAGACTGCTAAGTCAATATGGGATATACTTAAGGTTCCTTATGAAGGAAATGATAAAGTAAAAATAGTAAAATTACAGACTCTCAGAACACAATTTGAAACACTTAAAATGACTGAATCAGAAACAGTTGATCAGTTCATGACTAAATGGGTATTGTTAATCAACTTTGAATTAATGGTGAAGAACTTGACGAGCAAAGAATTGTGGAAAAAATTCTTAGATGTTTGCCTAAAAAATTTGACATGATAGTTATTGTTTTTGAGTCGAGAGAGTTAAAAAAATTATCTGTGGAAGAATTAACTGGTTCTTTATTACTCATGAAGCAAGAATTAATTTAGATGTTAGTAATTTAGAGCATGCTTTCAAATCTAAAGTTTCTATAGATAGAGGTAGATGTAAAGGTTTTCATGGCAGGAGAGGAAAATTTAGAGGACAATCTCAGTCTGATGATAGATCACATGTAACTCAAGCACATTCAGAGCAGTCTCAAAGTGATCATGGTCGTAGGTGGATAGATAAATCAAAATTCAATGTCACTATTGCAAAAAATTTGGCCATTATAATTCTAAATGTCGAAAATTACAGTATTTTTAAATAAAAACAAAGCCAATGTCACAAATATTGAATGCGAAACATCAAATGCTTTATTTCTGGCATGTCAAGTGACTGTGCAAGTACCTAATAAAGATGTTTGGTTGGTATACAATGGATGTAGTAATCCTATGACTGGTCATAGTGATTGTTTTCACATCTTGATACATCTTTCAGTTTCTCTATTGGTTTGGGTGATGATTACCAAGTTAAAGCTTCAGGAAAGGGTGTTGTATCTGTCTTAACCAAACAAAATGTTGTGAAGAATATCTATGATGTTTATTATGTACCCAATTTCAAGCATAATTTTTTGAGTGTTGGTTAGTTAGATGCACATGATTATGATGTTCGCTTCCACAACACTACTTGCATGATTTCTGATAAACATAAGTCTCTTGTTGCAAAGATTCCTATGACAAAGAACAAGTTGTATCAATTACAGTTGAGAAGTGAGAAGTTGTATGCACATAATGTTTCAACGCCAACTAACTCTGACCTGTGGCATTTGCGATATGGTCATTTACCTATCAAAATTATGAGTTTGTTGCAAAGACAGACTATGGTGAAAGGTTTGCCTACTTTGTCTAATCATATCTCTTATTGTACAAGTTTTATAATGGGTAAACATAAATGAGATAGTTTTTCTTCAGCCTCTAATAGAGCCAAAGAACAACTAGAGTTAGTGCATACAGATTTGTGCAGTCCAGTGCAAGAAAAATCAGTTGCTGGCACTCTTTATTTTCTTACTTGCATTGATGATTTAAGCAGGAAAATTTGGGTGTATTTCATCAAATATAAATCGAAAACATTTTTGAAGTTTAAGGAGTTCAAAGTCGAGGCTGAAAAACAGAGTGGCAAGTTTATTAAAGTTCTGATGTCTGATAAAGGAGGTGAGTATGAATCTAACGAATTCATGGATTTTTGCAAACAACATGGTATTAAAAAACAAACGACAACCAGTTATACTCCACAGCAGAATGGAGTCGCAAAAAGAAAGAATCAAACAATTATGAATATGGCTCGAAGTTTTCTAAAAACACGAAATTTGTCTAAACATTTATGGGCTGAAGCAGTTGCATGTTCGGTATATATTTTAAATATATTGCCAACTTCTAGTGTTCAAAGTTTTGTACCTCAAGAATCATGGAGTGGACAAAAGGTAACTGTTTCACACTTTCGCGTATTTGGTTGTATTGCTTTCCCTCATGTTCAAGAAAAATTGAGAAAAAAACTTGATGATAGGAGTGAAAAGTATATTTTTATAGGATATAGTGATCAATCTAAGGCATACATATTGTTTAATCCTATAACTAAGAAGTTTGTCGTAAGTCGAGATGTGAAATTTCTGGAAGACAAGTGTTGGAATGAAATGGAGAACAATACTTGTCCTATTCCTTTTGTTATGTTAGACAAACATCAAGCACCTGCAAAAAGCACTCCAAGATTACAGGTTCAAGAAAAAACTAGTAGTAGTTCATCATCTTCTGAGTTTGATTCCGATAATCTCGAAATGAGAAACTTAAGTGATATTTATGCGCAAGATGATGTTGATGATATTGTAAATTTTTCATTTCTTTCATTTCAACCTACTTGTTTTGAAGAGGCTATAAAGGAAAAAGAATGAGTATATGCGATGAATAATGAAATCGATGCCATTAAAAGAAATCAAACTTGGGATTTGGTTGATCTACCTGATGATAAAAACTCTATAGGTGTCAAATGGGTTTTTAAAACGAAGTGAAATGAGAGAGGTGAAGTTGATAAGAAAAAATCAAGATTAGTTGCCAAAGGTTTTTCACAGCAACCTGGCATAGATTATGGTCAAACATTTGCACTTGTAGCAAGAATTGACACTGTTCGATTTTTATTAGCTATTGCAGCACAAAACAAGTGGCCGATTTACCAAATGGATGTAAAGTCTTCTTTTTTGAATGGTGTTTTGAATGAGGAAGTGTATGTTGATCAGCCACCTGGTTTCAAAATCAAAAATCAAGAACACAAGGTGTACAGGTTGAAGAAAGCATTGTATGGCTTGAAGCAAGCTCCAAGAGCTTGGTACATCCGAATAGACCATTACTTGTTGAATAATGGTTTCAGAAGGAGCAACCATGAGCCCACTTTGTATATCAATAATGATCATCAAGGTAATATTTTCATATTGTGTCTTTATGTTGATGACATAATCTATACAGGTAACATGCAGTTAGATGAATTTAAAGCTGCAATGAAAAATGAATTTGAAATGACAGATCTTGGATTAATGAGATACTTCTTAGGTATCAAAGTGAAACAAACACACGATGGTATGTTTATGAATCAACAGAAGTATGTTGCTGACAGTTTGAAAATGTTGAAGATGGACACGTGTAAACCAGTAGATACTCCTATTGAAGTTGGAACAAAGTTAAGTAAAGATTATGTAGGTACTATTGTTAATGCGACTTTGTATAAGCAATTTGCTGGTAGTATTATGTATCTTATTGCTACTAGACCTGATATAGCATTTGCAACTAGTTATATTTCCAGGATTATGGAATCTCTTAAAGACTGTCATTGGAAAGTTGGAAAAAGGGTGTTAAGATACATTGCAAGTACATCTACTTATGGTTTATCATATGCAGCCTCTACAAACAGTAAGCGTTTTGGTTATACAGACAATTATTAGGTAGGTTTTATTGATGATCGGAAAAACACTTCTGGCTATGCTTTTCTATTTGGCAGAAACTTGATCTCGTGGTCATCCAAAAAGTAGCCCATAGTTGCATTATCTTCAACAGAGGCCGAGTACGTTGCAACAAATTCACATCATGTCAAGCAGTGTGGCTAAAGAGACTTCTCTCTGACTTCGGATATACAAAAAATGAACCTATTTCTATCCTTTATGACAACACTTCCGATATTTCCTTGTAAAAGAACAATGTCTTTCATGAAAAGAGCAAACATATTGATACTCGTTTTCACTTCATTCGTGAACTCATCAAGAGTGGTGATATTGTTCTCAAATTTTGTGATTCCAAAGAACAGTTAGCACATATCTTCACCAAACCACTAGGAAAAGCTAATTTTGAATTTCAATGTCAAAAGTTAGGAATAAAACGATATAACCCTCAAAATTAAGGGGCAGTGTTAAGGAATTAATCGTTACAGTTAGTTTAGAATTAGTTTAGTAAGTTTAACCATTTCCTAACTATATATATATATATATATATATATATTTCATAATACAAGAATTATGTGGGCTCTCCAGCAATCTTTTGTATTCGTTTAAGAATTATGTGTGCTCTCGAGCAATCTTTTGTATTCGTTTCTCCTTCTGTCATTCTGTCAAAAAATAATCTTATCACTTTCATAAAAAATATCAAATCTCTTAATATAAAACTAATTTTTTTGTTAAATCTCCTTTAAAACGTAAAAGTTTGAAAAAAATAAATATCGCTCAAAGCATGATAAAATCTAAAATTAACCTAGAAATCAAATCTTATAAATAAAATATTTAGAAAATTTATCTAACTTCTAGGCTTAAAAAATAATCTGAGCACATTTTAAAGAATATCGAATCCCTAATCATACAACTAGAACGATTTCATCTCTTTCTAAAACATAAAACTTTGAAAAAAATTAGGTATCACTAAAAGCATGAAAACCCAAAAATAGATTGCATGTATGTTCACATTTCCACACCCATCTTTCAGGCTCTGATACTAAAACCAAAAATATGAAGAGTGCATTAATTCAACTGAACCTGAAATAATTTGATAATATTGCCGTTTCCGAACAGTCTGTGTACCAAGAGTAACTAGTCAGGATCGTTCTGTGGAAAATATGGGGCGAGAACGCATTTGTCTGTACATTTCTTTCTGTGGAGCTTGCAAGCAGCCTACGGGGGTGTGGACAACGCCTCTTGATTCAAAATGGTATAGCTCATCTTTGAAATAATTTCAGAGAAAAGAGAAAATAAACTCTCTCTTCACTCTTCACTTAGGAATGCTTCACTTCCTTTTGCTTGCCTTCTCGTTGAGGTATGCAATAAATTTTTAAAGGGGAAACAAACTACGATGAACTTCACAGGATAGGCATCCAGAAATTTCCCGGAAACTACCAGAAATCCCGGAAATATCAATCTGCACACTGCAACGCTGGTAGCTTTGACTGGACTCCCTGGTTTTTCTTTGTTTTTTTTCATCCAAAGAAATCGGAATTGGAATAGCTAGCAGGTGTACATGGTCTTGTAAAAATTGGACTACTGATCCCCACCAATCCCTACTTTACACATTTGTCCATTTACACTACATAATAATAAAAAACATACACAAACAAACCAATTAAAAACCTAATTACTCCATATTTCCTAATGACGTTATATGGTCATGAACAAATTTTCCCAAAAACAGTTGTCCAACAACAATAGAAGTGACCAATTTCCTACTAAAATCTTACTAGCCTGACACTTCAATAATTAAATTTTATATAAAAAGTATTGTCTACACAAGCTATAAATTCGTTTTTCCTACTAAAATCTTACTAGCCTGACACTTTAATAATTAAATTTTATATTAAAATTATTGTTTACACAAGTCATAAATTTGTTTGGATGCCATTTTATTTTTTTTTGGTTAGAGTTAGATAAAAATAAATTTCAAAAAATAGATTCAACATCATTAATTAAGAAACATTAGAGTATTTGAGTAGTTTTTTGAGAGGGGAAATAAATTCAGCACCATCAAGAACCTTTGGGACATCCAAAATCATGAATTTTGACAGTTGTAACCATGATTTTCAAAAATTTCTACCAAAATTTATCATAGAAGTTTCATAATTTTATAAACTAATTTCTGGATTTTTTTAAACACTAAAAGTCTGTCACTTCAATATATATATTTTCTATAAAAATTCTAGGAAGTGACAGATTTTTACCACTTACCACAATACAAAAACTGATTATAAAATTTCTATGAAGTCAATACAAAGACTGATTATAAATTTCTATGAAGTGGTAGATTTTTTTCCAGTTACAATAATATAAAGAATGAAGTTTGACAGTAACCATGATGTTACCAAAATTTATCTTATAATTTCCATTATTCTATAAACTAATTTCTTGATTTTTTAAACACGAGGTTCACTTCAATATATATATTTTCTATGAAGTGGCATATTTTTTACCACTTCAGACCATACAAATAAAAAGACTGATCATAAAATTTCTATGAAATGGCAGATTTTTTACCACTTAAGACAATACAAATACTGATTGTAGGGCATCCTTGAAAGTTTAT
Organism: Pinus albicaulis; assembly: GCA_034641835.2. Classification (NCBI taxonomy): domain Eukaryota; kingdom Viridiplantae; phylum Streptophyta; class Pinopsida; order Pinales; family Pinaceae; genus Pinus; species Pinus albicaulis. The sequence continues at coordinate 964,476,837 of CM076571.1, read as the reverse complement.
TATGTTCAATCTGAAATGCGAAACGTGCTCAAATATATAAAAGTTGGTGTTAATTTCCAAAAATATTAGACTTTTGCCACAGATTTCCTACTTTCTACACCAATAACATGATAAGACAAATTTCGTCATAACAAGTCTGTCTTTCCATTTCGAATAAATGGACAGCTTTCGTGCTAAAATCTTACACAAATATGCCATTTATGTCTTTTCAATACATGAAAGATGTCTTGTTAAAATCCTTCACAGGTCTGCCCCTTCCAAGAATTTCTTAGAAAGTAAGACCGATGTAAGGCTAAGGGTTGGATTGGAATTCGATGGATATTTTTTTAAAGATGACGGTTTCTCTTTATGTGTTGGGAAAGTGGAGGCTCGCGAAATGTTATTGGTGGTTATCGAGGCCTGCAAAATCGGCACCTCTGTTATTGGCTACGACTCCCGTCACAGATAAGAAGGCAGTGGAGGCTCGCGAACTGTTCTCGGCACTACTGTTGTTTCCCACACGCTCTGTCACAGACAAGAAGGCAGATGAGATGGCAGTGAACGCCCGCAAACTGTTCTCCACCCTGATGGGCCACCGGGAAAAGACATGGATCAATCAAATTATGGACAGATTTTACGCAATAGGTAAAAAGGGGAGACGAATCTGGTTGAAATTTAGATCTCACTCAACGGGAAAAGGGAGAAAAATAGAAATTCAAAGTGAAAGGACATTGAACTGTTTCTTGATGCTCTAGTGGACTTTGGTTTGGTATCAAAAATTAATCCACGAAAATTAGGTTTTGGTTAATGGAGAATTAGTGTATTGATTTTGGACATTTTGTTTTTATACACGTGTCCTGGAAGCATATATGACTAATAATCTCAGCAATATAAGGTATAACAGTGTTGATTATAAATGATATATGTCATATTTGAATTTTGAATTTTATATCTATGTATATATGTTGCGCTTAGATTTACAAAATGCACTTACAAATGCTTAGATTTACAAAATGCACTCACAAATACCAATATCATTAGTTGAAAATTAATGAGAATTAATTAATTTATATTTAACATTTGGTATACATTATATTTAGGTATATGTGGTGCACTTAGATTTACAAAATACACTTAGATACCAATATTACTATCTAAAAATTAATGGGAATTAATTTATTGACTTTTTAACATTTTGTTTTTGCCATGTACTGCATTCATAAATAATACAAACAATAGGTTGTATAACAATGTTGTTTATAAATGACAAGCCTAAATAATAAGTTCTAAAATAATATTGTTTATAAATGATATATTTGATATTTGAATTTTATGTTTACATATTTTAGTTAAGTTTCATCATTGAGTTGAGAGGTTCATTATACAAAGAGATATGAGAGGATGTGTAAGTTTCTTCGTCCTTATCTGCCAGTTTAAAATAAAGATAAAAAATAAAAAATAAAAATTATGTTCTAAATAAAAATATAATATCAGCTACAATTGAAAATTTTGAATATGTTGTAAAGTAATTCAAAGTTAAAAAAATGTGTGAATGAGATGTTTAAATCTTATACTTTTCAAAAATAATTCAACAAGAGATTTAAATAAACTATTTGAAGATATGTCTATATTATCTTCAAAAAAATTAAGTTTTTATGGTTAAATTTTTTATTTGATCCTATATATACTTTATTTAACATTCAAAAATACAATTTAAAAAATGAAAAGTAACACATTGTATTTTGCACTCTAAAAATGTTTGTATGTGAAGAAATTTGATCCATTTGGGCAAATTTGATCCCTCTAGGCTCATGTTAGATTGGTACTTAAGATAGATAAGTTTGCACGTGAAGAAATTTGATCTGTTTGGGCAAATTTGATCCCTCTGGGCTCATGTTAGATAGGTATACTCGTAGATAACAATATCGTGGGCACTATAATACACTACACAATGTTGCTTATAAATAATATATTTGATATTTGAATTTTATTTTTATGTATTTGTATTGTTATAGATAATACTATCAATAGCAATATATTAGCAGAGTTATATAAACCAACTTAGTTCATTTGATGTTTGGATCTACCCAGCACTTAGAGGGATAAAATTTGTTGGGTGCAAATAGATTTGATCCAACATAGTTCATCTGAATTTTGGATCTACCAAGGGCTTAGTAGATCGGGAGTTAATATCAAATTGGTTGAGGTGCAAATAGACTTGATCTAACATAGTTCATCTGAATTTTGGATCTACCAAAGGCTTAGTAGATGCACAGTTAAGATGGATCTAGACTACTTATTAAATTAAATTTTGGTTATTAATCATAATTAGCATTATTTTATGTGTAAAAATACAGTATTAGCACAAATTTAAAATTTAATTCAAAGAAAATTGTGTTGGTAGCGTAAAAAGGATTTAGAATGTTAAAGAAAGGAAATTTATTCAAGGATGTGATAGAAATTAGACGAATATAGTTCAATAATATAAGATGTTAGTTAAATATTGAGATAATGAAAAATTGATTTAATAAAAGAATGATTCAAAGAAGGTTTTTGGAAAAGGGTCTAGGGTGTCAATTTTTCCCTCACAACCAAAAATTGTCAACTCTTTTTCTTTTCTTTTTTTCCAAAAAAACTGATAGGAGTGTTTGATGTCAATTTTTTTTTTTTTTTCAAAAAATATGATTGTAGGATTGCTTGATAATTTTTTATTTTATTTTTTTCAAAAAATATGGTGTTTCAATCATATTTTTGATGGTGGAAACTTCCACCATCAAAAATCCTGAGGCGCCAATTTACAATATATTTGGGAAAATACTTGCAAATAATATAATAATGATTTTTAAGTATTGATACAATAAAAAGGTAATTTAAAATGCTCAAATGGGAGTTTTTATGAGCATGTTATTTAATAAAATTGCAATTTAAAAAATCACAAAAATGGTGATGGCTCTCTCACTTTTTTTTTATCACATAAATAAATTTTTAAAGAATCTCAATTAATATCTTACTTTTTTTTTAAGGTCCAATAGAACATATTGGTCTTAGTAGGCCTTACTGGGAGTTAATTATGATCTTATGAATATATAACTCAGTAAAAGTAAAACCAATAAAGATACATCTTGTTTGAAAAATAAAATTTGAAATAAAATTAAGTATATTATTAAGTTACTTTTTAATAATTAAAATTAGATTATTAATTTTTTATTTAGATAAATTATTATATTTTATCTTTTAAAAGTGATATGAATTATTATTATTATATATATATATATATATATTATAATAGCATTAAATAAAAATAAAAAATCAAATTTATGGGTTTTTCAATATAAGTTTATATGGTTGTTGTTTTTTCTATACAAATGAATAGTGATTTTAATAAATTTGGGCTAGGAATTGAATACATTGTCATTTTTCTATGGGATTTTCCACTGAGATAATGACTAAATTTATGTGAGACATATCCTAGTGTTTTTCTGGAGATACTACAATTAAACCATTTTATATGTTTACAAGAAAATGCAAGAAGTTTATATGGTTTTTTTTATTAATAATTATTTGGTCTATTTTTCTTATTCTTCTTATTTGGTATATTTAAATTTATAATTCTAATTATTTTAATAAAAAGATAAATTTTGATTAATAAACATAAATGATAGTTAGCATCTTCCTATATAAGTATATGTGATGTTAGTATATTTCGACACATGGGAAATAGTTAAGAATAACTTAGTCTAGTTAGGTAGAGTGTGTTTCTTTACTATGTACATTTGTAACTTATAATCCAACGGTCACGATTTGTAGTGATCCGACAGTTCACTCTCTCCTCGATATTAATGACACTTTATCCGTGGCTTAACACCCGATTGGTCCATGATCTCTATTTAAAGAGCATGGAGGGTCATTTTTTCGTAACCGTTTATGAGAGAAACATATGTAACTTTTGTTTTTATATTAATAAATTGCCTGAAGTGGCTACGTTGGCTCAGGCCGTCGAATATTTCCCTCTTCGAGGGTTTTAACCACATGATAATACTGGTGTACTGATTTGTGATCTATTTGTGAGTGGTGACCTTTGGTTTTTGATATAAGTAACTTACCCTGTAAATTCGTAGATGGTATCAGAGCTATTTTGAGGGCCGCATCCATTGTTGATCCAAATTCGAAGCCAGTTTGACTACATGTGACTACCATTTTGTAGATCTACTATTTCTGAACATTTTCGAGCTTGGAGAGCTACTCTGTTGTATCCAGAGTGTCTGTTACAGTGAGGAATGCCTTTCGTTTCATGCGAAAAGGTTTATGGTTGCCCAAGTTATGTCAGTTTAGATCTAGAGGTATAAAGTATCTATTTTGCAGTTATATTTGTTAATAGTTCTGCTTATTTCCATTTTTAGGTTTTATTTATTTGTCGGAACTATACCCTCTTCTTTGTGTATTCTCTTTTCTCTATGCTGTGTGCGATCTTAGCAAATCAGAAACAGGAAGAAGGGATTTTTTTTTGCTATGTATGCTCATTCCTCACGTCTTTGTGCGATCTCAGGAAATCATAAATAATGAAAAAATAGATAATTGCCAGTAAGGGTAGTCGAAAATATAACATTCTGTCATAAGACTTGTATTTTGTTTTTTTCTTGCTCGATTTTTTTTTGTTTTTTGTGCAGGAAAAAGCATGCACACCGAAGACTAAAAAAAAAAAAAAAAAAAAAAAAAAAAAAAAAAAAAAAAAAAAAAAAAAAAACCCTTCCTCCTTTCAAACAATTACAAAATCCTTTTACTATCTCACTTGGTGAGAAGTTAGTTTATGAGAATAGAGGTCTTGAGTTCAAGTCTCTTTCTCAAGCTTCTTTTCTAAAAATTTTTTTGTTAAAGGGGCTGGATTTTTTTAAAAAGTTGAACTTCATCATCAAATTTCACCCCATTCCCGTAACTATTCGGCTTCTACAACTTAGTTTTTTCAAAAAGGCATAACTTCTTCATCCGGAAGCCATTTTTCGAGCTGTTTTTTTTTAATCAGACTAATTTCTTGAGATATTTCCTTTGGAGGAGTTAGTTTCAGCTTTTTTCAAGTCCAGTTTAAAAAAAAAAATTGAAAGTGCATGCCCGATTATTCTTAACAACACCAATTATTTACAATGGCTACCTCACATGGTAGATATACTTAGAAGTAAAGGGCTTTATAAAATAGCCATGGGACAAGAAACTAAACCTTCTGATGATGATAAAGTCACTAAATGGGAAAATAAACAAGATCAAACATGAGGGTTGATAGGAATGTCCATTGCTCAAGATCTTCAGTTTCAGATCCTTGACATTGACACCACTCATGAAGCCCTGGAAAAGCTAAATACTGTCTTTGGCATTCAAAATCAAAGTAGGGCCCACCAACTTGAAAATCAGTTGCTTACTTTGGAACCTAATAATTTCTCCTCTATTAAATACCTTTTGTCCAAATTCAAGACCCTTAGACTTCTTTTGGAAGGTTGCAAGGACAAAAAGGAAGATGGTAGCCTCATCTATTTCATTCTTGCTAAGCTTGGCCCTGCATACTATGTATTTGTTTCCACCTTCCATTCCACTAGAGAAGCAATCATTTCTTTAGGAACCACCTACAAGAACCCATGTTTTGATGCCTTTTGTGATTCTTTGATAAGAGAACAAGAAAAACTCTTACACCTTGGTCTTATCACTTCTGGAAATGCTTCTAAAAAATCCTTAGCAACCCAACAACAATCATATCAAAATAATCCCAAGAAGTAGTATCCTAAAAAGTATGGTCTGAAACCAAACAAGGGTCCTAAGAAATTTCATCCGCAAACTGAAAAAGAAACTCACTAAAATGATAAGCCAAATAAAAAAAAGGGAAGAAGACAGATAGAAATTGCAACTTTTGTAATCATGATGGCCATATAGAGTCCAAATGTTTTAAGAAGATGGAAGCCTTAGAGGCAGCAATGAAGAAGCACAACATCAATTTGGGGCACTCTTCACCTTCATCTTCAGGAATGGCACTTTTTACTTGTTTTTGTCAAGCATCAAGATCTAGTTATGCATTAAATGTATCTTCTTCTTCTCATTCCCATGAGTGGCTCATTGATTCTGGAGCTTCTTACCACATGGCCAAAAATAAAGCCACGTTTTCTTCTTTAAATGATTGTAACACCAAACATATTTATGTTGATGATGATAGATCTCTTAGTGTTGTAGGATCTGGAACAATTCATCTAGATAATGGTCATTTAATGATGTACTATGTGTTCCTACCTTGTCATGCAACCTTCTCTTTGTTTAGCAGATAATTCATTCAGGTGAAGGGAAAATAGTAGAATTCTCACCTCATGATGTTGTAATCAAGGACCTCAAAGATGCTAGACATATTTTAACTATTGGCATTGTTGATGATTCCACAAGGTTGTATAAGTTTGACAAATTTGGGTCATCATGTCTTCCCTCTGTTTTTGTTGCTCATAATGATGAAGTGAGCAAACTTTGGCATGACCAATTTGGTCACTTAAACTATCGCTCTCTTCAAACTCTATGTAAATAAGATATGGTGATAGGTCTTCTTATGGTATCTTGCCGAGATGGTGTTTGCTCCGGATGTGTACTCGGAAAACATCATTGGGATAGTTTTGACAAACATGCCTCTTGGCATGGTTTAGCCCCTTTACAACTTGTGCACAATGATTTATGTGGTCCACTTCCTGTTGTCTCTTTCTCTGGTTGCAAGTACTTCTTAACTTCATTGAGGATTTTTCCAGATGCACTTGGGTATACTTCTTAAAACTCAAGAGTGAATTTTTTAACATGTTCTTGGCCTTTAATGCCTTTGTTGAGAAACAATCTGGACATCAAATTCTCAAGTTAAGATCAGACAGTGGAGGAGAATATGTTAACAACAAATTTATCAACTTCTACACTGAGCATGGCATTCAATTGCAACATATTGTTCCATATACTCCACAAAAAAACGGTGTAGTTGAAAGGAAGAATCGCACCTTAAAAGAAATGGCTAATTGTATGCTTCAATCTAAAGGACTTAGTCTCAATTTTTGGGCAGAAGCAATTAACTGTGCAAACTACATAGTAAATCGCACTCCTACTAATGCTTTAAAGAATATAACTCTAGAAGAAGCTTGGAGCTCAATCAAACCAGATGTAAGTCACTTTCGTGTTTTTGGAAGTGATGCTTGGGCCCATATTCCAGAATCGAAACATAAAGCCTTAGAACCTAAGAGTGAAAAATGAATTTTTGTTGGATATTCTGAATATGTCAAAGGATATAGACTTATTCAACCAAAATACAAAAATATAATCATTAGAAGAGATGTAAAATTTGATGAAATATGGGCCACCTCTCTCTCTCTCCTCTATTTTTAATAGCATTCCTTCTAGTTCAGATCATGACAGTGAGGATGAAAATCCTCCTCCACCTCTTAAAATTATTCCTTTTACTCCATAGCTTCCAAGATGGGTCCACTCTACTCGAGATGCAGTAGTTTCTCTTGCAGGTGACCCTACAGATCGACGATGTACATGTTCTCAGTTCGAATGAGACTCTTCCGTATTGGCTCAAGTTCCAGAAAATCCTGATCCAGAAACCTTTGAAGAAACCTCTGGTCTTCCAGATTGGGACAAAGTTACGAATGAAGAATATCATTCCTTATTGGCAAACGATACTTGGGATCTTGTTCCTCTTCCAAAAGGAAGAAAACTTGTTAGATGTAGATGGGTTTACAAAAAAAAGTTTGGACCAGATGGAAAAGTGGATAGACATAAAGCTCGTATTGTCGCTAAAGGATTTTCACAAGTTGAAGGCATTGACTATATTGAAACATTCTCCCTTGTTTCCAAAATGAATTCTATCTGCCTTGTTCTTTCCCTTGCTGCCTCCTTTAAATGGGAAGTCCATTAGATGGATGTTAAATCTGCCTTCTTACATGGATATTTGCATGAAGAAATCTACATGGAAAAACCCCCTGGCTTTATCCAAAATGAATGCAGCCTTTTTTGTCACCTTAGGAATTCTCTCTATGGTCTCAAACAAGCTCCTCAGGCTTGGTATGCCAAAATGGATAGATTTCTATTAGATAATGGCTTTTATAGGTGTCATTCTAAAAGCAATGTCTACACCAACAAAGTGGGTAAGTCCTTCACCATCCTTGTTCTTTATGTTGATGATCTTATCCTTACTGGTAGTGATCCCAACCATGTAAACCATGTGAAGTCTAGCCTCAAAAATAATTTTGAAATGACAAACTTAGGACACCTGCATTATTTCCTTGGTCTTCAAGTCTTGTAATCCGAAGAAGGTATTACCCTCTCTGAGTTCAAGTATGATTGTGATCTTCTACACCACTTTCACATGGAATATTGTAAGCCATACCCTTCTCCCTTTCTATCTGGAGTCAAGCTTTCGGTCACTTCTACTACCCCTGAAGCTGATGCTATCTTGTACCGTCAACTTGTTGGTAAACTTCTGTATCTAACCCATACTCATCCTGACCTTTCCTTTTTCATTGGTCTCGTCGCTCGGTTCATGCACAAACCTCATGAAAGTCACTGGAAATCAGCTAAAATAAATTTTCAATATATTCGAGGTATAGTTCATTTCGAGATTCATTACAGTGTAGGAGCATCTCCATTATTGATTGGTTTCACTGATTCTGATTATGCTGGTCACCCTGATGATCGCAAGTCTACTGCAGGATATGCATTCACTCTTGGTTCAGGACCTATTACTTGGTCTTGTAAGAAATAAAGTGCCATCTCTCTTTCTTTAGTAGAAGCAGAGTATCATGGTGCAGTTGAAGCCAACAAGGAAGCCATGTGGCTTCGTCAGATCCTGTCTAAATTTGGTCTTCATCAGCAGCATCCAACTACACTTTGGTGTGATAATCAGAGTGCCTTTCAACCATGTAAATATTCAGTTCAACATCTACGTATGAAACACATTGAACTCCACATAAACTTCATCAGAAATCTCATTCATGATCGTGTTCTTGAAGTGCAGTACTGTCCAACCAATGATCAAGTAGCTGATATCTCTACAAAGGCTCTCAAAGAAGTGAAGTTTACCAAACTTCCATCCATGCTTGGATTTCAGGAAAGTTCTCATTAAGGGGGGATAGGCTCTAATGCCTCCTTCCTTCTCCCATTGTTTCACCTTTGTAAATCCTTCAATCCTATCCTAATTTTTTCTTAAGAGGGGATGTTAGGATATTTCGACACATAGGAAATAGGCTCCTTTTGTGTCACGTTATTAAATCCTTCAATCCTATCCCAAGTTGTTCTTAAGGGGGGATGTTAGGATATTCGGACACATAGGAAATAGTTAATAATAATTTAATCTAGTGTAGAGTTAGGTAAATTGTGTTTCTTTACTATGTACATTTGTAACTTATAATCCGACGGTCACGATTTGTAGTGATCTGACTGTTCACTCTCTCCTCGGTATTAACAACACTTGATCCATGGATTAACACTCGATTGGTCAATGATCTCTATTTAAATAGCGTGGAGGGTCATTTGTTCGTAACCGTTTATGAGAGAAACATATGTAACTTTTCTTTTTATATTAATAAATTTCTTGAAGTGGCTGCATTGGCTCAGACCGTGGAATGTTTCCCCCTTCGAACGTTTTAACCACGTGATAACACTGGTGTACTGATTTTTGATCTGTTTGTGAGTGGTGACCTTTGGTTTTTGATCTAAGGAACTTACCCTGTAAATTCCTACATGTGATGGTTTCATTAATACAAATGGACTTGATCACTTGAGAGGGGATACAACAAAAGAAAATTTAATGGTCCAACTTGATGCTATATATATATATATATATAAGTTATTTGATGAGAATGTGGCTCTACCTTTTAAATATGTTCTATAGCCACTAAACATATTATTTTTTTATCTATAATTCTAGAGTAAAAAAATAGATAAGATGAAAATAATGGATAATTAAGAAGGATATTTGATGGACATGCTTGGATGATGCTTTATATCAAGAGGTAATTTTGTATTTATCTATAAATCATTGCATTTATTTCAAATATGGGATAAGTTTGGGAGATTAATAATTACCATAAATTTGATGGCATTCACAAGTAAATTTGATAGCTCTCAAATGTAAAGGGAGAGGGAAAATATAGTGTAAGTTAGTGGATGAACTATCAATAAATAGATAAGCATTGCGGTGAGGAACTTGGAATATATCCATAGTTTAATATGGATGTAGACTTGAATATATTTAGTCACGAGCTTAGATCCATCTACTTATGAATGGAGTTGGATCGAATCCCTTGAGGTGTAAATCTTTTGTGAAGTTTTACACTCCAACAATAATTTAATAAGTGGCAAGCATTAAGGATATAGTAAGGATATTTAAATTGTATTAAAAATGGAAGCATATGAATATCATGTACATTTATATTTTGTGAAAAAATTATCTATTTTTTTGTAAGAAACTGCATTGTTTATTAAATCAATTTTTCATTATATCGATCTTTAGCTAACATCTTATATTATTGAATTATATTTTTCTAATTTCTTATCACATCCTTGGATATAATTTCCTTTCTTATCTCATAATATTATTTTTAAAACATTCTAAATCCTTTTTACACTACCAACACAATTTTCTTTGAATTAAATTTTAAATTTGTGCTAATATTATATACACATAAAATATTGTTAATTATGATTAATAACCAAAATTTAATTTAATAATAAGTCAAAAAATTTGATCCCTCTATGCGCCTGGTAGATCCAAACTTGAGATGAAATAAGTTGGTTTATATAACTCCGCTACTATATTGCTAAAGATAGTATTATCTATAACAATACAAATACATAAAAATAAAATTCAAATATCAAACATATTATTTATAGGCGACACTGTGCAGTAAATCGGAGTGCCCACAATATTTTTATCTACCAACATAGATATATCTTAAGTACCGATCTAACATGAACCTAGAGGGATAAAAATTGCCCAAACGGATCAAATTTCTTCAAGTGAAACCTTTTTTAGAGTGAAAAATACAATGTTTTACTTTTCATTGTTTAAATTGTATTTTTGAATGTTAAATAAAGTATATATAGAACCAAATAAAATTTTAATCATATAAAACTTAATTTTTTTGAAGTTGATATAGACATATCTTCAAATAGTTTATTTAAAGCTCTTCTTGAATTATCTTTGAAAAGTATAAGATTTAAACATCTCATTCACACATTTTTTTTACTTTTAATTACTTTACAATATATTCATTTTTTTTAATTATAGCATATATTATTATTTTTATTTAGAAAATATTTTTTATTTTTTATCTTAAACATCCACTCATACCTTTTTGTATAATGAAATTCTCAACTCAATGATAGCAACTTAACTCAAATATGTAAACATAAAATTAAAATATCAAATATATCATTTATAAACAACATTGTTGTACACCTTATTATTTATGCTTTTCATTTATAAACAACATTTTTGTACATCATATTGCTTGTATTATTTATGCTTGCAAAAACAAAATGTTAAAAGTTCAATCAATTAATTCCCATTAATTTTCAGATAGTCATAATGGTATCTCTGAGTGCATTTTGTAAATCTAAGTGCAACCCATATACCTAAATATAAAATTCAAATATGACATATATCATTTATGATCAACATTGTTATGCCCTATATTGCTAAGACTATTTTCATCTATGCTTCCAGCACACACACACACACACACACACAGATATATATATATATATATATATATATATATATATATATAGATAATGTCAAAAATCAACAAACTAATTCTCCATTAGCCAAAACCTAATTTTCATGGATTAATTTTTGATACCAAACCAAACTCCACTAGAGAATCTAAGAAAAAATTCAATGTAATTTCACTTTGAATTTCTATTGTTCTCCCCTTTTTCCCGTTATCTGAAATAATAATTTCTATTGAATGATCTATGTATTTTCCCTATGGCCCGTCATGGTGGAGAAAAATTCACAAGCTTTCACTGCCATCTCATCTGCCTTCTTGTCTGTGAAAGAGCTTGTGGGCAGCAACAGAAGTGTCGAGAACAGTTTGCGAGCCTCCACTGCCTTCTCATCTATGACGGGAGTTGTATCCAATAACAGAGGTGCCTATTTTGCAGGCCTACATAACCAAAAAGAACATTTCTCGAGCCTCCACTGCATTATTATCTATGACAAGAAAACAGAAAAAGTAATTGTGTTCACTAAAGTAATTTCTTTAATTCTTAAAAAAGACGAATCATTGCTGAACATAGTTCTTTAGTACTGAAGCCCTTGAAGCGCCCTCCATCCATATTATAGAAAGGAAGACTGAGGGCAGGGGCAGAGGGAGGAATACGAGGCACATGGGCGGAGGGTGGCAGAAGTTAGTGGGGCCCTCAAAAGCAGGGAGGGAGTTGGGCCGGAGAGCGAGGTCGTGCCAAAAAGGGGTTTGACTGGATGTGTCAAATCACCTCTGGTTTGTCCCAACTTTAGCTTCTTCCTTAATACAAAGCAGAAGGGCACAGCCACCCAGGCATTAGTGTGATCTAGACTTCACTCACGTGTGAAAGTTATCTTACGTTACAATTTCACTTATGGAAGTGTCCTTTCAACTTGAGTCTGTACTAGATATCTAAAGTCCAAATAGATCACTTAAAAGATCTAAAGATCTAATTTACCACCATTAATGAAATATTATAATGTTTTTAATACACTATTTTTTTTTTGTTTACAAACTCTCCACCACAGACTTTCACATTGATTACATGTGATTATTATTGTGGAGAAGATGTGGAGTGTATCCTATGGTCAACCTCAAAGCTTTTTAGATGAAAATGTTTTTGGGGGGAATTCATATTGGTGGGAAAAAATCTATTTTTTATTTCATAAGAAATATGGTGTAAAGATTGACTCAAAAAACCCTTTTCAAATGTAGAATTTTAGAAAGCACAATGGTATGAATCTGAGATGATTATGGAAATGGATAAGGGTTCTTGTTTTCTCATTGATCAATTTCTTTCAACATTTTTCGGTCTTTTTCATCACTGTAAATTTTTCTGGTATACTCAAATAACTTATAGCTTGATCAAATGCCTCAATTTTTTATAGAAGGTGCAGTGAGTGAAGGTCTACTTGCAGTATTGAAAAAAAACAAGAAGAAAATGAATCTAACTAAACTACTTCTACTCTTAATATTTGAAAGTAGAATAAAACTAAGTAAAATTGTACTTCTAATGGAATCATTCCATTAGCTTAATCCATAAAAGAAATGCACATAAAAAAATAGTAAGAGAAAAAAAATTATAACTAAACTGTTAAAATAAAATGTCAACATATTATGTACATGAATTTCAAAAAATCTCAGTAAAAAAAAAATATTATCATCTACAAGAAACCTCTCTAGAAATTAATTTTTCAACCACACTTCAATGATGTCATGAAAACTATTATGTAAATGTTAAAATGAAATCATGGTTGGAATAGTATTTTTCCAAGCAATGCCATGATACATTTTTTTGTAGAGACAAGTGACTAGTATGTATAATAAAAGGAATATTATAAATATTTTGCATGACTAAATTTTCCAAATGGATCATGAAAATAACGATGGAAATTTAATGAATCTAGTAGAATATTTTTAAATAGGTTGGATTGTTGGTCAAATTTTGATGTTTTAATATCAAGTATTGATTGTTGTTGAAAATGTAGTTAAGAAGAAATAATGAGTTGGTATGATATGAACATCAAATGAAATTGAATTTTTAAAATTTGTTGTTGCTCATTAATAAGGCCTTGAAGTTCATTTTCACATTAGTTTATTCATGCAATTGGTGAGTTTTCAAAGTTTTATCACTCAATATGCCAATGCATGATATCTAAAAATTCAATATTAAAAAAATTATAGAAATATGAAAATAACCATAAGAAATGAAGCATAACCAATAAAATTACGTCACTATTTACACTATTGTTACAGATAGTGTTACAAAAAAATTGGGATATATTTGGAAAATTGTACTCCTCATAAGTGTTAGCTAAGATATTAGAATCAAAACCATTACTGAAATCCACTTGTGAATGAAAAGGGGGCTCTAGAATATCACCAAGAATGGGAACATGAATAATGTCAAGATCAATAATTGGAATGGATTTCTCTTCAGGAAAATTGGAGTCATCATGATGTTTTAGTAGTTCAAGATGAGAATCATTTGTAGTGATATAAATAGAAGAATATCCCTCAACTTGAAACTTGGATTTATTTTGAATATGGAGAACAAAATAATTTAATGACTGATGGGATAACTCAATAGTTTCAAACTTGGAATCACCATCATAAATAACTTGAAAATTTCCATTAGCACTAACTTCCTTTTCATAAGACATATTTGAACAAGAAGACAGATTGAATGAATTTCCAACATTGTTGAAAATATAATAATTGAATGACTCTTTGCCCATATCAAGACTAATTGGAAATTCATTATTTATAAAATTTATAACAACTCCTTTTTTTTCTAGAATAACAAGTGTGCAAGGAGGAATTGTTAGATTGCAAGAAAATTAATTACAATAAACAAAAATATTGAGATAAAGAGAGAAGTGACTATTTCAAGATATGAACCTAAAATTTTCCCATCTTATAGACTCATGCTCATTTTCCATAATGAAAATTTCATATTCTTCATCATATATTTAGATAATCAAACTTTCCTAAAAATTGATGTTTGGTTTCCCCAAACTTAGTGGATGATTATTAATTTCAACATGAGAAAATTCAAAATTATTTGTGACAGATTCCACATTGTTAACATTGTCAATTTTCATTGTTGGATGTTGCTTTTTTTGTTGCTTGATGATTTTTAGATTTATTATGAACCAATTCTTCAGTAGCAGCTTGATTTAAAGAATTATTGGGGTCAACGTTATTTTTGTTGGATGAGATTATGCTTTGTTGAGAAGGTTAATTAGAAATTTCTAGATTTTATCCTTGAAGATAATTAACCATATTGTTAGTAACAAGCGATTCTTCAACAGTGGAAAATGTGCTAAGAAAAATAATATCTTCAGGTTAATTATAGCCATGAGAAATGCAAAGTAGGGTGACTATTTCTCAAAACCATTTGATCAATTTGATTTGATGAGGTGAATCTTGCACTTGGAGCTATAAGAAAATTAATTTAGATATGATACGAAAATAATTAAAAGGCTTGAATTCAAATATTGAAGACTTTCAAGTTGATTACATACCTTGTCATAATTGTAGTCCTCAAAAGCATGGATGAAAATTATTGTAAATTCATCCCAAGTATATAAAGAGGAAACTAGTAGTGATCAACACTAGCCTTTGGCTAAGCCTATTAAGGTAAGAGTAAATATATTTCAAATCACACCTTCATCAACATCATAATCATTACAATTTAAAACAAAATGAATAACATGATGGAAATAAGAAACATTCTCCTTACCATTAAATTTTTATTTTGATAAGAGGTTTACTACCTTTATTGGAGTGGTGGTAGGTGCGAGTCTAGTGAAGCAGCTACAAATAGGAAGTTTAGAAGGAGTCATTGAAAATAAAGTAAACTTCCAAAATGAAAAAATCCAAATATATAAATTTTCGTCGACTCTCCTTCTAGTGAGAAGATTGTTGATGGCCTAAAATTATTGAAATAAAAAATGGGGAGATCACCGGGTTAGGGTCCCAATTAATCCCTTATCTTTTTGGGATGGTTATTATAATTTGTTAAAATGGGTCAAATTACTATTGCTCTGCCTACTGACTTGTGGTGTTTCAAATTATTCATCAACAAGGGCTCAACCAAGCCACCAATGAGATTTCTCATGTGTAAGGAGACTTTTAAGAATGAAATTAATCAATCTTATTCAAAATCTTAATAAAAATTAAATATATAATCTATTATTCAAGAAACAAAAGTAAAACCTAAATCTATCTCGATTAAAAGAAGGATTAATCCCCTCTTAATAAAGAGCAAGGTATTGAAATTTGGACCAGCTTGAATTTAGAATAAGAATCAAGTTAATAAGCCAAGGAAATAATTCTAAGACTCACTACTAATTCAAACAAATATGCACATCCAACTATCTGATAAATAACTGTCAAATATTTGTTTCACATACCTATAAATTCAAATAGAAGAAAATTCAAAATCATCAAAGGATTGCATCACGATAATAGTTCTCATATTGCAATCATGATTCAATCAAAGATAAACTTTTCACCAAAATGCTAAATAATTAACAATGATAACATTTCTATCTATTTGAATTCACTATCCATCTTCAATATGAATCAGATCCATCATGAAAATATAGTTTTCCAAAGTTTAAATAAGCATACATTTAGCTAAAATTCAGAATAATACAAATCCAATAATGAAATAATTATTTGGGTAAATAATTCAATCAAAATGAAGACCATTAATCATCCTTAAACTTTGAAATTAGTGCACAAACTTTGCACATATAATCATAGCTTTTGAATACATGATTTCTCAAAAAATTTCATATGAGCATGAAATATTTTGGAGCTAAAACACATATCTCCCCAACAGGCCCAAACATAACCAATCTTCCACAAAATTTAGTCATCTACAATATTTCAAAAATATTTATTTTTCCAAAGAAGTTGGAAACTCCTCTGTTTTTTGCTGATTGTTATTTATAACGACAAAAGGAAATCACCAAAATTGAAAGTTATTGAAATAATGGTTGAGATACCCGATTTTAGTTAGAAATAATCCATTTCTCTTATTTTTTGGTGAAATCCCATTGCTCCAAGATTCTTATCCCTCATCATGTCTAGCAAGATCTGCCAAAAAAACCTCGAACTAAAAATTAAAACCAATTAAAATGGAGAAAAACTTAGATTTCTAAAATTATGAGACAAAATTAACCAATCCAAATATAATTTAATAATTTAATAAAGCTATATATGAGTTTTCCATTACTTCCTTTTTACGAGGATATTGGAAAATTATCTTATAAAATCAATTTGTAACAACTCGCCACTTTGGGCCAATGAAAATTCTCCAAAACAAACTCAAAATTTGATTTTTTGTTGCACCTTCCTATTTGTAGATTTTGCTAGTTTTTCTTGTGTTTAATGACCAAATCTAGTCATGCAACCACTTCCATATCATTCTCCATTGAATTATATTTCCAAAAAGTCCTCATTTTCTCAATTTCATTGAGTAGAACTCAAAATATGGTCAATTAAAGTCCTAGTTCCAAAAATAAAATTTACTAACAAATATAGTCTTGAGCAGTTTATTAACATTTCTTTTACTAAAATTAAAAAAATGAATTACAAAGAAAACATAATATAAAAAGTTAAATTATAAATAAACAAAATCAAGTATAATAAAGTTCTATATATATATAAAAAGGGGAAAGAGAGAGTTTTTTAATGTTGAATGTATGAGGTAATGTGAGTCAAAGTGGATTAAGGAAGGGGTGGAGATTTGTGAGTGGAGTGTGGGTCTTCCCCCACTCTTTGGTTATATATATATATATATATATATATATATATATATATATATAGGTCTCTCACATAGGCTTTTTTGTTTCTCTCGCATTGTATGAGTGGATGTCATTTCGGGGCCTAGCCAACTTGGTAGGTAGTGCACAGTATATAATTTGGAACTCCCGAGGAAATGGAACCGAGGAAGAATATGTCATCCCTATTTTATATCATTTTTAATATATATGTTTATATTATTTATAATATGTGTGTGTGTGTGTTGGTTTTTTAATAAATGTTAAATAAATAAAAATTAAATTAATAATTAATTTAATTAACATAAATTAATTAAATAATTAAAAAAAAAATTACAAACTAATTAACTTAATTAATCAAAATAAATTAAATAATTATATATACATATTTTAAGCTAATTTAATTTATAAAACAACAATAAAATATGTGTTTACATATTTTATGCCCACACAAAAACATTGATCAAATTTTAACTGAGGATATTTTCCAAGTTTTAAGTCAAAATGAGACAAAACTTGAACTGTCATAAAATTTGTGACAAAAAAACGCAAGGGACAACTAAAAAGAAAATATGAGAAAAGTGAAAACATCACTAATAAAAAAAACGAAAACATTTTAAAAGTGATATTAGCAAAATTCATGCGGAGGGCCCCATAAGAAGTTTGGAAAATTATGGGGGGGGGAGGGGTGGGGGTTATGGCCACAACACCACCTAAAAGTGTTACACCATTTTTTGGTCATATAACCTGTTATTATTAGATGGACCTAAGCACGCCATGTAAGACCAATTTTACCCTAACTAAAATTGCTTTCACTATGAAAAATAACTTAGTAAACCACCTTTATTAAGATGTTTATGGTCTAAACATGAAACCCCATAAGGAAATATTAAATAAATCTACATTTGTTTGATTTTCCTCAAGGAATAATTGGTTAAACAAGAGCTTAATTAATATTCCTGGTTAAATTTAACCCAAAACAGGGAAATTAATTAGATAAATGATTATTTATCTTATTATTTTCTAGGAATAATTATTTAAACATTATTTAAATAATATTCCTTGTTAAATATGACTAAATCACTCATAAATAATTAAATAAATCATTATTTATTTGATTATTAATCAACCACATCCTTAAAATAATAATAAAATCATTTATTTATTTATTATTTACAAATAAAGGGATTTGACCCAAGTCAATTTCTCTTTCCCTCCAACAAATATACTAAAATATTCCATAAAAGTTGGATCTTGATTTGGTTAATAATATTTTAATTTTGCACCAATATCTAGACTAAATCAATATTTTGTTATAAATAGAAGGGTTTTTCCATTCATTCGCTACCTTTTGTTACTTAAAGATCACTCTGGATCCATACTTTTGGTCTGACTTTGATCCACCATCATTTTCATATTTTGCTACCATTTTCTTGAGAGCTCCCTTTGAGTTCCACTTTTTGTCTGGGTTTTCTACACCATCAAGAGAGAGGGATTTTAGATCTGAAGTGCTGAGGACTTACAAGAACCCATCCCATTGAGGAGAATTGGTAACATCCTTCTATGTTTTCCTCCCAGGTGCCATTAATACAAAATTCATTCAACATATTCTTTTCTTTTCTATTGGATGCATGGAGTAAATCTTGTTTTTATTTACTGCTTAATGTCTTTTGATGCATAGATCTAGATTTTTGCAGCATTTATCTTGATCACCTGATTTCATATCTAAGGATATTGGCAGCCATATTTTCTTTTAGGGTTGTTTGTTATGCACAAATAAAGTGGTATTTTTTTTCGTACACTTGCAATTAAGATTCATACTAACAACTGGCGACTCCACATGGGTTTATGATTACGACCGTTGTCTTTTTTCAAATCCCTGCATATCTAGTTGCTTCAAACCCTAGGATTTCTCTTCAGCCTCTTGTTTTTTCTTTTCTTGATGTTTTTTTTTAACCTGTAAAACCCTAAAACATTAAAAATTCTAACTTCTGTGTGTTTTCAAACCTATTGCGCAGGTGACAGACATCAGCTGCAGCTGAGACGAAAAATTCTACTGAAACCTACTCCCGAGAGTGCCATAAGTGCAGGTCACACTTTTTGGCCCTAAACCTGCGACCTGGAGCTTCAGGAAGTGGAAATATGCCCAAAATCTGCGACCTCAGCAAGAAATAGGTCAGAAACTGCAACCTCACTTTTTTGTGCGAGTTTTTCAGAAATTTTTCTGGGTTTGTTTGAGCCTCTGTTCAGGGTTTTCTAACCTCCATATCCACCCATTTTGGACCTGTACTTATTATGTTTTACTCAACTAAGTGGGAACCTAGCCCCCTAGGGCTTCAGTAACCTCCACCTTTGGTGAAAGAGTTTTTGCTGCTGCAGGTTGTCTGAAATTTCAGTTCGCTTCAGCTATTTTTTGGATCTGATACCTTACCTTCAGATCCACTTCAGATTGGATATTTATCCATCCACAACAGCTCATTTAGTTTTGTTTGTGTTTTCCTCTAGGGTCCCCTCTGCTTCCCTCTAGGATATAACCTTTCGCCACCTCATTTACAACGATCTATCCTATGATTTTTTTCTTTTTTTCTGCATCAATTTCTAGTAGATCTGACCTTTAGATCCCTGTCCCTCCCGACCTTAGATCTATTGGCTATTTTAGTGTGTTTTTACTAGATTTTTTCCCACCTACAGACTAGTTTTGGAGAGGTTCACCTCCTTAGGTTTAGATTCTTGCATTCTTAGCTGTTTATTTTCTGTTATTTCAGTTCCATATACTGTTATCTACAGGTTTATTTATAGTTATACACCACACTTTTTCTTTATCGCTACAAACATCTGGGTTTAAAAATTAAAATTTACACACTTTACACACACACCCTAACCGAAAAAGAGCTTGGTTAACACCGCCAAGAAAAGAGTCTAAAACATTGAAATCAATTGATCTTGCACCTCTCTGCCCTTCTTTCGACATTGTAATCAGATGATCCTGCACCTCCTTGCCCTTGTTGGTCTCTTTTTCCTTTGTGATGTGTTTGTGTCGTCATCATTGCGCCACCAAGGCATTTATCCCAGAGACTTCCTGACCTTCATCCTTAGTTTCTGGTAGGAAGACTTATTCATCTGCATAGGAATCGAGTTAGTCCTCCACCGAGTCTGCACTCCGACTCTTCTTTTGGTTCATTGGGTTCTCGTTCTCGTTCCACCCCTGGTTCTCCCCCTGTCACCTTCACTATGTCTGGTTCAAAACCTAACGCTGGTGGTAACCCCGGCCCTAATGCTGGGAATACTACTAGTGGGACTCCAACAGAAACTATCCCAACTACTCCCTTGCTCTGCTATATGGTAGGCCTTAGTCTTCCCGATTTTGACCAGTTGATAAATGACCCTATACACCATAATGTTGGTTGGCCTGCTATGCCAACCAAGCTCCCTTCTGACATCCCCAAGTTTGAAGGTCTTGCTGGTGAAGATCCTACAAATCAGGTTCGATCTTTCCACATGTGGTGTTCATCTAACTCCATTACCGATGACTCTGTCCATCTTCGGTTGTTCCAACGTATGCTTACTGGTGAAGCTTCTAAGTTATATGTTGATTAGGCCCCTTCCTCACATACCACCTTTGCGACTCTTTCCTAGGCTTTTGCCTTACTTCCAGCTTCCCCTTTGTTATGACACTAGTATCGAACTTTTGAATTCTTTTCGTTAATCATGTGTGAACCTCCTATCCGATCATGTATAGGAATGGTAGAGAAGAAAGAGCCTATGTCGAGCCCCTACCTTCGAAGACCATGTCTAAATGGACTGGTTCCTTAGATCTCTCTTCCCTGCTATCAGCAAAGATGTCGCATCTCATTTCCCTCAAACTGAAGAAGCCACTCTCCATATTGCCTTAAAATATGACCTGATCGACGCTCAGTCGGCTTATTTTTATACCATTATACCTAATCTTCCCAGACCCAGTGGTGCCAACGCACCGGGGGCATCTCATGCCGTCGACGATATCGTTGGAGCTCTCTCTCATCAATATGCTCAACCTCGCATGGGCTATGGTTTTCCTCAAGGAGGGGCCAGCACCTCCAGCATCTTTCCCCCTCCCGGTAGCATGTATCCATGCTACGGCATGTCTCCTCCTTTTTCCTAACCTCCTATTGACCACAATGTTACCCAACCTCACTATTATCCGTATCCACAGCCTGGTGCTCCAGCTCCCCCAGCATTAGCACCTTCTCCTCCCTTGCCTTCTCAACCACTGCAACAGCAACCACCGCCCCCTCAGGAGTAGGTGTATACATAGTAGGGCGATATTAATCCTTGTCCTTCCAAAAGGAAGGGTAAAGGCACCATAAATCATTCTTCTACTGGTAATATTGGACCTAATCTACAAAATAATGCTCCTAACACTGCTAACCAACAACAGGGCACTCATCCCAAGCAGGACAAGCCTATTCGCACGAATACGCCTTGTTCTTGTTGTGGTGTTTATGGTCATTACATGCATGATTTTCCTCTTTTACCATAGATGAAGCAGATGTGGGAGTCTCAAGCAGTATTGCAAGGACAACAACTCTCCCCTTCCGTCCCTGCTAGTCCTGCGCCTAGTCAACTGGTTGTGTTTACTAATCCTTTCCCTCACCAAGGATTTATGGCTACCCAACCACCTGAAGGTTAGGCGACCATTCAACCTCCTCCACATAGTACCTCCGATTACCATCTCCTCGTGATGAACTCTGACCAACCTGTTATCATTGACTTTAACCTTCAGATTCGGTCTTGCCAATACAACAAGCCTGCCGTTACGTCTATCCCCGATCCACCCTCTTTAGGTTCTAAAGAGCCTCTTTCAACACCTAATAGTCCTTTGAAGATCCATCAGCCTAAGGCACAGGTTCATACCAAGGTCCCTAAGGGACCACTATGCCAAAATGTTGCTTCTGGAAAAGCTGCCCATTCGTATAGTATAGTAGATGATTTGGCACAATATCCTGTTGCCATTTCAATGCTGGAACTCCTCCAGTCGTGCCCTTCACAACGAAAATCTCTACTATCTGCCATGGGCATTGTAGATCCTTCAGATGATTTCTTGATCATCTTCGATGTTGACTTTTCAGAACATCCTCCTCTTCCTACTTCCGTCGCTTTCCAAATCCCAATCAAAATCCAGAACGCCAACGTTTCCTGGTGTATCATTGATGAGGGGCCATCCACCTACATGATGTCCGCTTCGGTTTAGAAGAAACTCGGATCACCTAAGTTGGCTCCTTCCACGATCACTCTTCCAGCATGCGATGGCCACACCTCCCAGCCTATTGGCTTGTTCCAAAATTGTCCTATTACTCTTGTGGGAAAGATTGTTTGCGTTAACGTAGAAGTCATTGATGACACCTTAGATTACAAAATTCTATTGGGTCGTAGCTACACCTATGCGATGTATGTTGTCCCATCTACGGTTCATCGCAAGATGTCCTTCGCTCATAACTGAAAGATTGTCACAATTGACTAGTTGACATATTACGAACCGAAGTCTCAGACCTCCCCTGAGTCCATCATCACAACGGTGGCCAATAAGCAAACCATCGATCCTTCCACCAGTGTCTCACCTGAAGTCTACAAAGATTCCTCTTTGCTTGGTACATTCCCTAGTCTTCCTCCTCCTGTCTTTGATCCTAGCTCATCGAATGTTTTCATGATGCAATCGTCTCAGGATGTCCTCAAATGGCCCGCTTTGGCTAGTCAACAACCTCCTCTCCCTCTGTAGCCTACTCCTAGCCCTTCGATTCATCCTTCTAGACCTCCTCCTCCTGGCCCTTCACCTAAAGTTGGTATTCATGAGCCTCTTTACCCTCGTGGAATGGTTCCTCCAAGCCTTAAAAATCTTGGAGTCGTCCCGCCTGGCCATTACCCCTCTGGTCAGATACCATTCCTAAATCCCCCTCCCGGAGTCTACCCGATACATATTATGGCTATCCTCTCTCTTCCTAGCCTGATCCTGGGGATTCCCATCTGGTACCTTGATCCCCCAGCCACTACCCCGCTTGGTCAACCCAAACCTTATCTTTCTTTGACCTCGGTTCAACCGGTCCCTATGACTTCTCCCGATGTTACAGTGCCTCAACCACCTCAACAGGAACCATCTCATGTTGCGACCACTTCAGGTAAGAAGGGCAAAGCTTGCAAAAGGGCCTCAAAGGACAAGGATACCCCAACTGACCCTACACCTCCTTTGCCCCCAAAGCCCTGTGCTTTGTGTGATGTCGTCGGTCATGCCACCCATACCTGTCCCGAGTTGCCCCGTATCAAGCCCATGGTCAATGTTGTGTTCACTGAGTTTACGGTCCCTGAAGCTTCTATTTCTTCCTTCACTACAGCCAAGAACCCTAAGACTATTCACACTGACCAACCTTGTGCTTTGTGTGATCTCCATGATCACTAATCTCACCATTTTCCCCTCCTTACACATTATCGCGCCTCTTTAGAGGTATTTCGGGAGTACGAGGTTGAATAGAACCAATATGCCTCTCCCGTACATGTGCAGTATTCTGTGGGACAGCCTGACGATTTACCTGCTCCCATTGACATTCCCCCTCCTGATTTTGAGATGACGGAGCTTGGGGCCACCATCCTCTAACTATCATCATTCATGAGACCCTCGGTGGAAGCTCCCTCTGAATCTTCCCCTATTTTTTCGCTCGACCTCCCTTCAGCGATCCCCCTGGGCTCCACATCAGTAGATCCCTTATCTGCTTGTTCTTTTTTCATCCCCTATGATGGCATGCATGTGAACCTCTCTTCTCATGATGATGAGTTACGTAGCTTCACCACGTCATGTGGTCTCTCTTCCTCTAGCACCTCCATTTTCTATTGTGATGATGACATCATGGAAGCCTTGTCCACCCTTGACTTCATCTTTCCCGCCCATACGCAGGATGGAACCATCCGTGTTTATGGTGACTTCATGGCCTGAGAAAAAGATACACCTCCAGTAGCTCCCACACCTGATCCAGGTGGATATTGGTGGCCACCTGCCTATTCCACTTGGGGCCCCACTATTGTCTCTTTCAGTTTTTCACAACTTACTATTTTTAGCATTTTTTTGGGTCCTGAACTTCTGAAGCCATTTTGAGGCCCCGAACGGAGATATTATGCCGAAATTACGTCCCCAGGAATTTGAAACACCAATTTACCCAAACATGGCCTATAGTTTTGGCACTTCATCTCCAAGGTTAGGTTTTTGGAAATTAGAGTTCTCCATTGTTTACCCATAGTAAATAGGCCCTCGAGCCTCATTGTAACATAGTTCAGAGGTCTGTAGCCGCCACATCTCTTGTCAGAGATTGGCTACTGGCACCCTAGCTATCTTATTTCATTCATGTTTATAAGCATATTTCTGTGATTTGATATTAATGAAATGAAGCCTTATTTCCGATGTATTTCTATGTTTATGGTTACTTATGTATTTTGTTACATTCCTGCATAAATCCAAATCAGTGGTATCAGAGTGGTCTAATTTTTCTCGATCCTTCTTTGCATGTCCCCAAAAAGGTCAGGGTATAATGAGTTAGGGCTCGATCTGGTGGAACCTTTGCAAGATCAGCCTCGCAAACCTCGATGGATGCCCATGGGGGACGAAAGGAAAATGAAGGAGCATGCGATCCTATCAAAATATTACTCGAGGAGGCCCTCTAAAAACAAAGGAACGCGATGATGGATAACTTTGCCCAGATCCATCAACGACTCCCCACTGGCGGTGCATATACATCCAGTAGCCACTACGGAGGCGCGACTCCCTTTAAGATACAAGTAAACTTTGACATTTCCATATTTGAGGGTCAAATAGATGCATATGCCATAGATAGATGGTTGAATCTATTAGAAGGATATTTCTCGGTTCATGAATTTTCCGACCGAGAGAAGATTATTTTTGTACTCCCCAAAGCTACCCTCCATGTCAAGGACTGGTGGGAAACCTACTGTTAGAAAAAGGATGAGACAAAACCCTCTCTGTTCTCAGTCATACCCACTTGTAATTCTTTCCGAGATGCCATCAAGGAACAATACTATCTAATGGGGAGCTATGAGGAAAAGTACATACAATGGACCACGCTGCGGCAACAAAGGGATCAATATGTGCATGAGCTAATGAATCTATTCCATACCCTACACACAAAGTTGGGTATCAAAGATCCAAAGAAAACTTTGGTGCCAAAGTATCACACTTGTCTGCACAGATACATTCTGGAGGAAATGGAGTTCCTTGACATCTCCTCACTTGGTACAACATACCAGTATGCTGCCAAGATTGAGAAACAATTCAAACAGAAGAAGAGAGACTTTGGATCTGCGAACAAAGGAAAACTCCAACACATGGTGGCCCAATACAAGCTACCAAAGCCAAAAGCAAAGAACAACACTGCGAAGCCAAAGAAGGACACGGGAAAGTGGTGTGAGTTCCATAAGAGCTCCACTCACAACACAAGTGAGTGTCGGGCCAAGCAGTCGCTGGTGGCCGAGATGAGTGCTTATGAATCAGATACATGCTTTGACTCTAAATTGGAACCTGACAAGGGGAATGACAAAGGGAAGTAGATTATTGATGTGGAGCCCAATGCCATTGTTTCCACTACAAAGATCCAGAAGGAGGAACCAGAAGATCCAGAGGAGGAAAAGTGTCTCTTCTACTGCAAGATGTGGGTAAAGGGTTCCCCGATATGGTTCATTGTTGACAATGGGAGTCAAAAGAACCTAATTTTTGCAGATTTCATGAAGTGATTGGGCTTGCCGACCACGGCGCACCCACAACCATACACCATCAGGTGGCTTGACCAAGGACGAGACATCTGCGTTAGCCAACAGTGCCACCTTTCCTATAGCATCAAGTCCTTTAGGGATGAGGTATTGTGTGACATTACTCATATTGATGCTTCTGATGTATTTTTAGGCCAACCATACTAGTGGAAGTGACATGATGTGTATGTGTCCCGACCTTGCGCTATTATTGTTACTTTGGGAAATAAGTTGTACAGGATACTACAGGTACCACCACCTCCCACTATCTCTTTGGTTACTGAAAAACAATGCAGTAAGCTCATTTCCCAAACCAAGAAATTTGTTTTCCTAATGATATGTGCCCAGCGCAAGAAGAAGACTATGGCCACGACCTCCAGACATGGCTCCTCTGCACGACAACAACAAATGTACAAGGTTGTGGAGGAGTATGGGGACATTTTCACCTCACCCACAGGGGTGCTGTTGTGTAGATTAATCCGTCTTGCGGACAAGACCGATCTCTCTAGTACAAAAGGTAACTAGCAACAAACAACCAATTATACTAATCTCTCTCTAAGCATATGCAATTTATAAAAACACTATACGGGTGCAAGGCCTACCTTATATCCAACGCTTTGCTTGCTTACTTGATTTTGTTGAGGTCCTTCCCGTGCACTGAAAGAACGTCCTTCGTATATCTGCAATCACAAACAAGGAAAAAGATTAAGCAGCACCTGTATAGACATTATCATAAATCATACTTATCATAATGATCAAGGAATTTATGAAATAAACCACAAATTGACGGTTTAATGAGAGAAATGAGTATATTTGTATTAACTTTAAAGATAGAAAACCTTTACAACCTGTGCCTTGATGTTGTGCAGGTCCTCCCGGGGTCCGAAGCAGGAATCTCCTTTACTCTGACAAGCATTGCACTCTTTGAACTAAGACAAATGAGGATAAGTGATTTAACCTCACCGAAAGTCTTAAGTTACTCAAGTCTAAATCTCAACAGCATTTAACTTCAAATCTCATAAGCTTGAACTCCCTTTGAGGCTACCCAAGGCCTCTTTTTATAGTGAAAGAGAGGAGGTTTCTAGTTCCAAATATGAAGGGATAGAATCCTCCTTCAAAGGGATAAGCTCCTTACATCAAGGGGTTATCTCCATTAAGAGAGGGATGCATGAACCAGCTTCAAAGCATATCCATTCTGAAAATTCCCGTCTAGAATCTTCTAGAATTCACCTGGAATTCACTTTTTATCTTCATTTTCTCGCCTTTTTATGTTTTACAGAGGTCCGCACCTATTACACAAAGAACGTGCGGTATGGTTCCGCATGCAGGCTGAGATTTAGGTGCGGGACCGCAGGGAATGCATAGAGAAAGTGCGATACCAATTCTTTAGGGGATTTTAAGGATTTTCTTCTGATTTTGAAGCTTGATATGAGGAGCTGGTATATTAGACTTGCAAAAGGAGGAAGTATGAGTAATAATGAGCTCATACGATCAGCAGAATGTCAAGGTGACAGTTTTCAGTGTAACAAATTGCCCCCTAAAGTGCAAAGTCTGTAATAGATGAAGCTGTAGTCTGTCATATATGAAGAGTGCGGTACTTTATCATTTCAAAGATCATCCTGTGGACACCCCAGTCGGTACCTGTAAAAACATTCAATGAAAAATATATACATGTATATGTCATCACTGAGGTAGGCATTCCCATACTCAGATAAAACTAACTATAAACTAACTGAAATCGTTCTGATACAGGAATGATTTTGAATACATCATAGTACAAATATATGTAGACACAGTATGGACGCAGCCATCTGTTTATCAATAGTCTACTGTATAGATGATAACAAAATTCCTCGCAGCCTGGATGGTGGAAACTAGATCCAGGGTCTTGATTTCCGCATCTCGAACTAGTACGATTCTATCCATGTGAATAAATGTGTTGAAATCGAACATGGTAGAAACCACTTGATTACCAGTCAATGATGTAAACTGTTAACAAGTGTGAGAGAAACCACCAGTAATGTCAATGGCTCTCAAAGTACTCAGTACAATCCATGAAATGTGAATGAATGAACTGAAGTCGAACATGTCACGGAGTCATTCGATCGAAGGTCATTGATGCAACCTGTCGTCGAAAGTGAGAAACCTGCCATTGAGGCATGCAGATTTCAAGGTACTGACGATTTCTGGATCAACTTCCTAGATAATGTGCTGATGTCGATAGAAAGCGATCTGTCGTAGGGAAGCCCACAACACGAAATCATAGATCAAGTTTTGAAAATATGTTGGCAAGGACTGACTCAGGGATGGTCAATGATGGATGACAGATATTTTGCAGATGAATGGTTTTGTTTGAATTGTTCTCTTGGACACATAACGACACTGCAGATGGCTTGGTGACAATTGACTCAAAGCTAATACCCAGAAACCGGCTGAAAATTTTCAATGTGGTTTGATCAACTGTTAAGCAAAGGATTTCCCAACCCAGGTGAATATAAGTGTCGTGTCCAAGAGTGGTCGACTGAGTTTTCGGACAATTTTAAAATACAACAAACATGCTCATTTTTCTCTCTTTTCCCCCACCATTTCTGGCAAGT
This sequence comes from Pinus albicaulis, assembly GCA_034641835.2. Classification (NCBI taxonomy): domain Eukaryota; kingdom Viridiplantae; phylum Streptophyta; class Pinopsida; order Pinales; family Pinaceae; genus Pinus; species Pinus albicaulis. The sequence goes on along the minus strand of CM076571.1, from coordinate 964,447,935 downwards.
ACCTCTTTATTTTTGACAAGTTTGAGGAGGATAACATTTGCTTGGTTATAAGCTCAGCCTTCGGGTGAGTCCAACTTAGTTTAAAATTCGAACCCTAAGAAGGAGTGGTTTGTTCCTGTTGAAAATTAAACAGGTCCTTTACTGTTAAGTTTTAACGAGTCCAGTATAGGAGAAACTCGGTGTTTTTCAGTTTTAGGGAGTCAGAAGAAAAACTTAAGAAAACTCCATGGGTGTTCTTTTTCGTAAATTTAGTCTCTCGAGCCCGAAAAAGGATAAAATAATGCGGGAGAGAACTCTATTGGCCGTATTTAGTCAACGTATACCTTTTTCGTAAATAGTCCATTTCAGTCCGTAAAAGGGGTAAACTTATACTGAAAGGACGACTGTTCATTTACTTTAACGAGTTTGAATAGTCAAGTACTCGGCAATCTTTTCATATTTAGAGAGTCTGAAAAGGGCTTAAAGAGGACTCCAAGGTTTTGCTTTTTCGTAAAATTTTTGAAAGAGTCCGAAAAAGTGATAAAAGTATGCTCTTTGTTGAAAAATGATTATTTCACCTGAAAAATCCTGTTTCTGCACAAAAACTCAAAACATTACACATACCTGTTTAAGATAAATAAAAATGCTTTCAAAAATATCCCTTTTAAAGTGAAAAATAAATAAATTTACAATTCATTCATTAGAAAAAACTTATAAAAAGGACTTTTTCTATTTCATTTTTACCGTTCAGTTGCAGAGTGAAAAGTAAAAAGCTTTTGGATAAAAAGTTCCCGTGAAGATTCTGAAAAATTCAACCGTTGGAATCGAAAATCGTCAGCCCCAGGTAATCCACGACCTCCTTATCTTGCTTTTCATCCGTTTAAAATTCGTTTTTAGGCTTTAGTTTGATTTTTTAGGGCAAAAATAGGTCAAAAAATGCGCCCGCGGGGTCCGCAGGCGGGACACAGGTTTCCTGCGGACCCCGATTTTTTCTGAACGGGAAAAAATCGGGGGTGCCGCACCCGGCACACACCTTTCGTGCGGAGCTACGCTTTGTTTACAAAGGGCGGGTGCGGTACCCGCGCGGTTAAAATTCAAGCACAGTTTTCTCAAATTTCTGCCAAAAGTTTTCAAATGAAATCATGCTAATATGCCTTATTTTGTGTTGCAGGATTAACAAGATGCTTATTTGGTGAGAAAGGGAACATGAGGAAGTGGATGAAGCTGCAATACTCCATTTTCCCACACAAAGGGCATTAAAAGCATGCTGCTTATACAAATTCTGGGCCATCTCTGGCATGAGGGCACAAGTGGAACTCTTAACATGGTTGGTAGACAGATGGCATGTGGAGGACCAGTGTTTCTTCATTGGTGGCCACCGGCTCGAAATTGAGTTGGAGGATATATACTTCTTAACTGGTTTGTCCAAAAGGGGCGAACATGTATCCTTGTTTGGGACTAGGCCAGGTGGCCAGACTGTCGCTAGTCTTCAACTCGAATTTTGCAATGATCAGGCAAATCCTCGGGACAAACGGATTGACATAAAACATATCATCCGTCCTGAACTGAAAGTTATAGCATTCACTGTTACCAAACTATGTGGGAGCGCCGCGCTTCATGTAGCTACGGGTTCCCAAATGCGCATTGCTGTGGACTGTTTTCGTGGCACCATCTTCAACTGGTGCGAAGCTGTGTTGGCAAATATAAAAGGCCAACTTACCAGAGCAAAAACCGGGAAACTAAAAAACTTTGGATATGGTTCCATTGTCGTTTCTTTTGCTTTGGAGAGGGTCCCTCAGTTAGCTCCACAGAGTATTTCAGTTGATGCCGGTCGACTTCGAGAACCAAGGATGGTTCGTTGGTCCGCGCTGATGGCTCGTCATGCTATCGAGGGCACTGAGATTGTACGATTCCCTGTTTCATATTTTCATTGGCTGGATCGCCAAATTTTTACGATAGAGGATTTTCCGTATGCAGGGATAGATTTCCGCGGAGATAGAGAGATGTCTCTCCCTGCAGGGGAACAGTGGGACGATTCAGGTAAAACATTTTTCAACGTTTTCTAAGTTCTAAATTTTTTTAATTTTTTATCGTCTTAGAAAACTAATAACCAAAAGTTTTTCAAATACATATGTGGGTCCACAACGTCCAGCTCATCTCCAACCTTTCGAGAGGAGGCAACCAGTTGCGCCCGCACCAGCCCCAGCAGGCCAATCAGTAGAAATTTTGACTGATTTGGAACATCATCTAGAGCACTTGACTCTAGATATACCAGAGATGAGTATAGATGATATTCCCCTCAGGCTTCAAAGATATGTGATTGGAGTCCCAGGACCTTTCAGGAGGTTCCTATGCAGGGTGGCTCGAGCAGTTGTTTCCTATCGAGATCATCATCAGTGATGAGATGATCATGTAGACTCATTTTTGTACTTTTGTGTTACCATTTTTGCCGATCATAAGGTCTTTCCAACCTATGATCGAAGACGATGTATATTTTTTGAACACACTCCTATGATATATATCACTATTTTGACGGCTATCTGCGTACATGAATGAATGTTTTTTGTTTTACTGCTTTTAATTATTGCAAATGTCTATTTATCATACTAGAAGAAATTGAATCTGCTAATGTATTTAAACGTCTTGGAATATGCTGATATTCAATGTAATCAAACTCACGTTCCAAGAGACGAACTCTCAAAAATAACCGTAATAACACCGGATTTCTAATGGTATAAACCATGTTAAGCTGTAATACAACAAGTTCAGAATCCAACCTTACAATCAAACTCCGAATTCCAAATGATATGGACTCAGATAATAACTCAATCACTGCACTATACTCGGCAATGTTATTTGTTGTTTGACCAAGGCTTACACCATGCATGGATACTAACTCGTCAGAGGGTGAATAGATAACCCAAGCTGCGGAAGAAATGTTCCGTGTACTACGACAAGCACCATCAGCAAAACCAATGTAGGATTGAAGAGACGTCGACATCTGCAATATCAAGAGTAAAACTCAGATAAGCAGTCATAGTGAAAAACACACTTCTAAACTAGGCACACTTTTTAATCTAAAACACACCAACAGTAAAAAAATCTAAAACTAACAAAAAATCTCCACACCTTGTTTAAGCGTAATATCTCTTTAGATAAAGCCCATTTCTGGGTTTATCTAAAGGGACACCATCAAAATCCACTAACTCATAGGCCCCTTTTGCTAACTTTCGTTTCACAATGTAAAGACCATGCCACATAGGCACGAATTTTCCAGCTCCTAGCTTGTCGTTAGCTTGATCATAAAGTAAAACTAGGTCTCCTTCTGAAAAATTTCGAGGGGTCACATTTCTATCATGCTGAGCTTTTATCCTTTTAACATGAGCCTCGTTTGCTATTGCAGCACTTCGTCGATTCTCATCTAATTGGGCCAAGTACAAGAAACATTTTTCCTCTTCAGACGTAGCTGGAAGTAATTCTATGGCTAATTTTAATGACGGTATTTCGCATTCAATCGGTAGCACAGCTTCTAAACCGTAAACTAGTTGAAAAGGAGTGAAACCCGTTGATGTTTTGACTGAGGTTCGATATGCCCAAAGCGCTGAAAATAACATGGAATGCCAATTCGTCTTGTGAATACCAATGATTCTTTTAATCATGGTGACTAAAACTTTATTAATAGCTTCAACCAGACCATTTGCTTGTGGATAGTACGAAGTGGAATTATCGTGGCGTAGGCCAAGTTGTTCTGTTAATTCAGTCATCATGATGTTCCGAAAATGACTTCCATGATCTGTAATAATAGCTTGAGGAACACCAAACCTAGAAATTATGTGATTGAACACGAATGTTGCAGCAGTCTTGCCGTCAGCTGAATATGTAGGCATCGCCTCGGCCCATTTCGTAAAATAATCTACAGCGAGAAGAATATAGGCATGCCCCCCGGCCGAGTGAGGGTTACATGTGATAAAATCGATACCCCATTTTGCAAATGGACCAACAGCAATTATAGGGTGAAGAGGAGTGGGTGGCGCGCGCATTTTTCTATCAAAAATTTGACAGTTGTGGCATTTCCGAACCACATAAATGCAATCTTTAAATAATGTTGGCCAGAAATAAGTTGCACGCAATATCTTTTGGGCAGTGGCATACCCAGACATATGACCACCACATGCTCCAGAATGACAGTCATTTAGTACCTTTTCAGCTTCTTCATGAGTTAAACAACGTCGGAAAACAGAATCCGCTCCTCGTCGATAAAGAGTATCACCAATGATGTTATATTGTTGGGATTGGAAGCGTATTTTCCGTCGTTGAGTTCGTGAAATTTCAGGCCGAAAAGATTGGGTTTGGAGATATACAATAATATCCCCATACCATGGATCAAGCGTACTGATAAGAAACAAAGAGTCGTCCACAATGGACTCTTCTGCCACTGTTTCAATATCAGTAGAGGGAAAATCACACATTAGTTCCGCAAAAACCAAAGATTTCTTTGCCTTGGATTTTTCAAATTCCAAGTCAAATTCTTGTAGGATAACTATCCATTTAGAATATTTGCCCCTTAGCAATTGTCTGGTCAAAATATACATCATAGGGTTGCAATCAGAAATTACTGTGGTTTTACGTAACAATATGTAATGTCGAAAACGTTGGACAGCTTGAACAGCTGCCAAGGCCAATTTCTCCACATGTGTATATTTGATTTCAGTCGGATTAAAATTTCGACTAAGATAATAAATCACATGTTCGTTGTGAGATTGATCTTCCTGAACTAGTACCATCCCAATAGTGGAATGAGAAGCAGCGAGATATAGAATGTAATCCTGGTTGTAGTTGGGAGGATGCAATAACGGTGCATGGGTCAACGCGTGTTTAAGTGCATCAAAAGATCGATCAGCGACCTCGTCCCAAAAGAACGAAATGTCTTGTTTCAACAACCGGGTAAAACCCTTTGCAAGCTCGGCATAGTTCTGAATAAATCTACGTAAAAAGTTTGCTTTCCCCTGCAAACTCTGGAGTTGGCGCAATGTCGAAGGAGGAGGCAATTTAACAATAGCTTTGACCTTCGAAGGATCAACACGAATGCCTGATTTTGAGACAACAAATCCCACTAAACGACCCGATTCTACGCAGAAAACACATTTATGCGGATTCAACCTTATCCGATAATGCCGACATCTCATAAAAATTGCTCGTAAATGAGTGGGATGATCGGCCCTACGTAATGAATGAGCAGGTAAATCATCAAGATATGGTTGAACAATGTGCTTAATGTCATGAAACGCATAAGACATGGCCCGTTGAAAAGTTGCTCCAGCGTTCTTAAGTCCAAAAGGTAGTTTACAATAGGCAAACGTTCCCCATGGACAAATGAAAGCTGTTTTAGGTTGATCTGCAGGGAGTATGTTTATTTGATTGTAGCCGGAAAAACCATCCATAAAGGAGAATAGTTCACTCCCGGCACAATCGTCGATTATCTGATCGATATAGGGAGTTGGATAATTGTCCTTTGGACACGCTCGATTAATATCCCTATAATCGATACATACTCTTATTGTTCCTTGTTTTTTAGTCACAGGAACAATATTCGATACCCAATCCGTTAAAGGAATTGGATAAATGAATCCTGCTCGAAGTAATTTTTCAACTTCAGATTTTATAACAGCAGCTTTTCTAGGATGTATTTGACGTAATCGTTGACGAACAGGTTTAGCATCCGGGTAAGTCTTAATTTCATGTACTACGATCGATGGATCAATTCCTGGCATTTCTTCGTAAGACCAGGCAAACACGTCACGGAATTCTTGAAATAGGGCTTTATAAGTCTGAATTTCTTCGTCTGAACAACAAGAACCTATATGAATGTTTTCAATTATTCCTGGTTTTACTGAAATGTCAATTGGAACCGTTCTAGATATATTTTCTAAATTTAACTCAGAATCAGGATTTTTCAATGGATTCTGAGGTTCCTTGGCATAGTCAGCAGTAAAGATTGAAGCGAAATCATTTTCAAAATGATCTAATTCAGGTAAGAATGAAGACCTATGATGGAGATCTTCCCATGGTAAATCATCAACAAACAAAAACTCACGAATTTGCTCATCTGTATGAACAATTTCAGGAAATGTCGTTGCGTCTGAACTAGAAATAGAAAGTGATTCCTCTTGGATCCCATTCATTGGATCAATTTTGGTTGAAAAGGTGTTGGAAAAAGACTGTACAGTCTGGTACGCAATTTCAAATGGACTCAAAGGCATCACGCCATCAAATGAGTCAATCTCGGATTCCAAAGGTAGTATCCAAGGATCATCAGTCAAAACTGTGTCTGACGAAATCATATGAATAGTTGCTGTAGAAGACGATACGTTAGGAGGAGGAAAGGAAAAAGTTCCTAGTAAACCAGAATCTTTAATCAAACCTACTCCAACATCCTTATAAGAGATAGTCGTTTTACCAAGATGCTGGATTGTTTCTGTAGAGGCTGGGTCTGACGAAAAATAAGTTAACTGATCTATTGTCACGATCCTTCCTTGATATGGAAATTTTATAAGTCGAAAGACCGAAGAGACAACAGCAGTCATAGCATAAGACCAACTACGACCCGGTAGAAGGTTGTAATCTAGAGGGGCATCAACCACTTCCACATCTAGATTAACAATTTTCCCTTCAACCCCTATGGGTAAATCCTGCAAAATACCATAAGGTTGAAAACCTCGACCATCAAAAGCTTTTAGAATCGTCGGAGATTGGTTAAGTGTAGGAGAACCAAGAGATTTCCAACACTGAAGCGACATAATACATGTTGAAGCTCCCTCATCAATCACAGTCCGAAAAATAGGCCTGTTTTTTACTAACACTGGAATCTGGAAAGCCATTTGATGAGGAAGACGTGGTGTACTAGTTTCTAAATCGAAGATTATAAGGTTAGAATCATTAACATCAACAGCTCCTATGGCAGACAATAAAAATTTACGCTGTGCTGGACACGACTGCAGCACTTCCAAAGCCGACATTGCTGAAGGAGAAATAGCTAAATCTTCAACAATGTTGTAATTCTGAGCAACTCTCGCATGTGGATTGAAAGCTGATTTACGAAGAACACCTTTAGCAGGCGGCTTGATTATCAAGTCTGGATTTTGTTTCTCGATCTGTAGCGGACCGGAAACAGGAGGAGTTGTATTTGATGCGTTGGCATTGGAAGACTCTCCTTATTTTCCATCAACGGGATTCTTAGAACCGTAATCTTGCGATCGCGTCGCAACCCTTATATGAGACATCATCATAATAGGCTCTTCTAAAGTGGTCGAGGAAGAACCAATCATCTTACTATCTTGAACTGGAAAAGGATCCTTCAAGACAGCAGGTTGTTGCGATCCTTTAATGAGTTTCGTAACCTCTTCTCTATATGGGCATTCTTTCGTGAAGTGATCTTGTTCACAAATGAAGCAAGGATAACGAGGTTTACGTTTCTCATCATTGGATTCTTCTCTATCTGTTTTCTCTTTCGAATTTTTCTTGTTTTTATTCCTCCCTTTCATTTTACCACCGGTTTTTTATTTTGCCGTAGATGTTTCAACGACATGAATATCGGCAGAAACTTCTTGAGAGGATTCTCCCTTCGGGGAATCAGGTAAAGTTATGATTGGAGAAGAATTCTTTGAAGATTTCTTCTTACTTTTGGAATTAACTGTACCAATCATACCGTCAGCGGCATGAGACCCTGAAGGAGGAGCAGCAATTTGACCTTGTTTGGGTAAATCAGGAATTTTTTCATGTAAAGTACCTGACTGCGTATAAACGAGGTCTAGGTACTGAGCCTGAGCAATTACTTGCTCTTCGGTAACAACACCAGCCTTAGCTACATCTTCAGTGATCTTAGGCAGTAATGATTTTACAAACCACTCTGCCAAAATTTGATCCGGAATATAAACCTTCACCAATCGTCGTCTACGTCGCCACTCATGAATATGATCAGGAATATACGTGGACGTAGATTGTTTTAGTGAAGTTAATAATTCTGTGCCATTGTCGTATCTGACAGGCAACTGGAAATGAGTTAAGAAAGACGTTGCTAACTGACCGAAATTATGAAACGAGCCTCGTGGCAACTCAATGTACCATTTGGCTGCAAGACCTATGAGTGTCCTTTGGAAAAGACGTAAGCGAATCGAATCATCAATAATAGAATTAGATGCACACCAAAGGTGATAAGTCATCACATGATTTGATGGATCCTCTCCTGACTTACCTTCAAATTTTGGTATGTCACTGGGCAACTTATGAGGCATTGACGGCCAGTTCTGATAATAGAAAATAGGATCATTAGTAAGGCGCGTCAAATATGGTAAGTCCAAAGTTCCGATGAACGGTAACTGACGGTTAGGGTCACGAAAACCTTGAGAAGTCAAAGCAGATCCAGGAGGCGGATACCCAGGATAACTAGGAATTGGATTAGCATTGGGTATTGTATAACCTCCCGGATAACCAGGATGCATCAGACCATACTGAGGTTGTTGATAAGTATAACCAGGGTATGGCTGATAGCTTGGATTCTGTACATAGGGACCGTATTGCGGCTGTCCTTGGTACCGTTGATAAGTAAACTGAGGTTGACTCGTAACAACTGTACTTGTACAGGATTGTCCTGCAGGCATCTGAACTGTAGTCTGAGCTGTAGGCCCTGAATGAGGTACAAAGACTTGAGGGATTTGCCCGGATACAGGGATAGCCGAACTCGGGGCTACAGACACTCCAGAAATAGGTGTAACAGGTTGAACAGACGTTGCAGCAGTCGCAGCAGTTTGGGGCGGAGTATGAGGTGTACTAGGCCCAGCCTACTGAACTGAACTAGGTGCAGGAGTTTGAATAGCTGGCTGACCAGGTTGCTGAATTTAACCAGAAACCATTGGCTGACCAGGTTGATAAGGTAACTGCACATTAGGCTGCAAAGGCTGTTGATATTGGGACGGATCCCACACCATCATTCCGGGGTACTGTCTCGTAGAAGGTTGAATGTAAGGACCAAAACCTGGTTGAACGTAGGGTTGATAATAAGGTAAAGTTCCGGCTCCTTGAACAGATGGTTGACCAGAAGGCTGTTGGTAACCTTGCATTGGGTATTGCCCTTGAGGTTGATAACCTTGAGGCACGTACTGAATTTGGGGTTGTTGAGGACCCTGAGGAGCATATTGAGTTTGGGGTTGACCTTGAGGAATGTACTGTCCTTGAGGTTGGTAACCTTGAGGTATGTACTGTCCTTGGGGTTGCCCCCCAAAATAATATTGATCCACATTTTGTCCTGGGAAAAAGCTACCTTGAGGTTGAGCCCCGGGTGGTAACTGACTACCTTGGGGTTGCCCCCCAGGCGGTAATTGCCCACCCTGAGGTTGCCCCCCAAGTGGTAACTGAATTCCCTGAGGTTGACCCCCAGAAGGAAACTGACTGCCTTGAGCTTGAGGATTAGGAATATTACCGGACATCATAAAAACTTGCTCTGCGTTCGACGTTTCAATTTTAAGTCCACCAAGACCAGATGATAACACATTTTCGACAGGTTGAGGAGTTGCTCCTGAGAAAGTACCAGACAAAGACTGATATCCCGCAGGACCAGAAGGACCACCATGTAAAAAAGATTCAGGCGTTTGCGAAAACATGGACGACTCTCCAGCCATAATAGATGACGGATAGTAACCTCTGGGTGTAGGATGAAATGGAGCTCGAGGTGGATAAAAAGTAAGACCCGGATTCTCTAAAAAATCAGTTAAAGAAAGATACCAAGGATTAGTTCGAATAGGGCTGTAGAAAATGGATTCACGCTCCCTAAGATTTAACGATTGAGGGGAGTTGGGAAGAGATATGTCTTCGTCTGGATTAGTAAGTTCTTCTATAGAAATTAGTCCAGAAGGAAGATTTTTAGTAATGATATTTCTAACCCTTGGTGAACCTGGATCGCTAGAAGTTGGTGAGATAAATCCTGAAGATGTTTCTAACACAGAAGATTCAGTTTCAGGCTCAGAGATTTCAGGTTCGTCAGATAATTCTCCTGTAGGAGAAATATTTTCAGTGACTTCAGAAACTGAAATCGGTTCTTGAATATATTCTGTTGAGGGAATTTGATGATCGGGATGTATCACAATAGCAGAGCTTTCAGCTTCTGTTGATCTAATTCTACGGCTACCGTGTGGTACCAGAGCCCGAAGCCCTTCTAAATGACCTGGTGTAAATTCAGGGGGTTTCCCTTGTATTCTCCGGGATTGTCTTGGCAATTCCGCCACGATGAAAAATTATCTAATCACACGCAAACAAAGAAAAATTTCAATGAAAACACCTAAAGTCTCTAAGAAACAAACAATTGAATCATACGCTTAAAAAAATCTAAGAGTTCAAACCACACACAAACAAGTAACTTTCCGTACTAAAATCACTAGTTGGTGATGAAATCCAACTTAGTAGAGTTTTAACACGAAAAGGGCGGTTGGCACAGTTACCCCGACAACCTGCTTAATGAAACAGACTGGCACAAGTTTCTTCACATAACCATCTCGAGTGAAGAGAACCCCCCAGAGAGTCCAAGTGAGTCTAGTCGACGTCTGTTCCAGGTACAGTGGGATCTTCCCTCCACCGTCACCTTAGTAAAGAATCCTAAAGATTATGGCCTCTAAGGTTACCAACTGAAACAAATATACCTGGGGGAACAGTCTACGATCCGACACACACGCAAGGGCAGAGTAACAAAGCTCAATCCCCTTGAAGGCTCCTTGAACAGAATCCAAGGTTTACCGACAAGTGACCCCTGGCTCCTCGACAATGGTCTATCCGAGGTTTACCGTTTTTAATACGTGTATATCTTATATCGTTCCCAATGAGGAAGGATTGATTACCCCACTGGTTCAGATATGATCTCGTGCTTAACTCCTTTAAGAGGAGCTTCCCAGAGCATACATGCAACAACTGGAATTCTTCCTGCCGCAAGATATATCTACTTGTTTGTTTTATCTACCTTGGAGAGTTAATTACTCCCTACTCCAAGATACTAGCCTAAGCTATGTTGGTGATGAGAGCCCTAAAAATAAAAAGATTACTAGATGAATTTTATTTAAGCGTTACTTTTAAGAGCTATTTCTTAAGTCAAATGGGCGCGGAAATGAAACTTTGTATGATGTGAAGACTCGACCTCCAAAAACACTAAAATGCACCTATGATGATATTCAATTCTTTTTTCTTTCAATGAATTTTCTATCTAAAGAAGAGTTAGAGAATGCAACTTTCAAATTTCTTCTTCAAACATGAAAACTAAGTGAAAGAAACTATTTTGTCTTTTCGTTAAACTATCAAAGCTCACAAGAAAAACTATTTTCTTTTCCAAACAAGAAGCTACTAAACAATTCTCTTTCGAAAGAAATCTACAAAAATTAAAACTATTCAAAACTATGAAGACTAATCTTAAAAAACTAATCTAAATTGAGTAAAAGCTTTTTAGAGTTTTTTTTATGAATGTTTCTCTTAGTTATTCAGCAAACTAAGAATCTATCAAACAGATCAAAAACACTCAAAATATGTTTTCCAAAACACTCAAAGAATAAATGAAATTCAAAACTTTTAAAACAAGTTCTTTTCGAAGATTTGCAAAGAAATCAAAAAGGCTTAATTTCTCAAACTAGGATGTTTTCACAATGAGGTCGGATTCAATAGACAAAAAGAGATCTTATGTGATCTGAGATACTACAGATTGTCAAAAATTTGAATCACTACAAAGACCAAACGGGAAAAATAATCCAATCGGCAAAAACTTCTAGAAAATCATTCAAAACACTAACACTGTTGGAGTTCATAAACAATGAATTCTTGATAGACACAATAACCAGTCTGGGCAGAAACCAAAGATCTAAAAATTAACCAAAAAAAGAAACCTAGAGATTTTTCAAAATTTTTACAGGGTCCGCATGTAAGGAGTGTTGACAGGTGCGGTCCCGCACTGTATTCTATAAAGAACGTGCGAAACTGCCCGCACTGTAACAGTTATGCAGAGTGCGGTCCTAGCAAAAATGATAGAAAAATTCAAAATACTTCTAAATTTTCAAAAACAGAAAAAATTTAAAGCACCCAGACAGATGTGAATCAATCAAAAACTAGAAAAAGAAACCTTTTCTCAAGTCAAAAATCAAAGAGAACCAAGAACAAACAAAAGTTCTTCCCCAGTGGAGTCGCCATTTTGTTGTGTAGATTAATCCGTCTTGCGGACAAGACCGATCTCTCTAGTACAAAAGGTAACTAGCAACAAACAGCCAATTATACTAATCTCTCTCTAAGCATATACAATTTATAAAAACACTATACGGGTGCAAGGCCTACCTTATATCCAACGCTTTGCTTGCTTACTTGATTTTGTTGAAGTCCTTCCCGTGCACTGAAAGAACGTCCTTCGTATATCTGCAATCACAAACAAGGAAAAAGATTAAGCAGCACCTGTATAGACATTATCATAAATCATACTTATCATGATGATCAAGGAATTCATGAAATAAACCACAAATTGACAGTTTAATGAGAGAAATGAGTATATTTGTATTAACTTTAAAGATAGAAAACCTTTACAACCTGTGCCTTGATGTTGTGCAGGTCCTCCCGGGGTCCGAAGCAGGAATCTCCTTTACTCTGACAAGCATTTCACTCTTTGAACTAAGACAAATGAGGATAAGTGATTTAACCTCACAGAAAGTCTTAAGTTACTCAAGTCTAAAACTCAACAGCATTTAACTTCAAATCTCATAAGCTTCAACTCCCTTTGAGGCTACCCAAGGCCTCTTTTTATAGTGAAAGAGAGGAGGTTTCTAGTTCCAAATATGAAGGGATAGAATCATCCTTCAAAGGGATAAGCTCCTTACATCAAGGGGTTAGCTCCATTAAGAGAGGGATGCATGAACCAGCTTCAAAGCGTATCCATTCCGAAAATTCCCGTCTAGAATCTTCTAGAATTCACCTGGAATTCACTTTTAATCTTCATTTTCTCGCCTTTTTATGTTTTACAGAGGTCCGCACCCATTACACAAAGAAAGTGCGGTATGGTTCCGCATGCAGGCTGAGATTTAGGTGCGGGACCGCAGGGAATGCATAGAGAAAGTGCGATACCAATTCTTAGGGGATTTTAGGGATTTTCTTCTGATTTTGAAACTTGATATGAGGAGCTGGTATATTAGACTTGCAAAAGGAGGAAGTATGAGTAATAATGAGCTCATACGGTCAGCAGAATGTCAAGGTGACAGTTTTCAGTGTAACAGGTGCCTCTACACTGCCAGGTCAAGCACCCCATTGACATGACCCCAGGTGCGCCGCTACCTAATGGACTAATATATAGGTGCTTTGCTCTAGAGAATGATTAAATCAGGAGGCAGATTCAGGAGCTATTGCAGAAAGGTAATATTTGGCCAAGTTCATGACCATGTGCGATCCTGATCATGTTGGTATAGAATAAGGATGGGACTTGGAGACTCTGTATTGACTATAGGGCACTGAACAAGATCATTGTTCAGAATAGGTACCTGATCCCATGGATTGATGACCTTCTGGACCAACTCAAAGGGGAAAATATTTTAGCAAGAACAACTTGAAGTCTGTGCACGACCAGGTACCAATCAAACCCTCTGATGTGTGGAAGACTGCCTTCAAAGCCAAGGAGTGCCTTTTCAAATGGCTCGTCATGCCTTTTGGATTGAAAAATTCTCCCACAACATTCATGAGGTTGATGGACAATATCTTGTGTCCTTTCACCAACTCAATTGTAGGGGTATACTTGGATGACATTCTTATCTTCAACTAGACTTGGGAAGAGCACCTCCACCACATCTGAAAATTCCTCCAAACAATGCGGAAACACAAATTGTGTCCCAATTTGGAGAAATGAAATTTTGGCATGACCCAGGTTCAATATCTGGGATACATTATTGATGAAAGGGGGGTGCAAGTGGATCTAGCCAAGATCCAAGTCATTTGGTATTAGCCAGCCCCAACCACCCTAACAGAGCTTCTCAGCTTTTTGGGTCTTGCTAATTTCTACCACAGGTTCGTGTTGGAATTCTCTCATATCTCTTGGCCCTTGAGTCAAGTCACCAAGGGAGGAGCGAAAGAAAAATTCTTTTGGTCGGCATCTCAACAGAATGCGCTCATAGAATTGAAACATCGCCTCTATTTTGCCCCAATTCTCACATTACCAGACTTGCAAAAACCATTTTAGATCAAGACAACTGCCTCTGACTATGTTATTGGGGCATTTCTTACTCAACAGGGACATCCAGTGGCATATCATAGTGAGACATTGTCCGACACAGTTTGAAAGTATCCCACTTATGACAAAGAAATGTATTCCATTGTGCAGGCTCGTAGATAATGGAAGAATGACATTTTTGGGAAGGAGACAATCATTCACACAGACCACTGACCCCTGTAGTTCATGCAAACACAAGGGAAGTTGTAAAACTATTGCCATAAGAAGTGGTCGACATATCTGCAACAATTTCATTTGAACATCAAGTACAAGAAGGGTAGCACCAATAATGTTACAGACTGCCTCAGCCGACCACCGATCGTGGCCATGGCCACGGCTCTCAACTCTTGTGGGCATGAGACTTCTGATTGGACGCTTCTCTACAAGAGCGATCCAGAATTCAACTACACATACAAGGCACTCTTGGGGGGTATGCAAGTTCCAAATTTTCACCTCCAAGATGCACTATTATGTCACTTGGGACACCTTTGTGTTCCTTCAAGCGAGCATGTCAAGATGATATGGGAAGTGCACTATAGTCGAGTCGCTAGGCATTTTGGGGTCGAGAAAATAGTGGCAGTACTACAGAAGTATTTCTATTGGCCAAAATTTCGACAGGATGTTGGGAAGTACATTAGATCCTACACTGCTTGTGCCATTTCCAAGCCGACCATCAAGAAGCAAGGGCTCTATACTCCGCTACCTACCCCTAGTTGACCTTGGAAATCCATCTCCATGGATTACATGTCAGGCCTTCCTTCTACTAAGCATGGAAATGACTGTGTTTTTGTGGTCGTCGACAGATTCTCAAATATGGCCATTATGACGGCCTGCAAGAAGAATATCCCAGCAGAAGCCACTGCTAAACTCTTATTTGAACGAGTGTGGGTGCACTTTGGGATACCACAATCTATCATACCATATCATGATAGCAGGTTCCTCATCACGTTTTGGTCCAGCCTCAAAGTCAATGCTGGACACCAAGCTCACCAAGTCCACAACTTTCCATCCCCAAACTGATGGCCAGACAGAGGTCGTCAACAGGATGATTGTACACATTCTGCACATGTACAATTCAAAGCATCCACGCACATGGGATGAGAGGCTTCCCTATGTACAACACAGTTATAATCGGGCTCTCCATAGCTCAACCGGCCATAGCCACTTTCAGGTGGGCTTGGGATTCCAGCCACTATGTCCCATTGACGTAGCCATGCCATTTGCGGCTACTCAAGTCGATTCGACTCATGTCTCGTCTGAAGCTGACAAAGAAAAAAACTTCATCGAGCGCATTCAACACATATGCCAACAGGTTCATAACATATTAGACAGATCCAATGCTAAGTACAAGCAACGACATGATCAACATTGGGTGCCACACAACTTCCAGGTGGGTGGAAAAGTGTGGCTACATTTGCAGAAGGAATGCCTCACTGGACCCCACTGCAAGCTTCACCCACTCCGATATGGGCCATACACCATCACCAAGGTTGTAGGGAACAATGCCTTCGAGATCAATATTCCACCATTCCTTGGTCTGCACCCAGTATTCAATGTAGACCGCCTTCGTCCCTACTTCCCACCTCTATTGGACACCTATGACATTGCAGAAGAACTCACACCACAAGAGTTAAACCCAGACTGCATGGAACAGGACACCATAGACTGTATCATGGACATGCAAATAAATAACACTCGCCAATAGAAGATCCAACTCTATCGGGTTATCAAGCTGGTGAACTACTGCAGCAAGGCAAGTGGTTCACTAGGGATCAAGTTAAACAAAATTTTCCTCATCTCATGGAAGAACTCAATTCATGGGGACCTTTTCTTCCTAAGGGGGGAGGAATGATCCAGGTGGATATCGGTGGCCATCTACCTATTCCACTTGGGGCCCCACCATTGTCTCTTTCAGTTTTCACAACTTACTAATTTTATTAGTTTTTTGGGGCATGAACTTCCGAAGCCATTTTGAGGTCCCAAACAGAGATAGTATGCCAAAGTTATGTCCTTGGGAAGTTGAAACACCAATTTACCCAAACGGGCCCCATAGTTTATGTGCTTCATCTCCTAGGGTTAGGTTTTTGGACGTTTAGAGTTCTCAATTGTTTCTCCATAATAAATTGGCCCTTGAGCCTCATTGTAACACACTTCAGAGGTCTGTAGCCACCAAATCTCTTCTCATAGATTCGCTACTAGCACCCTAGCTATTTTATTTCCATCATTTTTGTAAGCATATTTCTGTGATTTTTGATATTAATGAAATGAAGCCTTATTTCCACTGTATTTCTATGTTTATGGTTATTTCTGTATTCTTTTTCGTTCTTGCATAAATCCGAATCAACACCCCACCTACCCATCGTCGTGTGAGTACTAGACATCTTACCTAGATGACTCCCTCTACTTTGCGCTCAGGTTGCCAGCATTGTTCATCATCCACCCATCTATTGTCTTGTGACAATTTTTCAGATGGACCTTTGGTCCACACCTTATATCAGTTATGTCGATGGTGCAAGTCACTACTCTTGGAATCTAGCCTTAGAAGGTTGGGCCATATTTACCCCCTTGCATTCGCTATTTCTCTCAAACGGTGTATGAATTGGTACTGGTACCAATAATCTAGCTGAATATGATGTAGTGCGAGGTTTATTAGCCGATGCCCTTTCCCATTGCATCCTCCACCTTCATGTTCATTTAGATTCCCTGCTTCTTGTGATGCAATTGAATGGTTTCTATCGTGTGCATAATCCTATCCTTTTTAGAAGATATTTACAAGTGAAGCTTTTGATGCGTGAATTTGAAATCATTACATTCAGTCATGTACCTAGAGCAAAAAATCACTATGTAGATAGCATAGCAAAAAATATTCTAGATTGGCATTTAGCACATGCATTTAACACAAGACAATAATATAACATAAAAACATAAAAACGATGCATATCCATAATATGTGTCGTATAAAATGTTTGAGTCCATCAACTCTGATACATATGACATGCCCATAGCATGTTACAAAAACTCAAAACTGGGGGCACCACCTACCCCTACACCTAATTACTATCTGGAGGATCCTGAGTCAATGGCTCTGCTCCTGCAGCTCGTAGATCACGCATCCCCTATCCGGCCATCGCCATGCACTACATGACCCTTCACCACTCTGAGGGTAGACCAATACATGGCTCTATGTATTGGTCATCCAAGTCTTGCAAGCCACGCTCTGAAACATCAGTCAGAAGCCTCTCACATCTACAATGGATGTCCTCTAGCAGTCCCGCTGCATCCTCATTTTGTGGCACTCTCGATCCAGTAGGTCCTGCAGCTCTTGATACTGTAGGCCATCCCATATACCCAGTTGGTTTTACCGGTGATGTATCTGCATACCAAAAGTGAAAGAATCAGTGCCATATAGAATATTCTGAAACTTTACATGCACATAAAAGATTAGCAATTTGTCACTTACCATCGGCCCCCCATACTCGACTAGGCGGCAGTGGCAGATCCGGGTCCCCACAATAACTCATCCCACTATAGGGATAGTCCTCTATGTATAGTGACATCTGATCCCAATGAGCAAAGAACTTGGGTCGAAACACCCATCTGACCACCCCACCTCCTCCTCTGCACAGTAGTCACCCCCACCAGTCCATCTTGGGCTCTCTCGAGTCCCCATCTTGGAGTTGCATGTGAGTTTGAAGTGTCAGGATATCCTCGAAGAAGAGTGAGGACAAAAATGTACCATATGCGTAGTCATGGCTCACCCACTGCTTGCATAGCGAAAACTATCATTTCAACGACGATAGCATCATTTGGGCCCTCCCATAGTAGGTCCCACTCAACACACTCTCCACAAGCATCATCTGCCCTCCAGTGATGTGGTGGACTGCCTGGTTTCCCAGGATCTGCAGCACCACTGTGCCCACAATACAGGTCTCTAACGTCTCTAGATCCCCGATGGGTATCCGTGTCCCTTTGACATGGAGACCTGGTTGAAAATGGCACTCTACAAACTCTATAATGTTTCACCCTCACAGTAACACTGGCTGAGTATTCCCAACCATCCCAAGTGGTGGGAGTCTAGTCAGGAAATATATATCCTGGACCATCAACTTGATCCGGTGCCCCTGTGCTATAAGGACCTCATGGTCCGGATCCCAATAGCTCACAATTCGGGCCAATAAGGGCTCTCTAACTCTCATAAGAGGATTCTCCACAAACTTCAGAACCCCAAACCTGGCCAATGCATTGCGGACACCTTGACCCTCCCAGATATCCGACTGCAATGTGCCCAGGTCTCTCTCTCTCTCCAGTTGATCCGTAATTCTGCCATATCTGAAAAAAACCATCATATTGGTTAGTGTACAGATAGGAAAGAATGTATCTCAAAATGAAAACCTAGTTCTCAGCCAAAACACAGCACAGGAAAATCCCTCTCTGTCAGGTCGCACTTTTCAAGCCCAATCGTGAGACAGGTCGCAATTTTCTGCCCAAAACCTGCTACCGAGGTTACAATTTTTGACCCAAAAAGTGCGACCCGGGCATGAAGAAGAGTATGGGTCTATTACTGAGCTCTAGGGACCTAAAATGAACTTTCAATCCACTGAAATGAAAGAGTAGGGTTAGGCCTCTTACCTGCAACTAACGGATCTCGATTCCAACGGTCAGTTTTTCTGCTATGCTCGCCGCAAGTTTTAGGGCCTTCTCTCCTCTCTACATTCACCATAGCTCCACATGCAAATGAGTGAATTTGGAGGGAAAATTCCTTCTTAAATGAGAAACCCCTGATTGTTCTTTCGCCTGATATGGCCAAACCGTAGCTCAATTTGACAAACCATTTGTACCATTGGAAATATGTCACCGAGCCCTCAAATGGGTATCTTTTATTTTTTTGTGATTTGATACTTCCCCAGGACACATTTTGTCCGAGAAGCGTCACTTCACCACTCCTCAAAATTGAATTTGTTCACTTGTAACACTTTTACTTAGGGCACCACTTTGCCTCCATACTTGTCCATGCTCATGTCGATTTTCATTGTGAGTTACCATCTTGTACTCATGTTTATATGGTTCACATTGGACCTTTACTGTGTGGCAGCACCATCGAGTCGCCCTTGTTTATAGAATCCAGTTTGAGTCATCATCACATTCATGGAGTCTATCTCGAGTCCCTTTTTCCCATTATAGTCCTCCATCATTCATTGGTTGGTCCCTCTCTCAAATCACACATTATGGCGTCTAGTCCCACTGTCCCCTATCCCTCATGATATCGTGTCAGTCGCTGCTAGGTCATCCATTCCCTTTATGGTCTATCAAGGGAAGTCATCCGTCTGCTACTCAGTACCCCCCATTTCATCATCACCCCTGGTGTTCATCTATCAGTCGCTCTACAATTTTCTCTCGTCCCTTAGTTGAGGACCCCTTATTGCCTCACCTATGGCGGACCTCCTTCTGTCCACATCAGATCATTTATTCTAGAAGACATGTCTATAGGGTGATATACCTTAGTTCCAACTTCCACTTTTTTTGGTGCCTTTGATCAGTCAAAGGGACTCCTTATAGCCCTTTGAATTGATTTTTTCTTAGTTCCAGCTCCTTACATCATGATTTAGATCCGTATACTCGATGGTTCAGTGATGCAACAGATTGGACCAGTGATTCTGGGGTGTGTGTGAGATGTTTTAGCCCTCATGAGGGGATGGCCCTACAAGTAGCCCCCCACATGCCCAGATGACCTCTTCATTTCAGCCTTCGATGCAGCTCCTAAGATTTGATGATGTCGGCCTCAGCCGCTTGCAACACCTTTTTTATTGCATGTATCAGTCAGATTTTCAGAGCCCTTTCCTATTTACAGGGGCATCTGTGTTGTATTTGTATCTCATGTACTTAGATATTATTGTACAATTCTTAGCTCTTATCCTAGGCACAATATGTATGTGGGATTGATTATCATGTTTTTTATCCGGCTCATGTTTATGCCAGCATTTACTATATTGTTCAATGCCTTGTTTACTGGATGCATTATTCTTTGTACTTTGTCTCGGCGGGCATAGGTATGCCTCCCCTACCACCTATAGCACAAGTACTCACTCATAAAAGAGACTTGTCGCACCTGTAAGTCTCGCCTCGTCAGGGTCTAGTCCTCTCAGCGCTTTGGTCTACCTTATATTTCTCTCTCTCTAACTTCCCCTTTAGTGTCTAGTGATTGAGTTCTTACAACGTACTTCGGTCATACGATTAGCTCCTAACGCTCGCACGCTGAGGGGAAATCTGTTACACCATTTTTTGGTCATCTAACCTATTATTATTAGATGGACCTATGTACACCATGTAAGACCAATTTTACCCTAAGGAAAATTGATTTCACTATGAAAAATAACTTAGTAAACCACCTTTATTAAGTTTTTTATGGTCTAAATGGGAAACCCCATGAGGAAATATTAAATAAATCTACATTTGTTTGATTTTCCTCAAGGAATAATTAGTTAAACAATAGTTTAATTAGTATTCTTGGTTATATTTAACCCAAAACAGGGCAATTAATTACATAAATCATTATTTATCTTATTATTTTCTAGGAATAATTATTTAAACCTTATTTAAAAAATATTCCTTGTTAAATATGACTAAATCACTCATAAATAATTATTTATTTGATTATTACTCAACCACATCCTTAAAATTAAAAACAAATCATTTATTTATTTATTATTTACAAATAAAGGAATTTGACCCAAGTCAATTTCTTTTTCCCTCCAATGAATATAATAAAATATTTCATAAAAGTTGGATCTTGATTTGGTTAATAATATTTTAGTTATGCACCAATATATAGACTAACTCAATATTTTGCTATAAATAGAATGGTTTTTCCATTCATTCACTACCTTTTGTTACCTAAAGTTCACTCTGGATCTATACTTTTGGTCTGACTTTGATCCACCATCATTGTCATATTTTGCTACCATTTTCTTGGGAGCTCCCTTTGGGTTCCACTTTTTTTCTGGCTTTTCTACACCATCAAGAGAGAGGGATTTTAGATCTGAAGTGTTGAGGACATACAAGAACCCATCCCATTGAGGAGAACTGGTAACATCCTTCTATGTTTTCCTCCCAGGTGCCATTAATACAAAATTCATTCAACATATTATTGTCTTTTCTATTGGATGCATGGAGTAAATCTTGTTTTTATTTACTACTTAATGTATTTTGATTCATAGATCTATTTTTTTGCAACATTTACCTTGATCACCTAATTGCAGATCTAAGGATATTGGCAGCCATCTTTGCTGTTAGGGTTGTTTGTTATGCACAGCTAAAGTGGTCTTTTTTCGTACACTTGCAATTAAGATTCATACTAACAAAAAGTGTTAAAAATTATTGTCACTTGTTCTTACCTCTAGTTACAATGTGGATGTCCTCTACCACTTGTTGTTCCATTTGAATCACTAAGTAATTTGGGGTCTACATTTGACTGTGGGTAGAAATTCAAAAATCTCATGTTTGTACTTAGAATTTCTTTGTTGCAACCTTCAGATACCCAAATTTCGGGATTAAAAGAAACTTATCATGAATTATCAATGATATAGCTATTAAGCGAAAGAATTGTGTTGGAAAGGGGCTCGGATGCCCATATGCCTCAGTGTGTCCGTGAATACGCTAGATTCAACTATAAATTGCTTCATGTTTTCAACTTCAATTTTCTTCTGATTCCTATAAATTCAGAAGAAGTTACATATACCATTATAAATATCTCAGAACAAGATACTCAACCATGCAACTTTCATTCCCATTTGGACTTGGAAGTTAGGAAATAAATTCCTTTAAATATATGTTACTCAATCTTCAATATTGACAACATGTCATTCATAATGCTTCTTGACTATGGTATTACCCCCAACACACATATAGCACCAATGAAATTTTAGTTTACATAAATGACAATGTATATGAAACACCTTCACAGAAGGAGTTCCTCAGCAAGAAGCCTTATCATGAACTATTCTACATCTTGTGTGTGAGGGAGATAAAACTTGGACATAGTAAACTTTACTAATTTTTTCTTAAAAGAGTTGGATCCAATGATGGAAACTAATGATTTTTCCACCATTTGGAAAGGTTCAATTCTCATGACCGTATAACTCGAAGCTATAGAAGCTAAGGAAAATATGAAGGATGAAAATTTATATTGAAGTTTCGAAACCTTGGTAAGTGTTACTAGTTCTTAATATACAATACATGAAAAGTTTGGTAATATTTTTGAAAGAATATTCAAGTTTATAGTGATTTTATATAGTCTTTACAAAAATTTGGTGATTTTTAAGGTAAAATATTTGTATCCTATAAAATTTGTGTGAATCATTTTTAGAAAGTAATGGACATTAGTGAATCTTTTTTTCGGGAAAATGATTGAAAAATTATTCCATCTATAAATATTAGCCCATAATATTTTCCTTCATAGAAGTACCATGAGGTAGTGGTCGAATGCGTGGCTACATCCATAGATATTATATTAAATGGTCTCATGGTTCGAGAACATATAAGAGAATCAAATCACATCACCGTGTTCTTCAATTTTAAGCTAGTGATGCTTTGAACAAGTAGTGATTTAAGTATTATTCATTATTTAATGTGATGGTAATGGGTTCAAAACCCATAGAGATCCCCACATAACTAATCAACAAGAAAAAAAAAATATACTTTTTTTTGAGATACATCATTACTCGAAGTATAAAAAATAGTTCCATTTTAACAATATAAGTCACGATTCTTTCTTTATCTATATATATATATATATATATATATATATATATATATATATATATATATATATATATATATTCCAGAAATCTAGGATGATCTTTAACTCACATGACATCGGGTCGATTTCATTCACTACCAATATAACCACTAATGCACCTTAGAATTATAACTATCCTTCGAAGGCTAGAAATGATATCCACAAGTGACTACTCAAGCGAGTACACCAAATTTGATCATGTCACTTGTGGGAACTAGAATTGAGTCTGGAAGATAACAATCATTCCTCCCAACCAACCGAGATAATCTCAATTAAGATAATAGCTTTAGAAGATATTAATAAATTTAATATTATTCATATTATATATTTATATATAATTAGTGTAGTTTCTTTAATTCAAGAGCTATTTCCTTTCGAAATTATTCTTTCTCGCCATTTCTAAAAATGGTATTTAAATTCTTCAAAACATTAAAGTTACATGTTTTATGATTTCAACTTTATTGTAATTTTTTATTGTTAAAATAATTGTTTTTAATGTAAGAATGAATTTTCTGCCCTTCAATATAACTTGTTTTTCAATATTAAAAATCGATATTTGTAGTCCATCACCTCAAAATGATTTTTTTGCTTAATTTTGGGCAAAAACGCTAAATTATAACCATATCCAAAATGAGAATCAATTTTTTAACCAATACATTCACTATAAACCAATTTTTCAACTCATACTAAAACCATATTTTATATTTTGTTAAAAAACTACTAAAATTTATATTTACATCATAATATATATTTTTTACCATGTTAAAATACTCAAGTTTTCTAAAAGTAGCATTCATGTGCAAAGTGAGATAAAGGATAATTCTTGGTCCCAAAATGGGCAAGTTGAAACTTTACCATGTTAAAATACTCAAGTTTTCTAAAAGTAGCATTCATGTGCAAAGTGAGATAAAGGATAATTCTTGGTCCCAAAATGGGCAAGTTGAAACAACATATTCGTAGAAGAGGCTAAAATAACTAAGCGAAGGCCTATGCACTCCTCCAAGGCGTAGCCTTGGCTCATGCTCACATTCTGGTAAATATATTGATTGTTGAGAACTTAAGAATTATAATACATCATATCGTAGTGGGTACTTCTCCTACATAAAGTAAATTGGAATCCATACTCGAAAGGATTTCATAATATCTCTCTAATTTTAATTTCTATTATGTCTTTCATGTCCTTCAACATAACAATTAAGATGTAGATAATATGGAAAATACATGAGCAAGCTTGGCATTAGGAACATTATGGGTCAATGGAATATTTGATTATAAAGCTATCCTTTAATTATGATTATAAAAAATTGGACTAATGGTAGATGCTACGAGGGAAAGGACCACGTGGTTCCTCATGTGTAATTGTGAGGTGGAAAGTGAATAAGAGAGGACGTAGTCACCCATTAAGCAGAATGGTGAAATGCAACATGCGGATGAGGGGTGAGAGATTAATGGTTGGAAATGGAGATCTATGGGAATAACATAATCATGTCATTAGCTTATGCTGAACCACCTACCATTATCATTTTCACATCATCATGTGTGTCATTACAATTTGGGATTATCACATGATGATTGTTCTCGTGGTCTTGGATGCCAAGAAATATGGTGAGAGATTGTTTGGAGTATAATATTTTTTTTTATGGGATAGTAGGTGAAATTTAGATTTTCAATTTACTTTCATTTTCTTGGTATCAATATAATGTCATTTATCAAGTTAATTTCATGAGAATGTATAGAGAAATTATGGAAATGAAAACTACAGTTATGGAATGTAGTTATGTTTTTTACTTCACAATATTTAAGATTTCCAATTTAAATATTCATAAGTCTAGTGATCAAGTCATTTATGAGTATTATAGAGGAAATTACTAGGATTAGAAAGCTAAGTCGTGAAAGTTGACTATTTTAGTTGTCTCTCAATTATATAGAAAGGAAGGGTGGTTTTTTACTATAGAGATTGCCTTTATCCACTTCAATAGAAGATCCTGATTTATTTAGTCTAGCAAAAAATTGGAGTGTGGGACATAGGTCAACAAAGTACATGTTAACAAGATGGTTTTATTCAATAGAGGTTGGTATCCAAAATTTCATGGTGTTTTTCTTTAATTTTAAAGTGACAAGTGAATATGAAATGTAATTATTGTTATCTCTTTATTTTGGAATGATATTTTCCAACAACTGATAACTAGTATGTGAAAATGGAAAGTTACTAGGTTGGGGAGTTGTAGGTGGTGTTCTATACAATGCATGAGAATTAGGGTGTAATTCAAAGTCAGATAATTTCATAGAAAAAGAAATCTTTGCATTGGAAATGAAATACAACCAACTATTTTCAGATATCACTTTGACATGGAGATCTTAATTGATCAACAATTTGTCATACAAATAATAGAAGATGAATTGAAAGTGGTCATAAACAAATAGAAGAATTGCAACATTCTTTTAGCTAGAGAGAGTTAGAGTCATCTTCTTCAAGCAATTATGCTAGTCCTTCTATGTTTCAAATTCTTGATGTCAATGTTCCTCTGTGGGAAAGAGTAAAACAACTTGATGACCTTCACCCTCTTCCTCGTAGGATATAATTATTTTTATAAAAGTACTTAAATTTTTTGGTGTGTTTTTGAAAATCCTTACGAGTAGATATAATATGAGAGAATTTATTGTAGATTCACATTTTGACCTCATAGGTAGTTGAGATAGATATTTAAAAAAACATTGATTAACAATATGATAAAGAAATATTAAATCAAATCTAACAATTCATACTCCTACTAAATCAATATGTTTATGTTTAAAAAATAATACTTACATGCCTTCCAATAATATTATAATCATTAATTCTATCATACATTCTATTATGTATTGTAATTTTTTGTAAAATATCAATAAACAAGAAACTATGTTTATCTCTCTCCCCCTTTCCCTATCAAATTTTATTATGTATTCTAAAATTTTAAACTAAATAAATAACTTTTTGATAACAATAAGTGTAAATAAATAAACAAATACAATTTTTCTTCAAAAATAAAATAAAAAATAACCAAATTATTTTAAATAAAATTCTACTCACTCTATCTCTTTAAAAAAAACTGAACATTACTAAAAAAAATACCCTATTTCCATGAAAAATACCGTTTCTTATACCAAACATGAGCACATCCATTTCCTAACCTTTATCGTGGCCTTTATTACATGTCCTAACCTTTATCACGGCCTTTACACAAGTATAACAAAAATAAATGCAGATGGTTAATATTTGTGAAGAAAATAAAAAATAAATATTAAAAATTAAAATTCACCATTTTCACAATTTCATTCAAAATATTATAAACATCATTTTCACATTTTCATATTTCTTTCAAAATAATATAAACGGCATATATCAATCAATCACCAATGTTGTCACCAATGCTGTTGTATTAGATAGGTCTAACAAAACAGGCAAATAAATGACTGCCCAAAGACAAATTCATCTAAGACTTCTTAAGGATCGTTTAAGAGCATGAAAAAACCCATTATGATACAGCAAGAAAACTATGTGACTCCTCAAGAAACCTCTGTAGTCTCACAACCAACAATTAACCTTTGTAGTCTCACAACCCACAATTATGATAACACACAAGTGTTTACACGTTTGCAGCCCAGGTATAGAAAAACTACTATTGAAATTTAGCAGTTGTCTATAAAAAATTTCTATAACTTTATATGGCTATGGTTCAACTAGGCAAATCACTAACAAAATTGAACAATTTGGATATTTCTGACATAACATAGAGTATAAATCTTAATCCCATTAATCAAGTTGGAGGTTTGGTTTCCACAAATCAATAATCCGTTTAATTCTATTTCAGATTTTGAAAATATGAATGATATAAAGAAAACCATACAAACAGTTAACATTCACCATATCTTTTCTGGGAAAACACAGATGTTACCTACAATCCAATCGAATCACAGTATTGACAAATCTGGAACTATAACGGGCAGTAACGGGAAGCAAGCTAACGAATAGATTTGAGAGGTGAATTTGCACAACGGTAATATTTTTACAAATATGGAAGACGAAAAGAAGGTAAAGGGAGAAACATCAAAAGTTTTAATATATTCTCATATGGCTCTTTGTAAACTTAAGAATGGAGAACCTTTTTTTGTTTATGGTTCCCCTAACTGCACCAGATCCAAAACACGTTCCCATTTATCGTCCAAAACAGGCAGGCTTGTATACGCATCTTCAGTCTGGTGAAGTGACGCGCTGTAAAAATTTGGATCCAACCTATCCTGACATCCTGTTAAAATATGAGCACTCATGTTGGCAACTGCTGCATTCATGTTGGCAACTGCTGCTTCTGTGGAAGCCAATTGTGACTCCAACTCTGCTACTTTTCTGCGGAGTTCATTGATAACTCCGGCACAACCATGTACAGGATCTCGAACTCTTTCGCTTGCTTCATACACCATGCTGTTCACTGCTTCACCTCTTTGGTGCACAGGGATAACCTGAAACATAACTGTTTATCACATTATAGGCCCATAGCAATTACCACGTGACCATACTATTTTTAAGCAAGTCTATATTATAAATGTTTTTCCATTAATCACGTGTTAATTTTTACTAAATTTTAATAATGTAAGTAATTTTAAAGACACTTATTTATTTTATGGATTATAAAAGTCTTCCATTTAACCAATTTATATTAATTAATTTAAATTTACCTTGAAAAAATATTTAAAATATGTAAAAAAAAAATTCAAATATAATCATTATATTAATAAAAAAAAATATAATCGTTATATGAATCAATACTATTTATATTCATTTGTTTATTAATTTACATGAATTAAAATTACAGACCACGAAATTGAAAGTTGATGAATTTATATTGGTATCTTGAATTTATAAGACTTAATTCAATGTATTATAATATTAATGAGATAAAAGTTAACTTTCAAGAAATTAAACTTATATATATATATTACATAAAAAAATTAATATAGAAACTTGAATATAGTGAAAGATTGGAAAAACTCACTTTTAAAATGGAAAATTCAACTAATGCAATTTCATGTTAATCAAAATTCTCTATTTTACATCAATTCAATAAATAATTCGACTTAAATTATATTATTAATAATAATTTTGTTATATCTCTAGAAGCTTTGTTTAGTGGTCATCTCTTCTATATACTAAATTTATTTATATATTAAATGTAACGTACACAGATTAAAACAAATTTACACCAATAAAAAAAAAAAAACTATTATTATGATGGTTCGCATTACCCTCCAGCAGAGTTAATATATCTGTCCTATATAATTATAGTGCGGTTGACATTTATGGCTGAGTTTGATGCAAGTAAATACATTTATGGTGATACACTGCGAGCTCTATGGTTCGACTATATCAAGTTAGATTAAGGCTTGGTTAAATTTCATGGTTGTACATACATCTATTTAATATCACATGTCACGGCATTGAAGTTTATGTTAAGTTCTGGAGGCTTCCGCTTATAAGTAATTCTTAACTATGAAATATATTTCTCGAGCATTGGTTATTTCGATGGTTAACTCGAGATTATCGACCCTATCCCATCGATCTGTCCCCGGCGAAATCCGGCCCTTGATTGAGATCTGGATCCTACGGTGAGGATTCTTTAGGGTTGGATAATGTCTACCCAGCTGGTAATTGCTTCCTCAGTCCATTGTTGCGCCTCGCTGGTGCGTCTGGAGGCAAGGTCCGCTGTCCTTAGGGTTTCCTGCTCCATTTTAGCTCTGCTCCGACAGATTATGGCGTTCCTGGGCGTGATAGCTACCTCGACCACCAGGTATTGTCTTGACTTCGTTTCGCAGCCCTGTAGTCTTGCATTAGTCCTTTTTATATGAGTTCTGGAGATAAAAATGCGGATACTATTCTATCTCTTGTCTCTGCGTCTGAGGAACGACGTACTGACTATGTTTCTATGTTTAATGGTTTCCTCCAGCTCGGCTGGCCAGTATCAAGCATTCTACTTCCAGCCACAGTCATCCTATCGGCGTTTGCAAAGGTATTATTATGTTTGGCATTTTTTAGACAAGTTATTTTCATTGCTTCCATTCTTGCATCAGTTCACAGTAGGGTTTGGTTCGCTAACAGTTTGCTATATTGTTTGTCTGCCAGGTACCCTTCCTTCCGTCCAACTGCTACGAGATTTTTCTTACGTTTCTGCTCCAACAGGGCTAAACTTATCGTTTTCACAGGTACTTAAATTCTTGCTACAGGAGTTCGAACCCAAACCTCCTCTCCAGAATTTCTTGGCTAAAGGCGTTGAGAAATAGGGTCTCTATACCGTCTTTTCTTAATTTAAGTCTGGGCTATTCTATGGCAATGATTATGTAATTTTTAGGTAAACCCAGCCAGGGTTTTTGCGGCTCTTTTGAACTTAAATAGGATTTTGTTGAGGGTTTACTCCCTCTCGATAGTTTATGCTTTTTACCCTGTAATGGTTTCTGGATACTGAACAGAATCGTTTCAGGCCTACTCTGATATTCACTCTTTGTCATGGGCTTAAATGTTTCTTGGTGATAAATTATTTTATGGGTTATGAGTAAAAGAAAGGAATTATATATATATTTTCATTTCGATACAGTATACTGTTCAGTTTTCATGTTTGTGATTCGATGATTTTTGTGTAAGCGTAAATCCGAGAATTTTCGCGGCTATAGGTTATGGCTGTAGGCTACATGAGGTTTTATTTTGTTTTTATTATGGCAGCCACCATGCATGCTTGCGATATTTCAACTGAACTCTGTGTTTACATGGGTTTTCGCCCCTTTGGTCGACATTTGTTACTGGTGTATATGTATTTTCTCTCCATTACTTTGGGGTTCGCTTCCTGGTTGAATTGTACAGTTATCTTGAATGTCTGTTCTGGAAAGAGAAATGATAAAATTCTTGCTGGTTTACTATTCTGTTCTTATTACATAGTTCTAAAAGACTATTCTGAAAGTGACCGGACCACTTATCAGTCCGAGCTATCATAGAGAGAGACGACCAACCCAGAAGCCTGTTCTGCAGGCACTACGGGTTAACGGTCTCCCTCATTCCTTTTTGATAATGTGGGTGATGCCTTACCTTACAGTACTTAATTTGTTTTTTTTAAATAAAAAGAAGATTGCTTCTTCCTACTTCTACATTTATGATTCAATACTGAACAGGTCTCATTTAAAATCTGTTACATTATTCATCTAACTATTATGGACACAGATCCTTTTAACCTACTTTTCTAAATATAAGAAAAAATCACTGGAGTAAAAGGAACAGTTACTACCAAACACCCAACATTTTGTTTTCTGTTCGACACAGGAAAAGAATATAAGCTACTTAGTCTAACACAACGAAAACAAACGTTTATCTTTTTCTGTTATTAGCAACTATTGAAATCTACTCATCTGACTTGAATCCGAGTGAAGTAGTTTATGCCTCCCTTCCATGAGCTGGGCGATTACGTCCTGCAGCTCTCCCCCGAGCTCAAGTCTGAGTCGTCGTTAGTACAGAAATCTTGGAGGAGGTTCTCGGGACAATCCGGTCCAAACTCTCCGACTCCAGCGAAAAAAAGCAGTCCTGGGGAGCTCACGGGACAATCCGGTCCAGACCTCCAACCCAGAGTATTGTCTGTTCTGGAAAATGTGTTTTCCTTCCAGCTTACAGAGTTTCTTTGTGCACAGATCCAACTCCAAACTCTCCTTGGAATGCTTTATTTATTCCAGAGTTTTTTTGGATGAGCTGTTGTTAGCCACCTATAATATTTTTTTATACCAAAAGGTGGCTAAGATCTTTTTTGAGCCTCCAAGGAACAAATTTTATCACTAAAAAATTGTTGGCTCTTGAAGTCTCTTTAAGGCCTCATGCCTCTGTCCAAAATCCTCATTTGTTGTCCCATTTTTTATACTCAGGAATTTATGCTGACTCCAACTGAAAGACTGCTAAAAGATCGCCATTTCTCCTCTTCTCAAAACCTTTCATCTGCTCCCCTTTTTCTCCATCAAAACTACCTTGTTTTCATAAGTCCTCTTCTTTCCATTTATGAAATTTTCCCCTTTCATAGTTAAAAACTCACTTTTTTAACTATTTCAGAACCCCCAAATCCATTAAAACCTTGAATTTTTTCATAAAAAACAGAGTTTCATTACTATGGACCTAAGCCCCTTGGGCTAAGTCCTAAACCACTTCCCCTCACATGCCCATGTGTTAAAACCAAACGCCAAGACTTTCGGCGCTAATCGCAAATATCCAACGGGTGCATGACTTTGAACCTTTACAAAACTCATTTTCCTTTGTAAAACCCAAAAAACCCGCTTTCCGAAAGTTCTAAGTTAAAACTTAAAACCACGTGCTGAATATAAATGGGTTGATTGAAAAGAGCCGATTGCGCAATCGCAATCGGAAACAATACAAATGGGTTGATCGGAAAGACCAGGCTCAATGGCCCGATTGCGATTGGCCCTTGTTTCTATACTCTCGGGCATATTGCATTCCATAAAACCACCGGCCCCGCAATCGGGCGCCTTTTTCTTTACTTATATATATATTTTCCTCCTGATCCATTATAACTTATGACTATTGCAAAACTTTGGTTTTCATATGTTTAAAGGTTTTTTCGCCGGTACGTAGGTCAAAGCAATCCTGACCGTTGATCTAGTTCTTCGATCCAACGGTCCGCGCACAATCGCATCGCAACTTTTCTCATTGCGCAATCGCATGCCCATCTCTGCGACCTCCGATTGCCGACCCCCCGATTAAATCCCGACCATCAATCTTGTTCTCAGATCAATGGCCTGCGCTTAATCACAAGTGTCCTCCGATCGCAACCACAAGCCTTCTCATCGCACACCCTTTCCAATCCCTCCAATTAAATCCCGACCGTCGATCTTGTTCTCGGATCAACGGCCTGTGCTCAATCGCAAGGGACTCAATCGCAAAGTTTCAATCGCATGTTGTTTTGTGACCCCCCCGATTGAGATCCTCCGATTAGATCCGGACCGTCCACGTGTCCAGATCGGACGGTGCAAAACTGCTCCTCCTTATTCTTCTCCCACTATCCTTTTCGCCTTTCTATGCAGATCTCCACCGTTGGTTTCCTTCATCCGACGGCTTCGCTCCTTCCCCGCCATCTGAAGCAGTTTAACCTATTTCCGCAAGATTTCTTAACTATTTTTGTGTTTTGCAGGCATTCTAATGGTTTTCCATTGTTTAATGAAAGAAAGCCGAGGCTTGGGAAAGACGTTTCCTGCGCCTTCGAGTTGTTAAAGAGAACCATCTGCGGGGTTTCGCTTCATTGTTTTCTCAATGCTTCATGGACATTGATGCCTTTAAAAGCCCAGTGCGGCCTGCACATCAACAAGACATTGTTTTAATTCAAAAACAGTTAAAGAGTATCAGTTTGAAGATAGAGCACAGCAGATAAAGATTGAAGACGGTTTTTTGGGGATTACGGCTAAGACCGTCATCAAAAGCCTAATCCCCAATCTAAAACACAGTTTAAAAGAAAATCATAAATGTTTTGATGACAGAAAGGTTTCCACCGCTTCAACTGAGGAAAATTGATTCCTCAGCTACTACAAAGAGCCACCTGTTGCCTCAAACCTTTCAAACAGAGGCCGAAGTTATTGCTTAAAGAAATATCTACCTTCAGCGCAGCCAGGGAGTTAATTCCGCCACAGGAAACTGATGCAACAAATATCTGCGGAGTTATTTCACACAGCATATGAGCCTCAAAGTCAAATAAAACTCACTTCGAGTTTTAAATCATAAATGTAAAAGTTAATGCAGCACAACCACCTGTAATTTCTCCATCAATGCCTCTTAAGGGGCCGAGAAATCATTTAACGTTGTATTAAATGTGTTTTAGATCTTTTCTCAGATCTTTTCTCCTCATTCTTCTATAAATACCTCTATAGAAGATGATGAACGGTTCGTTGCAGAACTTTGAAATACACTTGAGCTCGAGACTTCTATTTGTACATAGTGTTCACTGGCCCTTGAAGCTCTGTTTGCACTAGAGTAGTTAGGTTGAATAGTGAAGATGATTGCTGAACTGAAACATTGGACTTGAAGTTTGTAACTGGTTTGACATCAATATAAAAGTTGTTTCTTGGGATCCTGGTCTTTATCACTGGTGAAGTGCTTCTTTCTTTGTTAATCGTTTTCCTTCTATGTATGCCATATTGTTCATTTTCCCTCTGTAAAGAACAGTTTAAACAGGGTTAGGATTTTCTGTATAGCAGTAACCTTCTCTGGTTGAGAAATCTTTATCTTAATGTTTTCTTCAGATTTGTTTATTTAAGAATGATTCAATACAGTTTAAACAGTTAGGAATGTTGGCGTTCCCTCGTCCTTCTGTTTGCTCAAACATTTTTCTCGAATGTTATTTCCATTATTTTCTATTAAAGTTAGACTAGAGAAGATATGGTTTGCCCTGATTCCTAGATTCTTTTCTCCAAAGGCAGATTCTGAAAGTTTCCCTTGGTGTTGACTGAAAGCAGAATAGGTTTAAAAGTACTTTATCTGATCTTAAGTTACACTCTGTTTTTCTTATGTGTTTTCATACTTTATGAAGGTAATTATGTGGATTACTGGATTGTTTGTCAATTAAGCTGCTTGAATACAGACTTGCCCAAGGAGTCAATGGTTAGCCCTGCACTTGGTTGGTTTTAAACAGTTACTTAAGAGGCTTTTCTTTTTTGGACTGACTATAAATCCTCTGAGAAATTATTATCAGTTTCCACCCCTCCAACATTTTAATGTTTCCATTCCATCATTTTAATCTCAATAATCTTGTGGTATAGATAACTTGCCCCTTGGATCACACTTGATGTTGTTGTTCAATTAAAGCCCAGATATGACTCCATAGCCCAATGGACTAAAAACTAGCGTTATATCTATCTGTCTTCCAAATCTGTTCTATTTGCTTGCAACTTCTCACTTTTGAAACTTTTTTCACTTAGGAATTTCCCCTCAAGTAACATTTCATGCTCAACCATCCAAAACAAAACAAAACCCTTGGCCTTCATAACTAGCCTAATATCATTACCTTAAGCTTTTCAAAGACAATATCCATCTTTGTACATATTGGAGAGATCCCTCTCCGGATTCTGGGGGGCTAGATCCTAGAATCCCAAAGTTGGTTGAAATGATGTTAACTCTGTGATTGGACTCTCCCAATCTTGCTAATAAATTACAGAGACCTAACATTTCTGGCGACTCCGTTGGGGACAAAACTAAGAGTCTTTTACATTTAAATCTTTTCACAAAGAAGCTTGCGTTTGGTTTCATAGAGCACTTGCTTTACTGACCAGCTGAAGCCACCAGAACCTAACATTTCTGGCGACTCCGCTGGGGAACTGAGTGTTTCTAATACCTCAAAAAAACCCTTTATTCAAGAACACTTTGAGAGTAAAAAGCAGCCTTTTCAAGCACTGCCTAATATAGGTAATTATGATGAAACTTGTTTGAATCAGTGAAAAACTAGGTAAACCCTAGGTTTCTCTTAAGACTTCATCTAACCTTGAAAAATCAGCTGGCTTAGCCATAAGAGTAGACTGCCTTTGTCTCGCAACCTTAGCTAAGTTTTGAAACAAAGTTAGGATATTCTTAACAACCAAAAAACTGAAAAATGACTTAGAAAAACCTAAAAATATTTGAGATTGGAATTAAATAAACATGGTGGTGGACCATAAGACCTTTTACCTCTGAAAGGAGCTAAAAATTTCCACTTGGCGACTCCACAATCCTAGCATACCTTAAGACTCCACTGGGAAGAACCCTTATCATTATAAAATCATTCAAACTCAGTTAGAGGACTGTAGGATTAAGATTTGTGTAAACAGTTTAGTTGACCCTTCAAAGATTGTCATATCTGGTTGAACTTTTCTTGTTTACTTGGGTCTTAAAACTTAGCATAGTGGCTTCCAAAAAGATTCACACTAGAGCCCATCCAGACCCTAACCCACCTGAGATAGTTGATAATCCAGAAAGTATCCTTTGGAAGTCTCCTAAGGTTAAATTATTAACTGTTTTCAGATCACCCTTGAGAGCTAATTCAGTCCCTGAAAATCTTTCAGCTCTGCAACAATCAC